>OX596201.1:12184146-12784146 GCA_951394215.1 Glyphodes perspectalis | reverse complement strand
TTTATTATAATTGAAATTAAATGTTGATGTATATTTAGGGTTTATATATAATGAATGAGTTTAATAATTTAGGAAAAAAATAAATTTAGTGCACTTAAATATTTCAAATCATTATGATTTTATTGCCAACTAGCTGTGCCAGCGGTGTCACCCGCGTTTATGGTTAATATTATAAAGACTATTTCCGTCATACATGATTTCTATGTAACTTTAACCATTAAGCCTGCACACGCGACGGAAGCTTAAAAAATGGAGTAACTTCTCCCGTTTTCCAACATTTCCCTTCACTACTCTGCTCCTATTGATTGTAGCGTGATGAAAAGTATACTATAAGCTGCCCAGGAGTATGAAGAATAATTGTACCAAGTTTCGTTAAAATCCGTCGAGTAGTTTTTGTTTCTATAAGGAACATACAGACAGACAGACAGACAGACAAAAATTTTACTGATTGCATTTTTGGCATCAGTATCGATCACTAATCACCCCCTGATAGTTATTTTGAAAATATATTTCATGTACAGAATTGACCTCTCTACAGATTTATTATAAGTATAGATAATTGAAAATTAAATGTTGATGTTTATTTAGGGTTTGTATTTATTGAATGAGTTTAATAATTTAGGAAAAAAATTAAATTTAGTGCACTTAAATATTTACAATCAGCATTAACCAGCCCTAAAAACATTATGATTTTATTGCCAATTATTATATAATTATTTCTAATTGTTTATTATGCAATTATGTGTATATAATGTCCAGTAACACATAGGCACAATAATCTAAAATACCTTTGCGAATTACCTAAATAACAAAAGAAGTCTCGACGGAGTTTCGAATGATATTTCAGTTGCTGAAGCAAGTCGCGTTAAGCTCTCGTAATTGAGTTAGATGCCCGCCTCCCAATCGAAACGATATTAATGAAATCAGATTCAATAAGTGGGTACTTAGAGCTCCGTCGCGATGTCATCATTATTGGATGCAATTATTTCTTTATTAACGCGCTTGACAAAGGTCTGATTATATGAAAGAGTGGACCAATTGATATTTAACTCAAAAGTAACGAACTCTTAATAAAAATACCTTTGCTCTATTATTTACTTATGGAACTTACAATCCAATTACTTTATAACGCTTATAATTTTAATGTGAAATTAAATTAAAACCTCAGAACATGAGATTGTGATACTTTTATGGTGCAGTCATGGGATAGTATTAAAGTTTTGTCCAGGCATGGAAAATAAAAATAAGGAGTGAGAAGCAAAAGAGCTATTTGGGTAGTTAACATGAGATAATAGATTTATGTTTCAACTGGGAGAATTAACTGTTTGTACATAAATGGTAACTGTACGTGCAAGAATGGGTCTAATAAATGAGTGATATTGAGTATTTTGTTTAGTGGAAATAATCATTTAAAATAAAACAAAATAAATTCAACCGTCATTAGAGACACTGTTTGTTCTAAGACTCTAAAATTTCTGAAAAAATATTTAAGCTTTACACATAAAATGAAAAACGGCCATCAACTTTGAAAGAAGTTGATTAGTTTCAGGTTTAAGTGCAAGTTTTGGCGAACTCTTCCAAGTCGTAGAACAAAGTTATACCTGTCTTACTTTTGCCCTGATTCTGTAATCCCCTTACGAAGCACTATAACACATAAAAAGTTGTAAAGATTTACGAAAGACACATATAAGCACATTTATTAGTCATGAAAACAAAACAAAACAAGTAGAACAGAGTAAATATAGTAAAGTAAGATACCTACATTACTACAATAATGATTTAACGTATTATGTCTTTAAAAATTGAGTCAATTATCTCCGCTTCAATATATGCCGCTAAATGAGACGAGTTGACTGACTAATTAGGCAGAGTCCAATGAACAGTCAAAAAATATATTTTATGTTAAGTTTGGCAAAAATTAAAAAAAAAATTGTGATTAGTAACCACTTGTCCCTACTCAATCGAGAATCACGGGCGTGACAGTATGTAATACATATACTCATTGCTACATTACAAACGAGCAGTATATATGGGCCTTATCTACAGATATGTATGTATGTTTCAGGACGCAAAATAACTCGAAACTTTAAACGCACCAGAAGTAAACGTAGCCAAATAAAATAAAGTGGATCGTCTTAAAGGACGGCGGGCTAAGTAGAGGTCCGGTACAAATAAGCGAGACAGCCGATGAGATTTGCAAGCATCACTTTACTGCAGATTGCATATCTAACTGCATTTGTGACTCGCTGCGTTGTTTTAGGGTTCAGTTCTCCAAGAAACCTTTTAAATAATTATTAAAGTCACTGATAGAGCTTTTCGCTTTACCTTGCTTCTATTATTTGATTTTTAGGCCTCGCTTGTTTTTTTTTATTTTAATAGGCAGTTGCTGTTTCCCAGTGAGATACATGATTATTTAGTACGATTACTAAAACAGTGCCTTCATGATTTAAGATTGTGTGCCGCTTTAAACTAAGAAGGAAAATTTATACATTAATTTAGAAGCTCTGTGAATCTATCTTTGTTGTATATTTTCATTTTACGTCTATTGATTTAAGATGTATGATTTATAATTTGAAATTCCGTTATTTCGACAAAAATGTATTCGCGCTATATAATAAGTAATTTGACATAAATAGTAAAAATAATGTCACAAACTTCAGCCAGTAGGCATACACATAGCAAGCCCCTTTAACCATATTCAGCCGAAAATAATAGTAGGCTGGGTTAAATGGAAAATGATTAAAAAGTAGTGTATATCGGATTTTGGATAGGTATGTGATTGTGTAGGCGACGAGCTAGCCATTTGTCACTACCTTTTCACAATTTTCCATTTAACCCAGCCCAGTTTTATTATTGGCTGAAAGTGGTTGATGGGACCTGATGTCTCTTTGACTCTGTCTACCCATTCGGGCATTATGGGCGTGATGTTATGTATGTTACGTATGTATTTAATATAAAATAGTTAATTTTACGGAAATTATTCCTGAAAATTTATTGTAATTTAAACAATTTTTCCTAAGGACGCCAAATGTCGTAACTATCATAGAATCAAATACTACAATGCAACTAAATATTAACGAACTGACTTTAACTTTTTTGCAGAATTTAGTTTGGATTAGGTACTTTAAGATGGAATTTTTAATAATATTTCTTTTTCCGATTTAGAACTATTGTTTTTCGTGTACAGACCGTGTCACATGCATGCATGTTTGACAAAAACTGCAACATTTTACGGCGTCTCGGTAATACATAAGCGCCAAACCACTTTGTATTTTTATTTACGGTACACCTTTATCATGTCTACCAATAAAAACTGATGGAAGGTGTCCGCACTTCTGTTCTTGGGCGGCATGCGGAGAACCTATAAAATGGCTCGTAAAATAACCCGCCGTGTTTCGGAGCCATCAAATCCTGCCATATTAAAGCACTGTTTTTCAAAGTTTTGGGTAGCCGACCGATAATAAATAAAACAGTCCACTGCAGGGCAGTAAAAGCATTTGACTTACTCCGCTAAGCAAAATTTTAATGGCATAAATCATTTACGACTTTTATAGATGTAGATCCATTACATGTTTTTAAAAGTTTTTATTGTTAGGTAGAATCATATTACTACGTAATTTTACTATAGCATCTTCTTTTAAATTTGGTTTAGAAATAGCTGTTGCCCAGACTTCGTTCGGGTGAAATTTACCATAAGATTTTTTTTTGCACAGAACTAAAAAAAAATATTTTTTTAAAATTTAAGTAACTTCAAGAAACTTTTACTTTACCTGTATAATAATTCAAGACTCATTCAATATAATCATTTTTAACCAAGAATATTCATGCAAGCTTGAATAACGATGCAAGATTATTGAAGAGGGAACCGATTTCACCGCGTCCCGACCTTATACAATGCATAAGGATAAAACGTTTTCACTGTTTTATAATACGAATCCGTGGATTTTATCATGGAATAATGCGGAAAATTCTTAAACATGATATTCTAAGGTAAGCGTCTCTGAATTTTTGAATTGCAAACGTCGGATCGGATCATTTAAAAAAAGAAATTGGGACAAAGTTAATAATTTAATCAAAATATTTAAAAGCGAAGTCATTAAGTGATTCCGGCATAATGTGTTTAACCGTCTTTATGTTAACTGTGATGCCTATTTGCGATCCCTTGATTACTTTTTGAAGTTAGTAGATACCTGTTTATAATTGAATTAATATAAGTGGTCGAACCCAAATCCGTAGCCGAAAGTTCAATCAGACACTAGTACCTATCTTTAACGAGATAGCAACTTAAGTGATTACATTGCTATTCGAATTTTCAAAAGAAAAGTAACTACTCTTATACGCCACGACAACCAACAACCAAAGCCTTATTTACTTTGATCCAGATTATCTGAAACGATATTTGGCCTTTACAATCGGCGGTCGAATCTGGCCCCATGTTTGAAAGGCTCGATATTGACCACTCGGCCCGCGGTCGTAATTTCATTCGAGTGTATCGCTAGAGGACTGCATCGAACATTAAAAATAACAACCTTTCAGATCCCGGCGCCAGTGATGCAATCTAGTCGAGTTTTTTTAACCCAAAAATGTTTAAAACTCTCTAAACCTGAATCGTTTAAACTAAAATGCCCCAATAAAATTTTCTAGCATGATGGTCTGGGATTTAAAAATATGCATCAAGTCCGTGTAAGTTTATATTTAAAAGATTTTTAGCTGACTGTACTAAGTAGCTTCAATAATTTGTTGGTGTCCGAAACGTCAGTAAAAAATAATTAAAATAATTATTTCAAAAATGTCGATTCGGACGAGTGTCCGAAACGTCAGCAAGTCTAAAAAGCGACTAATGGTTAGTCGGCTATTGAATTTGTGATCGTGTAAGTGATAAGCTACAACAGTAGCTCTAAATTTATGTTTCTCTTTCATTTTAGCAACTCCTAAAGGGGTAGGCAGAGCCAAATAAATTGGGAAAAGAATATGATTTAACATAAGAAAAAAAAATGGGTTTAAAAAATTATGCATATGAAAAAATACCAAAAATGTAACCCCTATAAAAATCGCCTTTTAGTAAACTTGAGGGAAAATATTCCAAGTTGGCATCACAGCCCGCCGCGAGGCCGGTGAAAAATATCTCTTTATTACTCAGATTAGTGTTCGGGATTGTGTCCCCACGGGTTGCGGGTTCTGAAAGATTTGTAGTTTCAAATAAAATGTAAGAGCATTTGAACCTCAACATTTGGACGTGGGTATTCTCACGACATCATTTTACGACACTAGATATATATTATGATATATAAGGCGATACGTTGTTTTTTACTTTGTTTTATTTATTAATAGACATGAAAACGGTGAAACTTGAGAATCATACATTTAGTTATAAGCATATTTTAAAGATACCACGGAGGACATAATATTTTAATTACTCATGTCAAATCAAAAGTATTGACATCGTCATTTGCATATTATAATATTTATAGCATAGACTAGGCTAATATTTCCTATTTTTTTTATTTTCTTCCTAGACCTGAATCTATACATTATGATAAACAAGTATTTAGAGATAGAAGCCAGTGAGGTGTCTGAGGACCGTTCCATGTGGCGTTCGGTTCGCTCTTGGTCCGAGAGCTGGCACCAATTTTTGAGCAGGTATTTGAGGCAAGCTGAAAACTTGTCTTATGACTCTTCTATTATACCCCAACACGTGTGTGACTCAAGACACAAGGGCGAAATCCATCTGCCGTTTAACAAAGTGTGAACTGAGGGAGGATCGATAGTGTAGTGGTGCATTAAATTTTTACAGCTCACCGGACGGACAGCGGCGCCCGCGTTTATCGATTGGCATAAAACTCCTTCAAGCTGACATGTTGTGCTTTTAACCGAAGGTGCGATCAATGCTTATACAGAAAAAGTCCCTTTCTCACAATTAGTTATGTTATTACTAAAAAAATAAATCAATCAGTTGAGACTGACGTCTTCAGCACTATTATTAAAATATTAGTATTTTTTATAAGTTTAACTCAATCATGATTTGAAGATTCGAGGACAAGGCAAGATTCTGCTGATTTTGAAACACTCAATCTTACCTGTATGAGGTAAGTATATCTCTTCAAATCGGCCCAGTCTTTCACCTCGCAATTTCCCATATTACCTACATCAAAAAGATTCACTCACGGTGTAAATAGATATGTCGAACATTTTCACATCGTGGATGCCTGTCCTTTTCCAATAAATGTTCAGTCGCTAGAGTAAATGTAATTTTATATAGCAAAGAACCAAGGGGGAGCAAAAATCCAGCATTTTACACCATATACATACTGTGATGAGGGCTTGTTGAGGCCATAGGAAGGAGATATCTGTAAAATAATAGAATTAAGCGCTAGACTTTCGTAATATATTCAATGTATTTAAAATGTTTTTAAATCCACAATTCCGTTAAATTTCGATTTAAAAAATAGCCCTGCTTGGGGATGGTTTACCTTTCCCGAAACTTATAATCATCATTTATAAAATTTGCGGCAGAAATGAAAGTGAAAATAAAGTTTTAGAACGATATCAACAACGCGTGGTTTTCATTGAATACACATTTTCACTGTAAGTACCTTCTAAAATTAACATATAAAGTCCAGATAATTTAGTAATGTAGGACTAAACGTCCGTAAGAACCAGATATACAGTCGATCTTAGCTCTGCTGAAACCCAGCAAGAATTCATACAAGTATGCAGATAAATACACAATGTATGAAACAGCCGAAGCCGACTTACAAAACATGTTGAATAGGAGGTAAAAGCTTTGACAATAATGTTACTTAATGGTTTCATAAAGGCGAGGCAATTTAGACGGATAAAAGGGAGTGGATGTATTGTCTTCGCCTCTGGCATCGGGCGCCTTCAGGCGGCGATAACAGATAACACACGCTTGCCTTATGATCTGGTTACGGCATGATTGCCCCCTCAGTGAGGTGGCGGGTCAAAAAGCATAAGTCAAATTGTTTTTGAGATAAGGTGCCGTCTGTTTCGGAGATCCTCAAGACGCTGGTTAATGTCCTGTCTTTTTAAACTGTTATCATTAATGCAACAACTTTGTCTTCGTCTTTATTTGGTTGTTTTATTGTCAAATATTCCTTTGACTTCCATTTACATTCCACTGTTGAAAGCCTGTGTCGTACCTATTGGAAGAACCTGAGATGATTGTCCCACTATAGTCTAAAGTAGGACAATTGTTAGTACGTTGTTCGATGAGGAGTCAAAAACTAAGAGAATAGAGTCGCGGGGACAGACATTCATAAATCTTTTTATGTCCACTAGAAACTAACTGTACCTATCTAAACAGATGTTTCAAACCACTGCTGAATTTGTATAGATGTCTTAAACAGAACTTTCTGCAAGTTTCTGCTAGTTGAAATAAATTTCTAATTACATATGTGTAACATCAGGCTATTTATCGTCATGTCAGTTACAGTACAATAATCATAATATGTGCCAATAGTTCAATGTCGGTCCCTGTCGTGTGGACCCTATTGTACCGCTAATGGTGTTAGATTAGCCTCAATTGCATTAGCAATGAGCATCCACTAATCTATGCCGTGTTTGTATCTGATCGATCGCTGACCGAATTCAACTCAATGTTCTAATTATTTTTAGTTAGCACTTGTGGCATACTATTTATAAGGCTTCTACATGTACCTATTTGTAAACACTGATACTAGTGTATTCAGGTAAAATTTTAAGTCTTACCTACTCCTTGATGAGCACACGCAAAATTTAATCAGCAAAATATTAATTTTATTTGCCTATGCAGGTGACTTGTTTTGCATAGTAAAAGTCATTCAACAAACGACTTTTTCGTCAACTCGCTTGCGTAAGCTAGTTAGCACCTTCCGATTTTACCAATTTTTTTTGTCATCAACTATTGATCATAAAATTTTACGTATCTTTTGTACAAAGATACATAAAATTTTCAATATATAATGTTTTAATAAATTAAATATAGGAATCTCCTTTAAATCTACATATAAGACATTCCAAAGTTATGTTAAAAATAAAACAAACGACTTTTAAGTAAAGTATGTTTTTGAAAGAATAATTAATAAGATGAAGTTTTATAATTCAGACTTTTTACGAACAGTTTTTTAACAGATGCTATGATGAAAAAAAGTCGTTAAATATTTATGTAAATACCCTGTACTATACTTTAAACATCTGATACATATTTAAATAGTGTACACAGCAGCGTGAACGACACGTGGCCTCATTCGTTTTAATTGAACATACCTTACAAACGTGAAGTAGCTTACAGTTTGTTAACGAGTATAATGAACGCATTTTCATTCCCACCTTTCCTGAATAAGTAATTGCGTGTTTCAAACAAGAATGATCCTTACACTGGCGTGTTTTCGAAACGACTTGTAAATTTTTATTTTTATAACGCAATAAGGGGGAACAAGCAATTTGCAGAGACGTTACAAGTTTATTGTTCATAACATGAGGAGTCATAATCTGACCGCGGGTGTTAAGTCTATTATTATGCTGTCTCTGATCTAGAATACTGCGGTTATGAATAATAAAAACGTAGGAAGATGTATTTGTTTAATTTGTATTGAGTAAGCTATTTACTCGGGAAACTATGCGGTTTACTAATCGATTAGAACGAATGAGGACCATGAATACTGATTTTGTGTTTAAAGGCATTTTGGACATCAATCGTGTTTTTTAAGGATTTATGTATCATAAAACATGATCTAAGAATCGTAATAAACTATTTCCTCAGTGTTGTAGTGTATAGCTTGACAAGCTCGATGGCGCATTCGGTAGTGACCCTGCCCCATGCGCCAAGAGTTGTGGGTTCGATCCCCACCCAGGACAAACATTCGTGTGATGAATACTTGTGTTTGTTCTATGTCTGGGTGTTTATATCCAATATTTGAGTATATATTTGTAATACCACTGTCGTTTCTGATATCCGTAACACAAGTGCTTAAGCTACTTACCTCGGAGTCAGATCAATGTATGTGATGTCGTCGGATATTTATTATTATAGCTAAGACTATCAAATTGTTAAATACGTGTTTTGTTCTTTTTTAGAATATAGAAATCTGCACAAGAAAAAATTCTAGCTGAGACCAAAGAATATTCAATTACACCACTTTATTACCTACATACGAGTATAATGATTTTACGAGTACAATTCCGTTGTAACTCGATTCCAATTGTAAGTCAACTGTCGGATTCTCAATAACCTACTGGATTGTAGCCGACAGCTTTGTGCAGGAACATGAATAATTTATTCATTAAAAAACATTAAGGATGTCAGAAGTAGGTTTTCTGTTTCACTTTGATATTACTTCGCAAGTGAAAATTGAAAGTTGACAAAGTAATTTAAGTGGAAATATCACTGACATTTCAGTTAAAACGTATCATGTTTTTTTAGGAATGACAAATTACAAATCTTATGGGCTAATAATGACGGATTGAAATATGTTGTGATGTGTGCATGCTGGTATTGATAATGTTATCCTATTATGCTCAATATAAATGTGAAAGAAATGTTGGAAAGAGAGGAAGTATTGTTAATTGTTTCCTAGATTACATACGTAGATTAGTTTCAGTATCTTATACAAAAACTGAGGCGCGATTAAAATATTCCATCCCTATAATTTGCATCGTTGAGGCATACCTACAAGTTCCTTACAAATTTTGTATAAGTGAGTCACTGGAACCCTTAATTCCGAACGCCTATAACAAAATCATTAAGGAGGGAGGTAATGAATCAGAATTTGAACTGCCGATAAATTATCGCAGGTCATTAGGGCCTGTCGCTAATTGCTGATCCTGGCATTTTCCAAGGATTCTTACGTTTAGAGCTCATTTACAGTTGATGGACGCGCCGTTCCGCTCAAGTTAAGAATTTGCCGTGCGATTTTTAATCTGCCTCATCATTTTACAAAAAAAGGATATCTAGAGTAGATCACTAAGTTTACAGGCATTTTAAAAGCATGTCATTGGTGTACTTAGGTATTCTTTCAGGAAATTCTGTAACATCAAAAATAAATTCTTACATTTTTCGATAAAAATTGCGGCTCTAGGAAAAAAAAAACATTCGGTCCATCTGTCCAAGTTACTTCGCTTTTATACACAGATGCACTTATATCTTGTCATGGGCGTACGCAGTTTTTGGTCAGGAAGAGACAATACAACATTATTGATAGGTTCATAAGTAATAGACCTTGGCACACGAGTTCCAGGGAGGTAATTAGGTTCATAAGTAGAATTTTCTATCTATTCGATGTGGCGACTTAAATACATGTGTAGTGAACTTTTTTGTAAGTTACTTTATTTATGTGGCCTTTATACAATTAGCTGGTAATAACGTGCGTTTGGCATTTCCCTCGGTTTTTCATTAGATACGTGGCGTGACCATCGCCTTTTGTCTAACCAGAATAGTAAAGTGCTGGTATTTATAAAACAACAAATGTCAGGTGGCACTAATGATCCTTAAATATGGTAGTCACTCTAATGTTTACGTTGAAAAAGATAATCTCTAATTATGCGTGGAAAATTTGGTGGTTTTATGACGTTACCTACCTCAGAGCGATTCCAAGGTATAATTGATGTACACATTATTAAATACGATGAGCCAATCGCCGATTTCAAATACAACCCTAGTTTAAAAATTAATTTATTTATTAAGAAGGTACGTTATTAAGAGATGGCCTAGGCTACTTTACTAGATAATAAAGTAGTAGATAGTTTTCTATAGTGATAAATTGAACGATGTTTTTATTTTTTGTTTCGTTATAAAATTACTACGTTAAATTTGATCACACGAAACACTTTAATTCGTTGCAAGTAACACCTTAACAGGAATTAGGAAACAAATTTAAGCAAAAAAATATCTGTTTATAGCTATATAATTTATCAGCGTATTCCAAATGGTATACAGAATAGACTTGTATTTAATATACGCTAAAATAGTACCTACGGTTGACAAAATCACTTTAAATTGAGTTCGCTAGCTACACCCTTGTTTATTTGAGATTCTTTATTGACTTACAAGATTTACCGTCGTATTTCAAGTTTACTTTTTAGAGGGATGACTCGTTATTTTTTATAAAATCCTCGTATTAAATCGAATTGGGCAAAAAGAGAAAACGCACTTTGTTCTTCTATTTATTTGTTTACAACGCTCTTGTGAACTGAAATGTGTTTTTATTTTTCATTTAAAAGGTATATTACCATTGATTCAATTGTCTCACTCTTTCGTTATCTTTTTTGTCTTTCGTAGTTGTAGAATTTATTTATTTATTATTATTGGATTACCAAGATAAGGTACAGCAGGTACAGCAAACATATTAAAATATATCTATGAGCTTAAATCTAACTGTCCTTACAATGATATATAAACAAAGCAATTTTAATTTGAATAAAAAGAGTAGGAACATAATAAAATTATGAACATTAATAGGTAAAATAAGAAAAATCACACCGACTTCAAAAACGAACCTTATAAAAGTATGAAATAAATTTACTTAGGCCAAAGTAATTCGTGTTTTCATACTTATAAATTTGAAGTCGGTGCCAAGTTAAACAATAACTTTTATTAGGCTCGTTTTTAAAGTCGGTTTTTTTTTGTTAAAAATTATTTTATTTTACGATTTTAAATGATGGGTAGCCCTAACCTGTACGAACTGAATATTTTGTCATATTGAACCGTATGATGTAAGCCCAATAAAAAGGAACTGCTGTAAATCTTTGAGGAATTCCCTCGACGGTCTATGGTCTTCATCATCAGATTTATAATTGCACTTATGACATATATGGGTGCAAAGTTCTCATCAATATAAGTTTATTAAGTCCAAACACTAAGTAGCTACTGTAAACCGTAAAGGAGTTCCCCTAACCTTTTTCCGTTTTCATTATCAGACCTCTAATGACAGTCGCTCGCCCTAGGTGTAAAGTCCTCATTAATACAAATTAATCAAACCCAAACACAATATACTGCTGTAAATCGTTGAGGAGTTCCCTCGACTGTCTTTTGGCTCCACCGTCAGATCGACTCTAGACCTGCATTAAATTGTAGTGCTCTAAAATACTTAATGAATAAAATTACAAACGCACTAGTCGCCCCTACAATTTTTGAAGGTTCCTATCGATTTCTCAGGGATGCCATTATCAGATCCTGGCTCTCTTATCCTCCTCCTTTTTTGAAGTTGTTGAAAATAGGAACAAGTTCAAGAACTATGCTAATTAATTATTAGTAAATAAATATTATATAATTAAGGATTAAACCTTATTGACTCACTAAGAAATGTCAATTCGTTTAATTGTGCCTAATAACTTGGCTAAACTCTGGAAATTGATATCCATTTCGGGATAATGTTTGGATAGATCGTTATACAGTCGGAAAAGACGCAAGGCAGGCGAGTTGCGGCCCATCATAGTCCTACAAAAGGTATTTCTAAACAACCCGTAACGGTAGCGCGGTAATTTGGCGGGAACGTAAAAGTTTAATTTATTTAGCAACTTGGAGTTATCAATACGGAGAATTTATTATTATCAAAGTTTGTTCAAAATACTGTAACAATCTAATACTAGGTAAGAGGTAATTGTATTAGGATTTAATACTAAGTGCAATTCCCAAGATTATTAATTACAATCAAAAACCAATGAATATACTTATGTCAAACATTTTCCAAGTGCTAGACCATCTAATTTATAAAAATCTCCTGTCACCGTGTTTGGGGACGTATGCCTTCGGAGCGTATGATCGATTGTGATGTTTTTTTTATATACATATATCTATTTGGTAGGTAATAAAATAGAATAGTATTTTCTAAAAGTTCGTAAAGTATTAAAGGCAGAACAACATTTGCCGGGTATTTATAAAGAAACCTGTCTTCCGACTGGAGCGGAGGTAAAATTTGCCGACCCCATAAAAAAATCACCGCTCCTAAATTTACATGTTTTGTCAACCGAACGCCTATTATTTTATATTCTCTGTTTTTAAAAATTAAGCATCTTTTTCAAAACATAAAATATGACTTTTTCGCCCCCAAAAATGCCGCCCTGGGCGCTATTCCCCGCCCCGCCCTCGGTAGCTGTGACGATAAATGGACTTCGGCAAATACGTTTAATGAAATTTCGTTTTCCGTATTTACTTTATGTGTTTGAGGGAATCTGAGTTATTTTGAAGCACTCTTGTATATTTAAGAGTAGTCCCAATTGTTGGGTTACGAAACTAAATTGCGAAAAACATCTTGATATTAAAAGGGAATTGAACTTGGTTTAATTTAATTAACAAACGGTAAAAAGTCAGACAACCGGTTTCTGAACGTTTTGATCTATATAATCTACCTATATAACACTTACCTGACCTATATACAGATAATTTCGAGACATATTAACTTAAAATAAAACATTATTTAAAATCGTCGATTATTAATCGATTTAAAAGCATTTAATGTTAAGTCAGTTGAGTAAGCTAAGTCGTTGTGTCATACTTAATGATTAAGAGCTAAATCTATATAGATATTCTAACAAATTTTGTATAAATAGGAATGGTGTGTACATAATTAGGTTTTGGCTTATTACCACCCCATAATAGTGAATAGGTTCCGAAAGATGTTTAACTATTTTTTCAGTTCGATATCTACACGAGCAAAACCGCTACCATATGCTAGGAATCGAATAATGAAGTTAACAAACTTTTTCTTCGATGCTCTAAAAGATTAAATATTTAAAGTATTTTGCTACGGCGCCTTAGTGAGAATTCGTGTCCAGGAACGTTAATAGGCTTACGAGGCACTCCGTGGCGCTACGGCCCATGTTTTGGGAACCCCTGACGCGATTTCATTATTTTTTGTGTCAGTCACGAATGCAAATTCTGTGTAGGAGAAACTCAAGCTCTTTATATGTAACTACCTATAATATAAAATGCCGTTTTGGGTATTGGGTATGTAATTGTGTATGCGACGAACTGTCACTTGTTTATGTTTGCACAGTAGGTATTTCCATTAGATAAAAAATAAATATTTTTGTAATAAAAGTAGTTGAAGAAGCTGCTTGGATTGCTTACCCCTTGGTGTATGGTGGACGTGATAGAATGTTTGTAAATATTCTCGATTTAGTATTTCTACGTCTATATTATACAGTTGTGTGTCAGGTTCTTAATGTGTCATATTTTTCTATTACAAAATAAATAACAGTACGAAACCTAAAATATGCATGCCCTTTCCTCTGAGGTATAAAGTGTGTTACAAGTACTTCATAATTTCAATCTAATGTAATATATATTTGATTTTTCATAACTAGATTTTTCATAAAAAGGTCAAGTTGTATATTTAGAAATAATCTATATATAAGAAGATATTAAGAAGAAAAAAAAAAAGGAAAAAAGAATAACAATTTTGTATTTAAATAATTAGATTTTATTTTCGTGGTTTTATTTATACCATAGAGTTATGGGATGTAACAAATAAATGTATGATAACAAAGAAAATGCGTAGAGTTGAACATTCCCATTGTTTAATTTTCCTCATATAATCATCCATCCTTATTATCTCTCACGGAATATGTCCTTTTCGAACAAAATATTACCAGGCTGGTAAGATACCTACTTATAAATATCAAAAAATGATAAAATAATTCACACTGATTGTAATCCATCACTCTCATGGGTGAGAGCTAATAATAAATATATGAAGGTCACTTAGATATATTCTATATAAATAATGTATGAAAAACTACAAATCGTCATAGCCAGCGTTGGAAACAGATGTGCTGAACAATTATGTAACACGTGTGTATTAGATCATATTTATAAACAAACTATAGAATATCAACCTTTACGTATTCGAAACTAACACATGTCATCTACTTATATAATACAATATTTTCGCGTCAAATGTCGCGAGGTTATTTTTGTATCTAGAGAAATATAATTCATTTATTTGAAAGGAAAATACTTTGCCGTTCTATGTCCCATACTTTATGTGTTTAAGACGCTTAGTAATAAGAATCTAACTATGATTACAGTATGAAATAAGATTTAAAAGTTTCGTATATATGTGATAAAATATTATTGTTGAAATCCATAACTTTGGAAGATGCCAATATAATATTTTTACCTGTTTCCATTAAAATCTCTGTATTTCTAAAAACCTTCGTTAAAGTAGAAAATATTGATCTAACCGTTAAAAATAAAACGACCATAGTAGTGCCTCCATCTCGTTATTAAGGCCTTAGTGAAATAATCACTTGATCGGGATACGAATGTTTGATTTCGTGTCTGAGAACTGCATTTAGTGATAGTACATATTATATAGCGAAACCTTTATAAAAATGTTTAGTTCTAGTATTAAAGGACATTTATATAGCTGTTAATAAAATAAATGTTTTTTTATTAAAGTGTATAGACTTTTCAGCAGTTAGCCCGTAACTTATTAAATAAAATCTCCTCCAGTTAAACAGTACATGTTGTTCTTAAATTTTTAATGACGCTCATATTTAACTCTTAAAATATGTACGTATATGTAATCCACCATAAGTCGCTTATTATGATCGAATTTCATTAATTTTCATTACCAATTTCAATAAAATTAATTATGAATGAATAACATTATAATCATCCATTCCATTCAATGCCATACAAAATAAGGTAAACACAGTGTATTGTTTGTTTCATTGATAAACTGAGCAAATGGTAGATGAAGTAAAATATGGTAATTGCGTGTTGAGCGTGTTAAAAATACTGGTATGAATAAAATAAATTGGTAGGTACTGTATTACTAAGTCATCATGTGTACATGTTTTTCACTACTAAAGTAGGCAAATGCGGGCGCAGTCTTCATCATTAGGGATTTTACATGCCAGGAATAAGATCAGGATAAAAAGTATAAAAAAATATCGAAAATGCGGCTAGCAATTGTAAATCATTAATTTTTTATTTATTTTAATGTTTTGCAGATACGTGCAAACATATGTTGATCCATAATATAGTTGGAAAGTTCAACATGTAGTCACCAGTATCAGAATTCATTGTCAATGTATTGACGGTGAATATATCAGTATCATTGTCAAAGTAATAATAGTGAATCCGTATGGGTAGTTAAACAGTAACGGAAATGAATAATAATAAATATTACTAATAAACCACCTTAAGCTTTTGGTCCTATCAGCTGTCGCTAGATCGAAGGTGTACAATAAGGCACGCGAGCCCTGTACAGTAGCTTAACAACTCTGTTTACAAGTTAATCAAGTTTAGTTGTACTTATACACACGAAACATAAAAACGAAAGAAATCCACACATACATAGGTACTATCACACCCGCAATCCCCGAAGGGGTAGACAGAGTTTGGAATCTTTCTCCAAGGAAGAGGAAGCTTAAGCTACTTAAAGTCAAATATAAGATCGAGAGGATTAGATACCAAATTGTGAAAAGAGATGACAAGTGGCTAGTTCGTTGCCTTAACCATCACAAAAATTGGTAATAGGGATGGACGCAAGCATACACAAACAATTGCAGAGCGTAATTTCTTAGATAAATATATAAACTAAAGCCTTAATTTTTTTTTTATTCATGTTCACATTTTGATTTTATCCAATGATTACACAGTAGTAACGTCGCTGAAGTTTCGTTGATGTGTAAAATCTAGATGGATTACGTCTGACCACGGTCTGACATATAGAATCCAAAAATAGCTGGGACTACCGGTCAATCGGCATATTTTTATGACAGCGTTTTAACAGGTCAATATCATAAAAAATATCTCAGTTTACTGGCTGTTTCCTTTGGTCAGACGATCTCCATCTAGAATAATCATACATAGTATAACCGTGGTTTTAAATAACCATGTGACTAAACCTACTTATGTACATACATGCATACATACATAACGCCCATAATTCCCGAAGGGGTAAGCAGAGTCAAAGGGACAGCAAGCCCCCTTAACCACATTCAGCCAAAAATAAAACCGGGCTGGGTCAGATGTACAATTGCGAAAAAGTCTACACAATCACATACCCAAAACCCGATACCATCAGTAGCCTTTTACGACATGCTAGGCAAGAAACACAGTTGGCACATTATTTTGAAGTCCCAGACCAACATGGAACACCTACTTATGTATTTGGAAAAAGGGCAGAGTGACCTTTGCCTTGTGCGATCCCAAGCGATTTCTAAATTTAATAAGTTCTCGTAAGCAAGAACACCAAATAAATAAGAGACGGTATAAAATTAAATAAATATAATAGGACATAGATAAGAAACAATATTCTGAACACTCGTTCGCGAAATTTGCTAAGCTGGATAATTTTGCTACTATAGAATGGTTAAAATAAGCCATTGCTGGGACTCAAAAAGAGTTTACCAGCTGTATTCCCTGCCCAGGATGTCGTAAAAGGTGAGTAATGGTGTATCGAGTACTGGTTTTGTGATTATGTAGCTGACAAGCTAGTCGCTTGTCACTACTTTTTGTCAATTTTGCCAGCTAACCCTAATTTTGTTTTTGGATGAATTTGTTTTAAGGAGCTTATCGCTCTTGGGATTCTTCGGGGATTACATGTATTTATGTATGATTTATTATTTCAATAAGAGTTCAACAGAATCCCTTTATGATTTTATAATTAAGAATTGATTGTATGATAGAGTAAGTATTGACAATTTACAAATTATAGTCGAGCCGCGTTTATGTTTGATGAGATATCTTACAAATGTTATTTTACGTTTTTTCATGTGGTTTTCACCGACGGAAAAAAGGAAAATATCTATCTATGGATAAAATTTTAATTATTCGAGTGGATGCGGGCCGTTACTTCGTTAATATCTAACTAATCATTCTAACTAAATAGTAAAATATTAGTCAGATTAACACACCACCGGGCACTTTGAGCTTTATAATTATGTTTTTCTTCTCAGTAACTTTTGGAAACCTGTGACCTTTGTTTTTAAAATACTCATAGTTACGTTGAATTCCCGAACAACATACAAGTATGGTGACTAACTTATTCGTAAAATTAGACAATAGTTTCGGAGAAATTCAATTTTACATTACAATTGTATGACGCATTAGTGTTATTGAGTTATTCTTTTTGATAGAACTCTATAGGAATCCTGGAATTACTTTAGTTCTTATAATTTTGAAGCCACGATAAGCAATCGTTACGTAGGTACATGCCTCAGACTAGACAATCAATCTTCTTTAGTGTCTGTTAGTGTAGTATAGTTGTATGTAGCACTCGCATTTGAAAGAGGTTTAATAACACCGAAGAGTAACGTATAAAAAATGTTAGTAACTATTTAATATACGGAATGAAGTTTACTTTCAGTGACTCGACCGCGAGCTGAGGTAAATCTCGCCAGCTTAAGTTACAGTAAAAATGTATCTAGTTCTATACTTTTTTTTTATTAAAGTTCACTGGATATTTTACTTAAGTATTAAAGAGCTATAGCAATTTTGAATCCCAGACAGTAAACAAATGGCATATCAGTTGTCATCGCAAGGGATCGGGTAACCGCAATTTATAAGGCTGAATAGCAATAAAAAAATATCTCAAATATTATCTATGTATGTATAGATTTATTTAAGATCATAATATTAAGTGTATTTGAGTAATACAGCTTTTGTTTAATTGTGATATATTTAATTTTATTGATTAGCTGTGCCAGCGGTGTCACCCACGTTTATGGTTAATATTATAAAGACTATTTCCGTCATACATGATTTCTTTGTAACTTTAACCATTAAGGCTGCACACGCGACGGAAGCTTAAAAAATGGAGTAACTTCTCCCGTTTTCCCAACATTTCCCTTCACTACTCTGCTCCTATTTATTGTAGCGTGATGAAAAGTATACTATAACCTGCCCAGGAGTATGAAGAATAATTGTACCAAGTTTCGTTAAAATCCGTCGAGTAGTTTTTGTTTCTATAAGGAACATACAGACAGACAGACAGACAGACAGACAAAAATTTTACTGATTGCATTTTTGGCATCAGTATCGATCACTAATCACCCCCTGATAGTTATTTTGAAAATATATTTCATGTACAGAATTGACCTCTCTACAGATTTATTATAAGTATAGATTATATTAGAATTACAGGTTGCTTTTTAAAACAGGCTGTTAAAATATGAAACGACATATTTTAAAGCACTGTTGAGCAGATACCTAATAGCTTTTCGAAATAAGTGACCTATTTTAGACCATCATTAGTTATGTTTATTATGATAGCTGAAATCAGACAGCTTTCAATTGGATCTGGATCTACATCTAATCTAAATAGATATGAGATTAAAAACTTGGTGAGAACTTTTAAATATTTAAATGAATTTGTCCTCCTTTATTATCTTAATCCTCCTTGGTATGTATATTATAAATAGACTTCTTACATTAATTTGGTGTAATACTCCATATATACCTACTAGCTATCGCCCTATTATAATTTCTGTGTGCCAATATTATCTGTGTACAATACATGCAGTACATTTAAACAGCTATACAAGTTAGTTAGAGAAGTTATGCACAGTCTGTAACGAGTACAAAACTCATTTGGCTGACTCATTATCATCGCCTACACGACGCCGATACGCGTAGATACGTGAGTTTGGTCAATACTCGTATCTAGTGATGTAGGGGAAATCGAAAAACAATTAACGACTGTCGTTATTTTTCCACGAACCCCGCTACCTAAATCCTTAGTAGATATTATAGCTAACGCAATGTTTTTTCAGGATAAAATAAATATAAAAGTTAACGCGAGATAAATTGCGGTGAATTAGAACTTTTTTCCAAGAAAAAAACTTAAACATTTTGTTACGATTAAGCTTTGGGATTTATCCCTGAAAAATACCTATTGTTTTACCGTAGTTTTGTTAATTGGATAAATGTTGCTGAATTTAATAATTATTTTGGGGCTAAAAAATAATGTTTCTGCTTTTTATTCGTATCATTGCATCATACAATATGAGACAAATACATATATTAAATTATTTCTAACATAATAAATATTATCTAGTAACTTCAAATAAAAAGGCAACAATAAGTTAGTAAGTTTTTCCTGTAGTAAAAATAATGGAATATTTATCGACTTACGCTTAAGATGTAAAAGTTAAAACGTTTATTAATAATGTTATGTTAACATTTATGTGCAATAAAGAATTATTATTTTTATTATCACATACGATTCATAAGATAAACATAATTTAGTTATTTACTAAGTATTTGAATTTTCTAATGAGCCAAAAACTCCAAGTTCTGAAAGTTGTGAAAACTTTGATCATGTTTATTTTAAGATTTAAAGACCAAATTTCATACTAAGTTACATTATGCTCCTTAAAAGTTATCATGTCATAAATAATTAATTCACTTTCCCATTATTTCGATCGCTAAAAAAGTTCAACTCCGCAAATAAATTTTCAAAAACTTACCTTCGTCATTATTGAAAGCACACGAAACTACATTGACTATCAAAACACGTCGAAAAGAGGTAAATACTTGAAGGACTATTCAACATTAACGTTAAGTATTGCTTGATCGTGTTCCGTCTCGAGTTGGAGCGAGGGTTGTCACATGGCGAGCGCGGCGTGCTGCCGAGACGGCGCGTTGAGGTCTGACTGCCGCCCGCGCTCGTAGCACAGCTACACGCACTCGTAGCCGTACTACGCTGCAAACACGCAGCTACGGAAAACTTGCGGCGACTTTATGCCGGAGTTTGGGACTAAGCTTTCGTTTTTATTGTGAATTGTATTAATTTTATAAGTATATATTAGTACACTTTCCCATCAATGTGTGTATTTTTGTTGTATAGGAAACTGTTAATCTTTATTTTGTTGTAATACAACCATATTACGTCGCATTCCTCTTTAAATAAATATTATCCTCTATTAATAAAATAATGACCACACAAAAATAATGTAATAACGATTAAATTTGATATAAAGTTTTATTTAGTTAGATAGCCCTATAGCTTTAGTTGTTGTTTTTATGTTTTACTCGGTTCAAAATATGGTGACTAGCCGTATTTAGTAAGTAATCTATAAATATTGATGACATATGAATATTACAGTTCCAAAAAATATAAAATATGTTAGCAACTACAATGTGTAACTTACTTGTTAAATTATGATATAAAATATTCCATCGTCTACTCTAGTTCTTGCTGACATCGGTAGTGCTGATATTTTAATAGGCACATATAGTATAGGTGCATACCTTCTGTTGTTCTAAGTTGAAGTTGAATTGAATGGAGCGAACTGCTGAAGGAGCCCGATCTTTGAAGTTTCTGAGTATTCGCAAAGATTTGAATCGGGGAATTTGCATAGGATAATGGTAAAAGGGAGCGATCCTCTGAAAATGGTAATGAGCATTAGATTTAGTCTCTATGGAGATGCGTTAGACAATGCACACCAATCATCTTCTCTATGACAAAGACTTCTCATTGTAATTCTGATAACGGTATTGGTGGCCGGAAATGCCTTAAAGGAATTTTAGGGTTCCTAAGTCTCTGTACAAGAAATGTTCCTTTTTGGCGTTACTGCTCAATATTAACCGCTCACTTTTCGAAAAAGAGGTGGATTTGCAACTAACCTTTGTTTAGTATCGCGGTTGAGTTAGGATTTAAACATATGTTTTATTACATGAATTTGTAGTATTTATACTAGTAGTCATATTTCTTATCATTCTAGCGTTTTGTCCCTTTCGTCTCACTAGGCTTAGTCTATAGACTAACAAATTTTCTGTGCAGGGTTCCTCAAGATTTATGTACGTTCGTTATGTACTTAGATATGACAAATGTAGAGATGTAGGCGCGCCTTCAAGTTTGAACCAACAGTCCTAGACTTGCGGCTCATATACGAGTAGTATATGAGGGATAATAAGTAAGTGCAATGGGATACTGATAACGATAGCTGACAGAATGAACTCAGCAGTTCTGTGACCTAGCACTGCTCTTAATAATAAAACTTTTACAAAATTGCGTTATCGTATACGTCCGTCGTTACGTCTCTTGTCGTCAACCGTATCGATAAAATACCTAAATTGTCCTGTAATATATCTATTGTTATGCCAGTGTTTGTAAACGATTTGGATCTTGATTTTTTTTAGGTTGGTATGTTTAATAACGTCTGAGTGATTTTCTTTGTTTTACTGATTCACTTTAATGAATCTGTATTGAATGATTGGGTGTGTTATGGGATCATTAAATATGCAGTAAGAAAATAGTTAATAAAGGTTAACAAAAATAGCTGAATATATTTTGTACTTGTAGGTTGTATATTTGATAGGTATTGCCTACCCCCCTTGGGAAAAAGGCGTGACATTATGTATGTTGGTATGTATACTTAATATTCAGATGGTATCTTCCAAAAATACCCTTAAAAGCTGCTTAAAGTGCCGACCATATTTAAAACGCATTTAGCAATTTAAATATGGTTGACATGGTCACCCATCATATCTATGATCGGGGCGTGAGCTACCTATCTTTAATTCATCTAATCATCGCCGGTATTGTAACTAAGCACCTTTATATTGAATTATAATTAATTCAACCTATACGTCGTTGTCGTGCCAATTAAACTTTCATTGAGACAGTTCAAAAGAAAATCATTTTCAAATACTTAGTAGGAAAGTTTTGTCTGGTTACAAGTTGTAGTTTTTTTGTTTCATATTGCTTGGAAGGCGTCTGTTGATATTAAAATTGTTTCTATGAAAAGGTTGAAGCGTTGACAAGGGTTTCGCGCGCACACTGTATTATCTTGTACAAAATTGATTTGGGTACAAAATTGCATTTCGCCGAGATCTTTCCGTATTGTGTTTTACTTTGTAATATTGTACATTGTCATGTCACTTTTGTTATTACGTGTTCGCATGCTATTGTTTAGATAGGTACTTGTCATTGTTAAACTTCAGTAATAGAATAAGTACTAACTATTTAATATTTAAGTATGTGAGCGAAAAGGCACAATCTCAAATGGGTGCTAAAGGAACATAAGGTAGGTACATATTGTATGTATATGTATGCAATATCTATATCTACATATAATGTCCTTTCATCAATGTACATGGATGGTCATGTAAATACGTACGCTTTCCACGTAATTAAACAAGATAGTTGTCTAATCCAGTGCCCAGGCAGAAAGTAAATCCACAATGTAATAAGGCCATTTAAATAAATCTGTTAGGAATTGTAATTCCGCAGCTGCGGAATCGCGTATGATTACTGGATTTAGATAACTACACACTACTAAAAATAATAATCACACTACACAACAAGTCAGTATTTACATACTGACTTGTTGTGTAGTGTGATTATTATTGTGGATTTACATTTTAATTTAAACATAGCATTGCGCGATAATTATGCTCTATAAAAGTGGGTATTGTGGTTTTTTTAATCTAAATGTTTATGTACTTATTAGAAATCACTAGCTAGGCGGGATCCCGCATCTGCGGGATTGCAATTCCTAAAATCAATGCTCACCATAATGAGATTCAAATCTGAAATCGTGTAAATACAAAACATGACAACAATACTTACGCTGGAACAATGTGTGGATAATGAAGTAGACGGGTATACATATTTTCAAAAGGGAGTATTTGCCCCCTTCTCCCCCCCCCCCCCCCTCCACTCGTGCGAGCGGCATGCCGCATGCTTATAAGCACTCAATTAACCTGGTTCGCGATACGTGAGAATAAACGCTCAAATGTGTGAACAATGTATTGCGAAAATTCAGCTGTAATTTCATAAGCGCCTACTTGATTACATTTTACTTACCTGAAACGGAATAGGTTCTATAATTTTGCCAGAGTAAATATTTGCAGGCAGTTGAACCTAGGACGAAGAAAAAGATAAAACGAGAAACTGAAATATTTATTTGGCGATTATTTTTTCTTCCGCGTCTTTGAGAGTTTAGAACTTCCGGCATACGATTTTCCTTATTTCCTTTACATTTTCATACTGGATTTGTATGTTTATGAGAAGCAAAGTGTAAAATATCTCACATTACATTAGGATTATGAGGGAACATATCCAGACCCGACCAATTCAAACATATATTGAACTCATTGGGAATTAATCGCATAAACACATTATAGAACTGTCCGTAACTATTGATATTTCCTACAAATTAACGAATAAAAGCAGAATATCGTCATGTATTTTTTTTAACCGTCTGAACTTCAAACCATATGCCATCGGAAAATTATCTATTCAATATAAGTGCTTTATCAAGGAATTTTAATACTACAGAATTTTATTTACTTTACAATACATAACATCTTTGACTGATAAACAAAAGAATAGCAGAGGCTGATTTCGTTGACATTCTTTTCGTACGGATCCCTTAAAAAGGACTTTTTTAAAAGTTTTACGTAAACAAGCTTCTGTTAGAATTTTCTACACCTACCTGGAATTTCGTCGAGAGGAATAATGTTTTTATAAATTTTGGGAAAAAAATACCAGGCAATATTTTATATAAATAGTATGAGTATGAGTTAAGACAATATCTGTAGTCCAATATCCTTCTACTCGTATATGATATATTTTTACAGTAAGTATGTGTTGAGCTTGGACCTGTATCTAGCGCAATCTAGTGCATAAATAGACGGGACAAACAAACTGACACATAGAAAGAGTAAACTAGATAAAATTGTAATTTTTATTATTTGTCGATGCTTTTCGGCAGGTTACGTTGACAAATTGTTTGTCAAGTCTAAGAAGCCCTCAAAATGAACATTTACATGGAATTTATTGAGAGGTAGTTTGTTATTTGTAAGTATTACAATCCTAGCAGTGGATTAAGTGATTTACAATTCAACACTACTTAATGGTTGTGAAACTAAGTTAGCAATTGATTTGTCAAAACAGTAAAGACTCCCTATCGGATCTCATAAATCCTTGATCCGATTTCCCGCTTACGTGGACCTCCCTAATAGCCCCGGAGATCCATAGATACTTTGAAAGTCATTGGCCTATCTATATTAATTAAGATCATCTTCCTAGCGTTATGTCCCGTGCTTAGACGGGGTCCGCTTAGACCATGATCCAGGATTTAGCGAGTCTGGTAATTATATTAAAGCGATTGCCGATCTGACCTTCGTAACCCTAAGATAGGGGAACTAGACAATTTTTGGATCATGGTTACAAATCCAAAGTTGTTTGAATTTGCAGGTTTCATCACGATGTTTTCCTTCACCGTCGAGCTAGTGGTATAAATACGTATATAGACTTGAAAAATCCAGAGGTACGTGCCCGGGTTTGAACCTGCACTCCTCGGTTAAGAGGCGCGTGTCCTTACTATTGAGCTACCACCGCTCTCCTATATAAATTAAGATAATTTTCATCAAATTTAGCGTTCACTTTCTTCAGTGTAGGTACAACTTGCTTTCAGGTGCTTTTCAGAAAGCTACAAGCCGTAACTTCTAAGTTGCGGTACAACCGTGCATCCTCGCCAAACTTTGTCAACAGTTTTTGTTTCCCTACGGACATCAAAAGACCACCACACCACAAGATTGTCCATCAGTTGCAAAGTAAGATCAAACAGATCGACCATCTTTGGTAATAATCTATTGGACTTTGTTTGTATTGACTTATTTTCTTTATTAGTCAATGAAGCATTGCTAATACTTGACTGTTGAAAATAATCTCAAGCCAAATAAGAAGCAACCCGATACAAGTGATATTAAATAACAACATCTTAATTATCTCATAAAAATGAAATAAATTTATTTATTCAAGTACCTACTCAAACAGTACTTAATAACGTTTTTAAATTGGTTTTGTATTTTACGTGCGCTTTTTTTACTGTCTTAACATATTATTCAGTAAAAAATACTCCGCTCATTTTGCAACGGCTTTCGTTGCTTTTGTAAGTAAAATACTAAATAATATTTTAGAATTAGTCACTACGTAATCAATCTTTCAATACATAAAACATTTAATCCTTTTCACTAATATTATAAGTCTAGTTTACTTAAGATAATAGTTCATTAGACCGATTGTCTCAGTCCAATTAATAGTGCTAGATATACAATACCTACCAAAATATTCTATCCTAAAAATTTTGTTAATAAAAATATACGTAGCTTAATAAGATGTTTGGAGATTAAGAATTATACGACTGATGAATATAAAAAAATTGCAAACATTTTTCTTGAACAAACTTCACATACAAGGCGCGATCAATTTTGAGCACATATGTAAACACAGAACAGAAAAAAACTAGTAGAGAAGGGGCATGTCACAAAGTTAGTATGAGTGCTGCGTTACAACGCAGTATTGTGGCTTCACTGCCACGCCTACTTAGCACTTCCACTTAATATTTGTTCCGTGTACATACGTAAAGCTAATTTACAAATTTTAGAACTGTATATATAGCTGATTAGGGTTAGGGTTTAATCTTTTGTAAGTACATATTTATTAGGCAAGTATAATATTGGTTTGGGAGTCAAAAATAATAAATAAATATATCAGACTACATCACATACATCTAACTCCGAGGTAAGCAGCTTAAGCACTTGTGTTACGGACATCAGAATCAACAGTGGTATTTTACAAATTTAAACTTAAATATTGAATATGTTAACACCCAGACACAGAACAAAAACAAGTATTCATCATACGAATGTTTGTCCTGGGTGGGTATCGAACCCACAACTATTGGCGCATTGAGGCAGGGTCACTACATCGTCATCGAGAGTCGATAATATACCAACTGTACCTATCTAGGGTGTGTTAGGCGCTGGATTTGTGATTGTGTACGCGACGAGCTGGCTACTGGTCCCTAATTTTTCTAAATTTTCCATCTAACTCAACTCAATAAGTATATTTTTTGCTGTATGTTGTTTAAAGAGTTTATCAATCTTTGAGCTCTGCTTACCCCATTGGTAATTGCAGATGATTGCGTGATGGTGTGTATATAGATATAATTTTCTTAAACATAAATTGTCCATCTGCTTATCAGGGCATGCTCTTACCGTAACCTAAAGTATGGCTAGCCGTTTCGTTAAATTGGTTCACGGAACGCCACACAACGGCAGAGTCGGTTTCCACAGTATTATCTATTTTTAACTTCGCCCAAATAATTACAAGGTTACCACCAAAATCCCATAGCTACCTAGCTGAGCTACTTAACTAATAACGCGAGCTGCCAAGTCATCCAAGTTTAGTGTAAATCGTCGCGTAGGCCGTTCGAGGATGGGCCCTCCTTCCACGTAACACAGGGCCAGGAAGGTTGTCACGTAAGTAAAAACTGTTATTTGCAACTTGGACAAGAAATTACGTGATGATAAGTGGCTTATGATAGGACGTGGGCACAAAATGTTTTCCGTTATGTTTTGTACGGTGGGTATTATTTGTTTTAAACCATGGGGTTTGGCTGATAAAAACGAGCTTTTGTGGCGTGTTACATAATATTATCTCAACATTTTTTACTTGACTTGCCAAAGTTTTTTACTGAAAGATCGTAGAGACCAGGTTATGGGACACACACATGATATGCGAAGGCTGTTATTTTAAACCTGGGTATGTACACAGAAATCGTACGTGTAAGCCAAACTCAATCGATATAACTAAGTAAAGTTTATTAAGCAAAGTGGTGAAAATTTCGAATATTAATTAAGTAAGTAAATATATTAAACCAATAAGGACCTAACCTATCACGGCATGAAAATCAACTTTATTTTATATACTCTAAAATTAAATTAAAGTTAAGGAAAGGTACCAAATTGCTGCAAGAATTAATTGAATCGGTAAGTAAAAGTAGTAACTTACCGAACAGAAGCCGTAAATATCACAAACTTTGATCACAGTATAGAAAGGCTATACCTAGTGAGGAAAAAACTTAAGCAGAGCGATATGCGTAATGAATACCTATGAAGTAATTTTTAGCTGTAGCTTTCTTTCGATACGCAAAATACCTAAGTGTATCATACTTATACATATTTATATTTAAATATTACACTTTCGCAAGACGCAATCTGTGCGACCTGAGAGTCTTAGGAGAAGAAATCTACTTTAACTATGTAAATCTACTCTAACTTTGAGTTGGATTCTAAACTTGGAAAGAAATAGAAAAGTAGTGACAAAATGGCTAGTTCGTTGCCTACACGATGATATCAATTGTAATTGTACAAACTGTAGACTCCTATACTTCATTAATTTACGAACTTTTATTTATAATACCATCCAAATTCATCCTCCCTGTGTACCTAGCGTTATGTCCCGTCCTTAGACGGAGTTCGCTTGAAACATGATCCAGGATTAAGCGATTCTAGTTTTTATACTGAAGGAACTTTATTATGGTAGTATTTAACTTCGGTTACCTGGGTGACCGAAGTCTATCTGGCCATTATACCGCAGGGGAACTAGACGAATTGGATCATGCTTAAGCATCAATATGATCCATATTTATTTGAAGGTTTCATTACGACGTTTGTACTCGCCGCAAGCAAGTGGTATGAATTCTTATCAAATGTATTACCTACATATCCATTTAAGTGATTTATATAAAATATGCTAATATGAAGATAATATATTGTCAAAATAATATAAGACAATATATTCGCCGCAGTAAGTCAGGCATAAATCAACGCGCCGTAGGATTTCAGTTGAACACCTGAGCAAAGCTTGAGGATGACCTATTAATCCGTTGAACACCTGGGAGTAGAATATGAATATAATAGATAAATTTTATGAATAGTCCAGAGATTTCTCACTGCATTATTTTTCATTACACTTTAAACTTTAGAGAGAAGTAAATCTACGAAATAAGGCTGTAAAGCACCGCAACGAACACTAATAATAGACGTGTTTATTACATCCTTATTTGGATACAGAATAAAGTTCAAATTCGAGGGTATGTGTTGGTTTCGTATAATGTGAGGTCGTTAATTGCAGGGCCCGTCTCGGCATTAGAAGGATGGCGTTGTTGCAAGAAAGGGTATTATGCGTTTATTGTAGGTAGGTACTTATGAGGTTAAGCTGTTTGTTTGGAGTATATCCACAATGTGATTGGTTGTTGGAAATTCGTTGAAAGAGTTCATACTAGAGGTCACTTGTAAGAAAAATTGGCCTATGAACTGATTCAGAGACATAGGGATGATTAAATTTTGAGAAATTTGATGTTTGTATATGTGGATATATGAGAAATTATTACTTTCGTGTATTTATCTAATTGTATTATGTTATTATCACGCAAATAACAAATACTAAAGATCTCTATAATTATTCTAATCATTTTCTAGTCCCTATGGGTCAATCAGTCAAACCTGTAGTGGTTTTATATATAGATACACCTAAATAGCAAACCTGCATGATATATACTATACCTACAGGTTTAATATTTTTCTCTTGTTCGTTTCACAAAGTATAGCAGGAAAATGTAACTAAGTCGAAAAGGGCTCAATGTACTTGATAATGTAGGTAAATATATTATGCTGGCTATTACCAAAAAATAATAATCTTTTCTATACATTGTACTCAGCCATTGAACCTTCACAGTTCAGCAGAGTTTTTTGACTGTTTCACAATAGATTCCATGAAATAGTTGTTTATGGCGATGTACTTACAAGGACTAGCCCTGATATCAAATTAATACAAAATTTTCAATCATCGCTACAAGATGAAATATTTTAATCCATTTCTAAATAATCATGCTTCTCTTTATCGTCAAGTCATCATCATTATAGAACTTTCGATGCAAATAGGTTTGATGTCGTGTCTAGTAGAAAAAATTACATACGTAACATAATTTCCGAAGGGTAGGCAGAGTCAAAGGGGCAGCAAGCCCCTTTAACCACAGTCAGCCAAAATTAAAACTGGGCTGGGTTAGATGGAAAATTGTGAAAGAGTAGTTAGCTAGACAAGTAGCTAGCTTGTCGCCTACATATACACAATCAGAATTTACGGCATGCTAGGCAAGAAACACAGTTGGTACATTCTTTTTAAATCCCAGACAATCATGAGAGAATAGAAAAAAAATCTATACGTATAATAAATCTGTAGAGAGGTCAATTCTGTACATGAAATATATTTTTAAAATAACTATCAGGGGGTGATTAGTGATCGATACTGATGCCAAAAATGCAATCAGTAAAATTTTTGTCTGTCTGTCTGTCTGTATGTTCCTTATAGAAACAAAAACTACTCGACGGATTTTAACGAAACTTGGTACAATTATTCTTCATACTCCTGGGCAGGTTATAGTATACTTTTCATTACGCTACAATCAATAGGAGCAGAGTAGTAAAGGGAAATGTTGGGAAAACGGGAGAAGTTACTCCATTTTTTAAGCTTCCGTCGCGTGTGCAGACTTAATGGTTAAAGTTACATAGAAATCATGTATGACGGAAATAGTCTTTATAATATTAACCATAAACGCGGGTGACACCGCTGGCACAGCTAGTTATTAATAAATCATTACCTACTAAATACCCTATTTTAAGATACTATTCCCATATTTCCCATATTGTTAAAGCTTTTTTTTTTGAAGATTAGGTATACGAGTAGGTTGTTAAGAAACTAAAATACAGTCATACTTGTTAATGTTGTTTTATATTTAAAGTCTTTTTCTTAATTCTAATAGTGATTAATCGATCATATATACGACTAGGCTTAATTAGGTATTGTACTTAAATAAAATGATAACACCTAATAATATGTCAACATTGTAAATTGAAAATATAATAATAGGGAATTTCACATGAAAATAAACGTTGGTAAGATAACTTCGAGAAATCAAAATAATCTAAGTTTTTACTTAAACACTGATTATATAAAACAATGTGTAAGTCATAAGTTTGTCTCAATAATTCATTTATAAACCATTCTCTTTTTTGATAGCTATCTTATGTGTTTATCTAACTTATATATAAGTAATAGTTTGTCAACTATCAAAAATAAATTGATATAAACAAGGCGATCAGAGATAAATTATCTTTAAAAAATTATAAATGCTCATATTTAATAACATTTTATAAAAATCTCGTTTATGAATAAAATTTTTGTCACAATATAATTCCATAAGATCATGAGGAATATCTTTTATACAGTCTTATATTAAAGTTGTAAAATTTTACTTTATAGTTGCAATAATTTTAAATGCAATTTTGGACCACACACTAGTGCTTAGGAAATCTCTGTTTTTGACAACCTCCTAAACTTTTTTAATTTAAGTAAAACACTGAAAATGTTTAATGTTTTGTCCAGTTCATCAGTATTTCGATTAAAATGCTGTAGATATCTTGCTTATTGTGCAAATACTACACTATATTATTATAACATTGTCTTTTGTAATAGATAAACACACAAATGTTTCAATAGTGTCGTTATTATGGTATATCTATTAGCGTTTTAATTTCCAGGATATCGTATATTATTTATAGAAACGAATGGATATTTGAATCAACAAAAGTGATTCGATTCTGATTCCCGTTGGATTATCTACATAGTATACGTAGCAAATACCTTACTAGTCAAAAAAAATTAGTATTTTATTATTACAGCTATCAATTCTGTAGAAAACAAATGTATGTCTTCTCTTGTTGATAAAAATATACATTTGGAATAGTAACAATATGCATATAGATATTTAAAATTATAAATATCTATATGCATTTAGTCTTTTTTTTAATATAAGTAACTGAAAAACAAGTTCAATTCGTAGGTATGCTCTGCGTTTCTAACTATCGGAATATTTATAAATTGATAATAATTAATTCTACGTCAATGTTATCTATTACAATACTTACCTATATCATTCGAAATAACACATCTCCACCGAAATTACTAGTGTAGATAATTAACATTTCATAAATATTCGTAATTACAAAATGTATTAAAAAAACATTAATATGCATTGAAGACATTACTCAATAGAATTGCATTCGACAACAACATTGAACACAACATTGCAACATCGAAGATATTAATCAATAGATTTCTATTCGACAACCATATTCATCATTAAAAATATTTTGCTGCGGAAGTTTGTTCGTAATTATTGAAACTAGTAGACACCCAGTGGTCGAAATTCATTGATTTTTTTATGAATTTCTAATGCAATATTCATTATAATATTTGCTTTCGGCACACCTTCATATAAACTTCAACTGTGCCAAATCGCATAGTCCTCAGACCGCGCAATGTTCGTAAAAAGGGGTACAAAGATTTTGCTTCACGTGTTAAATAGATTTTCAAAGTTTTGTCTTGTTATTTAATTACATTTGCAATATGGGCGCAGGAAGTACCATTCAAGAAATAGCAACAAATGGCTAAGTTATGAGAAGACAAAACTTAATGTATAAAAATTAACTTCAGTGTGGATGGCTTGGTAAAAGTAACACAACCAAACTTACCTAAATACATTTTAACGACAAGTGGAACAACTCAAGCTGTAGTGGTACGATATAAAAACTTTAGGGCCTTAAAACTTATGATAACATTTTGTATCAAACATTTTATTTATTTTGTAGTGTTACATGTTACATTGCATTATACCGTGGTCCTAATTTCGACTTAACGATTAGACGACTTATTTAGAACCCTGCACAAATCTGCCATAAGCATAAGGCCTCGGCTTTCATAACAGCGAAAAGCGTGGCGAGCATGCATTTATTTAGTTTTCTCATTTTTATAGTCAACAAAAGTAGCTGAACTGTTTAAGCTTTCCTAGAGACAAAATAACAAATATGTTCAGCTATTTCTGTTGTCGCTGTACATGCTACCGCCCATTGCCGCTGTAGTCTAGACTGCATCTTATTTTTTATCTACAAATGCTTCCGAATATCATGCACCAGGAGGTTTTTCAGGTAGTTATTTTCATCCGCAAAACACTCCACGATGTCGAAATGATCCATCCCATCTTTAATTTCTAAATACATGTTCTGCATAAGACATGAATTTTGTAACAGTTCATAGAATTCTCTGCTTTGTTTTTTGAAGGTTGGGCTGTCATGCTGTCCTGCTAGAATGTATAACCGGACTCTTCTCATTGGGAGGTGCGTGTAGCAGTCGAACTGTGGGGAAAGAGAGATGGCCCATTCTAAGGGAAGCTGTACGGCTTCGTTGACTGACGTGTGGATGAGCTCCCGTAGGTCGTAGATGCCGGAGACAAGGAAAGCACCTTGGAGACGTTTAGAGCCAATTGTGCTGTCAAGGAAATCAGCATTGGAGAGCAGCTTAGCCACCAGGTGAGCGCCAGCTGAGTGTCCCGCAAAATACACCCCTCTGGAAAGATAAATGGATTTGATTTCCTCTATTAAAAGGCGTATATTGTAAACGTCTCCGAAAACAAAGAGCCGGTTAGGTTGTGATTATGGCAATGAAGGTACTGGTAAGAAGAGCAGTAAGTGACCTCGTATGAGAACAAATAAACTAACTAAAACACTATACTTAGTCTCACTGGTGCTTATTTGCTACATCATTAAGCTCCGCTTGCTGCTATGTCAGAAAACGTCACCTGATATGCTATAAGTACTCTTGTGCCAAGGAAAAATATTTGGCACGAATAGTATCTACTTATACTGAAAGTCCCCTTAAAGAAACTTAAATACTTATATTATATGTGCCAATACTTTAGTTGGTATCAGATGGTTACCTACATACTCCGTGGTTACACTTTAAAAGACCACTGTAATCTTGTCATATCGTTGACATTGGTTTTATCGTGTGGTGTTATTAAAATTTGTTTTGATATAGTTGTTTTTAATTTATTGCGAACATACATGTATGTTCACAACATTTTGATCGCATATTAGTAGCTGTTATCAAAATGTCTTTTGTGAAATATCAAAATGTCCTTATAAGTTAGATAATAAATTTCAAAACCTTGAAAAATACAATCAGGCCTTCGTCTTACATTGTATATTTATTAGCGGTTCCATTACTATACCTTCGCATAGGTAGGTAACAAAGTCAACACACCTGACAAAAAATATTTAAGTACTTAATGGGTGGGGATCTATACTTATAATAAATCTGTAGAGAGGTCAATTCTGTACATGAAATATATTTTCAAAATAACTATCAGGGGGTGATTAGTGATCGATACTGATGCCAAAAATGCAATCAGTAAAATTTTTGTCTGTCTGTCTGTCTGTATGTTCCTTATAGAAACAAAAACTACTCGACGGATTGTAACGAAACTTGGTACAATTATTCTTCATACTCCTGGGCAGGTTATAGTATACTTTTCATCACGCTACAATCAATAGGAGCAGAGTAGTGAAGGGAAATGTTGGGAAAACGGGAGAAGTTACTCCATTTTTTAAGCTTCCGTCGCGTGTGCAGCCTTAATGGTTAAAGTTACATAGAAATCATGTATGACGGAAATAGTCTTTATAATATTAACCATAAACGCGGGTGACACCGCTGGCACAGCTAGTAAATAATATAAAACTAAGTCGCCGCTTCTGTTCATTTGCTTAGATCTTTTGTCTAAACTACACAAGAGATGTTGATGCGGTTTGCACAATTTCACCAATAAATAGATACTTAGAGTAATCACGAGCAAAGTTTACATGTATAGATAACATTACATAACTATTGCGAGACATACTATGTTAGGAAAATAAATATATTTGCATTAACAACCGCATTTTTATCGCGAGAAATAAAATAAGTACGAAATGCAAAAAGTGCGTAAGACATGTGTAAATTTGTTCCAATTTGTTATCCAATCGAAATGTTGTGAAATAACTCCTCATGCGGCATCAGGAATGTATTCAGAGCATTTTTATTGTGCACCTATCCGAATATTGAATTTTTTGTAAAATGTACTTAACTGACTGCTGATAAGAGTTATTTTCCTGAAACATTCAGTTTAGCGGTTCAGCCAACGTCTTTATCTAATGCTCGTGAAAATAGGGGAAAGCGATAAATATAAACCCATATACACTTTATCAAGTTCTCACGTATTGCAATATCCCGTAAATATTTTGTGTTTCCCTCTAGAGAATTTGTTTGAAAAAGACACGAAGAAAGAGTAGGGACCATCAAGGTGAAAATAAAGACAATTATCCAAGATAATGCATATTGAAAGATTTTTTTACAAATGTTGATCTAAGTATTCGATTAATACAACAAAAAACGGTGAGCAGAAAACTAGTGGCAGATCGATTCTAGGAAAGCAACACAGACCTCCAACCCTATAGCCTAACCCTAAATTAGGTACTATAGATCCAAAGTATATACACATAATCCAAAGGTATTATGTGTATATACTTTGGAGATTTCAGTGCATAAATAAGACATTCTATAGTATCTAATTTATATATTAACATGGTTACTTCTCCTACAAGGTCGTCGAGCAAAAATTATAATATGTAAAGATAAGAAAAACGAGTCGAATATTTCAGTGAATATAAATTTTTACCTGCTCCCCATCTTCTCCGCGTACTCGAACACGAATTTGGCAGCGCTCTGTATCTGGTGTACGATCTCCGGTAGCGTAGCGGCAGGACACAGGTCGTAGCCAATCACCATCGTCTTGACTCCGGAGCGGTGCAGCGCCGCGGCAGGGTACCGAGAGATCTCTCGGGAGAGCGCCTGCCAGTAGCCCCCGTGGATGTACACCAGGATCGGAGCGTCTGGAATTGCGAACATTCGTCACGTTACTTTTGGTAATTTAATGCGAACATAGGTACATCGTAACGTCAGACAGATTCTTGGGTGCAAGACTCCCAGAGGCCTCCAAATTGAAGATCCCTGGGTAAAAAACAGTTTGGCGTACGTAGAAGTCCGCTCAGTAACTCGGCTTACTTGTAAGAATACTTCTTCTCGGTTGAAAGAAAATAGCAGCAATATAGTCAATCAGGTCCCTCGCATCGCATAATTCGCATAGCGATTTAGGTGATACTCATACATGTTTTGTGAAGAAACGGTTTAATAAATTAGTCAAGCTGAAATTGTTGGTGGAACAAAATCTACTAACAGCTTATCAACTGGTTGATTTTTGACCTTAATTTTAGACTAAGACGAAGTTTAACATCACACAATATCGTTGCAAATTATGAGGTCAGCTATTGGTACTAGTGACATGTCATGTTATCGCTCTCATTTGACTACTGTTTATTGAACTCAATCGAATCCACATTGGTCAATGATATATCGTAAATCGATTTCAAAAAAGGTTAATTAAATTGGTATTTTTTAATAGAAAATTACAGTTGGGTAATAACGTGCCTACGTATATAACTTAAATGAATGATCAGCTTATTCTATGTCCTAATATGGAAATGTTTAGGTAGTAAATCAATTTATATTTTTTTGCTAATTGCATTCCATCGAGAACATTATTGTAATTACAATATTGCACGAGGATATTGTGGAAGAGTCTATCGAATTTCGAATACACTTTTAACTCAGACCAGATAAACTTTTAAACAGTTTATGAGTATATTATACAGAAATAATTTAGTATAGTGTACTCTAGACTACAGACTTAATTAAGACTGTTTACTGTTTACTGTAATGTTTACATTTCAAATGCGTATTATGGGACTCCAATATACACCACTCAATTAATAACAAATATATATTTTTTTTAAATAAAATATCAATCCATTTTATTTTAATATTAGGAAACACAGAAGTCAATAATGTATTTACTCGCTAATGGTTCTGTATCTGTGTTCAAATCAAATAATTCAATCGCAGTGTAAATATATAGAAGAAACAGTAAAAAATCAACTGTTACAAGTAGTTAGTACTTAGTTGGCACTTACTTTCTAAACTGTTGGGCATAATGGTTTCTCAAATTTGTCAAAAAAAGGTTTTAAAATTAATTAGTCAGCTATTATGACCAATCTCAGATTTTTAGATGTATCTAATATTATAAAGCTGAAGAGTTTGTTTGTTTGCTTAAACGCGTTAATCTCAGGAACTACTGGTCCGATTTGAAAAATTATTTCCGTGTTAGAGAGAGAGATATATAGATAACCCATTTATCGAGGAAAGCTATAGACTTGTTAACATTAACCATAAACGCGGGTGAAACCGCGGGCACAGCTAGTTTAGTTAAATGTGGTACAGCCTGGATTGAGTATTTCGATTTAATATCACTAGTAAATATTAAGAAAAGCAGCTTCACATACCGACGGTCTGTCAGACACATACGTCTTACTCTAAGGGTTATTTTCAGTTTGTTGCGTAATCTAAAAAAATAGGTCAGTTTCAACCTGTTGAACATATCTTAAAAGTACTTTTGTGTTCAAATTGTCTCCCAGATCGTTGAAAAGCTGAAGAGGCATAAGCCATTAAACGTATCGAGTTGCTAAGTAGCTTTTTAAAAACTTCCTTATGGTTTACCTTTTAGCTCTCTTTTATTTGATACCTTTGCGAAAACTCGTACCTAGGACTTTTCAAACAATTATTTAACTACTCGGTTTTAAAAGAAGATATACATTAAAGTTTAATTTTATTACACAGGTATACTTATCCAGTTATTTTAAATATTTTTAAGTATTATACATGTTTGTATTCAATAATATAATTATTTATGAAATATCTGATGTTTATAACTTAAGGATTGAAAGTTTTTAATGATTGGTAAGTATGCTATGTAAGTTAAATTATTTCTTTTTTTACTATGATGGTGTTAGCTTACCGTTTGGCAAATCTGTTCCCAAAATGTCCAATTTTTGACCCGGTGTGGACCCGTACTCTATCTCTAGTTTGTGTGGTATTTTGTTCGTTGCCATCTCACTAGCTGTAATAAAAGAAATATAGGAATATTAGACACTTATTCATTATGTAGAAAATACATTAAGCGCTTCTGTCGAGGTTCCAACGAAGGTCGTCAGCTCAATTTATTTATAAAAATATATTAATTACGTACCTAAATTCTAAATAAACTTATTTAAAAAAAATAATATGCATTACTTCTAGTTTTACCTACGTACCTCGTAAACAGTGTTAACCTTTTTGCACTCTACAATGTAAGTATTATGTTACTAGATAGGTACAACGAAGAAATAGCTCGAAAATATTTTTAATTAAAATGTCTACCTGTAGGTATCACGAAAATGTGGAATAATTAAAACCCCGTAAGTGACTACGAACCTAAACCCTTTATCCGGACACTGAAAAAAGATGAGGACTCCGCTGAGGGTCACTCTACATATTTATGGACGTTCAGAAAAAAGCCAAACCGTGCAATGCCCCATTATCCCTTCTCTCCATATCCCGTGGCTGATTGCTCTTCATTTAATTTGGACGTCCAAAATTGACGCCTCTGTGGCGTCGAGATTTGATAAAAAACGAATGTTTAAGGGTTTAATTATTATTTTTAGGGTCAGTAAACTTTGGTTAGGTTTTTGATTGTACGTAAGACGACAATATGGAGCATATGTACCGCATTATGGATTTATAATTTTTTTATTTTGTTTCTGTTACTAATAAAGTCCTCACCAAATTTAAAATAGGCAAATAAGTAGGTATTTAAGTGTACAAAATATCTGTTGCTTTCATACGAATAATGTACCTACGGCTATTTGAGTGTTCTCTGATATTTGAATGATAACATTTTGTTAATGAAATGTCAATGGTAGGTAATTACGGAAATAAAATTTTGCATATCTGAGTAAGTACAGATTACGGACAGAAATTAAAAAAAAAACAATAATTTTGAATTATGGTTTTTTTTCAAATGTGTATTTTATGTAAATTTTGACATACCCGCTGTAACAAGTTTAATATGGTTCTCGAGCACTTCTTTGGGGGTGGGGAACCGCTGACACCACCTGCTTGGGGAGTATTCTAGTTCAAAATCCATAGCGTTTATGATCGTCGACATCTTGGCGGGCTGTGATGATTGAGTCTGTAAGAAGAAAACAAAATTGTACAAATTGTGGAAAAGTTAAATACTACTAGGCAAATATAACGGTTCTTGCGATAACTCATAAAACAGATAGAATAAGAAAGTATGAGAAGAAAGGGGTCGTTTATTAAAACTTACTAGGTAGGTAGTTTATTGTACCTTGTAGTAAAATGATTTCGAAAGTTTAAAATTGCATTCTTTATACCTAAATCGTAATCGTTCCTTTACACGTAAATCGTATTGATACCAATAAATATTTTGAGGAATACCACACTTAAAGATTTTTATTTAACATCTAATTTCATCACCTGATCAGATAAGTACGCACCCTTGCTAAGTCCTAATACCTAGTTAAACTAGTAACTCTAGTAGTTTGTTAAAAGAAGTCCGATTTAATTATGTAAAGAAACATTCATCTATAAGGAGCAGTCTTCATTAAACAATAACTTACATTTTATCTTTCACCGTGACTGTGAACAGTCATGTTATCGCAGTCAAGTCATTATCTAGCACCTTATAAAGGCTATTTGACTACTTTCTGGAAACCATCGCACATTATAATGATGTTTAAGGACTCTAGAAATAACATTTTTTTTTAAATTATTTTAAGTATTTCATAAATATATATTTTTTTTAAATAAACTTATTATTTGAGCTGTCAAATCGCCTACTTCGGAAATATGGCGTCGAGTCAGTCGAGTGACGTCATACGTTTGTACGCAAACATTGGAAGAACGCTGAATTGAGCATTATTTCGTTTATTTGAGTTTGTACCTTAAATTTACTCTACTAAAAATTTGCTATAAATGGTGCCAGTGTACAAATAGGACAATATCCTTAAGATTCTGTTACTGTAAATTGTGCCATTACAGTTGTATTTACATGAAACTAACCTTCAAATGATAATTTAAAACGTTGTAATAATGCAATCAATACTCCAAAACACCTTAAAGATTATTTAAAATACGGTATAATTGATTTTGGTAAGCTATAAATATTAAAGGTAATAAGATACTTCCACTTTCCTAATTTCAGGCGAGTAAAAGTCAGGATTATTTTTTTTACAGAAAATTTCGAGCATAATGGCATTAATTTACGGCAAGTTTTCGCTGTCTGCTTTCACAAAATCTTTCTCCATGATTATACTAAGTGAAAATAGTACTGATCATACGAATAATGTACAAAGATAGACTTAAAAATCGGAAGAAAACAAGGAACTCAAGCATAAAGCAATGGCAGAAGTGGCTGTTTACAGACGTGAGACGTCACAATACATTCAATCAATCATAACCGTTAAACGGTCACATGGTTCCTACTAAAAACAAATGAATTTTATTTTAGGTTTTTTGGTGAAAATATTGAATTTTTCTTAGTCAAAGTCAAATTACTCGTTATTTATATAGGTTTGAAACAAACACTTATAAATCGTCAATTCAACAAAAAAATCCACTAATAATATAAATCTACCACCGGTTCGGAATGTTGCTTATACCGAGAAAAAACCGGCAAGAAACTCGGTAGTTACTCTTTTCAACAACACAAAGGCTTGATATTTATTAATACAAATTGCTTTTAAATTTCGTAATTAACGCAGATGACAATAAATAAGTAATTATTTTTCATACCGTCAAATAGCATTTTATCTGCATAAAGTAATTTACATATTGATAATATTTATACGCATAGGTATTCTTGTATGCCTAATCATTAGTTTTCTGTTTTTCTTTGTTCATGTGTTTCCATAATTAAACTTTGCAACACTGTTTATGATACGATGTGGCTTAAAATTTTATTGCAGGAACGATAACAGAACAGTGTAATATTTCGTCTTAAGTAACTGCATAGCATATACGGTTATAACGTAAAATATAATGAAAATAAAATAAAAATATCATTATTTCTCAAATTTTAAATAACAAGTTTAGAGACGCCCCAGGAAGTAATAAATACTTGTGTTGGGGATGTCTCGCTCTTTCCAAATTTGTTATTATAATATGAGATTTAAAGTAAACATTTTAAATTTAGACTAAAATTTAACAATCTAACTTATTATCTACATTAAATTAAAACAATCTGGCCTATTAAACATTGTGCATTCGCGATTGCATTACTGACAGTCGATACAAGCAATAAGTACCTTTGGTATGAAACTGAAAATTAACATTGGTGAGAGATTTTTTATCACGATTATAAATATAAATCTGTTATCAGTATTATAGTTTAATAACGGTTTATGTTGTGAAGTTCTTATGCATGATAGATAAATAATATATTTACATATAAAATTAGAGAAATAAAATAGTTCACTTTTCTATATTCGTGGTAAAATATTGGATATTATTTGATACGAGCGGCCCGCCCCGACTTTATAAAATGTTATCCCGTTGATTCCGCTATTGCGGGAGTTTTAATCACGTTTTAATATGTGTACCTACGAACTAACGATCTGCATACAAACATTAGTTAATTAATTTTTTCTATACAAACTTCCCGATCCCGATGATTCCGAACAAACATGGTCCTGAGAAGTACTTACATATATTTTGATTATGTATTTACTTTTTTTATTAGATAGTTAATATTCTGAGATTTAAAAGGGATATAAAAACGGTGTTCCTTGTTTTATTTTAATTCACTTTTGCCCAATTTCCCATCTAACCCAGACCAGTTTTATTTTCTGGCTAAATGTAGTTGAGAGGGCTAGCTGCCCCTTTGACTCTGCTTACCCCTTCGGATATTACAAGCTTAATAATATGTTAAAATAAAAAGCACTGGCTTACCTACACATTGTCGAACGATTTAATAAATAAATATCCGACGACATCACATACATTGATCTGACTCCGAAGTAAGTAGCTTAAGCATCACACACACTCCCAAAATGTACCATTAGTCGCAATGCTAGGCAAGGAACACAGTTGGCATAATATTTTGTAAGTCCCAGATCAACATGGGACTTTTTTTATTTTAACTCTCTCGGAATTTTACATTTCCCCCGATAAAACACCTAAACATTTGCAGAAATAATTGATTTTATCGGGTTTTTTCTAACTTATTCCGTATATGTATACGTATCTATAATATATTTAATTAAGATAAATAAATTAAAATTAAATTACCTTGACTTAAATCGAAAACATATGCTACCCAAAAACTGTGTTCATATATTTTGTATTTTACAAAGGAAACAAACTATACACGTACTGAATGTATTATTTATTATAATTCTATTTTTTTTGAGTTTAAGGAAATCTAAAACATAAAATGTTTCATGTTAAAATGTATATAGAATATTTATATTTAGGGACTAGTCTCACCAATGATAATCTACCTAAACTATTTAACTTATAACTTAATTGCCTTCTAAGTACACTTTATGTATTTACCTAGGCCAGTAATTAGTTGTTTATCAGATTAATCAATAGCATAATACAAAGGAAACACAAGCTATTAGAATGAGCTCATGCTCACAGCTGGGCGTAGGCTTAAGGGAGAGTAGTAATTAAATACATGACTACTGACCTTAGTGTATTATAAATAAACAATTTCATCATAACATTATATATCAATGTCAAAGAAATGTAGGTATCGTTATTTAAGTGATCTTAGACATATTATTATTTAATGTTTACCAATAAACATGCACAATATAAAGCTTAAGAGGTCATTTAAATATATACCTACACATGTATTATATGCTCATATCTACACTCAAATTTAATTGAAAGACTGGAAACCAGAAGCAATTAAGTAAAGGTTTGTAGAAAATACCTTATTAATCTTTTTGTTTAGCTTTCTTATCCTGAACGATTTGTAAAATGCTATAATTTTTTTAATAAACACAGTTGTAATCTCCATTTGCTCCGAAATAAAAGGAAACACTGCAACAAACAAAATTTAACGAAATTACGTCTCGCATTTGATTAATTACTCATTGGGTTCTTGTTCATAAGCCGTTTCACACAGGAAATAATGTATGAGTAAATAAATATTTAGTTATACAAGTCGTGTGTTGATTAATTTGCTACGGTTATCGGACTAACCAGTTACATCATTGCATGCTTGTTAAACCACATAACATTCGCCACATATCTTATCTTTGCGTGATCTTTGAGATTATTGTGAAGGGCGATACAATTCTCTATAAGTCGAAAATGAGAAACTCACTTTTTGACACACATAAATATTGCGATAAGTAGTAGTAGTAAGTAGTATTATTGTAAATACGATCATATAGATAGGAATATCAAAATCAATAGCCGACACTTCCGCGATTGAAGGATCAAATTTGTTGTTGGCCGCTTTCTTCCTCTTCGGACCTACGCTGAAGAAAGCAGAGTTTGTGATTTTACTAATACCTATTTGTTAAAGATATAAACTTACGAATTAACTTAACGATTTAAACGATAAACATGTAATGTTGGTTTAAGACTCAGGTTAGCGAGTAAAAGTGTATTGGCAGTTGAGTTTATGATGAGCTAAAACACTAGTTTCCCACAAATGTTAGCGAATACGAACAACTGTAGTTCAGATTCGTCAAAATATAACCCTTGTAATAGATACCTCTAGATACTACATAGATATATAAGGACATTTAATTCACGATACAAATACTGTACGTATTTTCTTACAAAACGTCATAAACACTAGATTTTGCGTTTAAAGTATAAACATATTAATCGCATGTTTAGAGGTAGTAGATTAAAGAGACATCCCTCCCTACTCATATTGTTTTTTTTATTCATTACTTATTGATACAAAATCCTTCTAACTTAGAAGATTTTGAACGTGACGAGAACGAAGTAGTATTTAGTACTTAAGCAAATCATTTTCCATAATACTTATGTAAATAAAAACGGATGTTGTCAAAGTGTTCTACAATGCTCTCAGAATTGGAATTTTAATTAAGGTAAAACTGGTTGACATTCAGATATAATATCCGTATCATATGCTTATAGTGTAATTTGTATAATCCGGAGATAAAATTCTTACATACATTTACATTAAAAGAGAAGATCCTCAGATTACCAGTGTATAAGTAGTTTAGAACAAGACCGCATTTTAAAAATAAATAAGTAATATTAGTGCTGATACTATTATTATACGTCACTGATATTTTATGTCTTCAAATGTAATGCTAAGTGCTATTTTAACTAGACTGGTATTTTGTAATTAGTATTTCTAATGACAGTACATACCTACATAACATCACGCCCAAAATGCCCGAATGGGTAGGCAGAATCAAAGGGCAGCAGGCCCCTTTAACCACATTCAGCCAAACATATAACTGGGCTGGGTTAGATGGAAAATTATGAAAAAGTAGTGACAAGTGGCTAGCTTACTCAATCACACACCCAAACCCCATATACCATTAGTTGCCTTTTACGTTGATGCCTTCTAAATACAATTTCATTTATAGGTATTATAAACACATTAGGCTCTCTTTAAAGTCGGAAAAAAAATGCATAGAACATAAAGAGCTATACACGATGACGATATTCCCTACATTTCAAACTGAATAGTCTATATCTCCAAGTTTACAGCCCTAGAAACGTTATTGTAATAATGTTCTATACAGGTTCTATACATGTTTTGTAATTTGTCTATAGTAATATTATAAAACTGAAGAGTTTTATTTGTTTGCTTGAACGCGCTAATCTCATGAACTACTGGTCCGATTTGAAAAAATATTTCAGTATTAAATAGCCCATTTATGGGCTATATAACATTAATTAAAAACGCGAGTGAAGCCGCGGGCACAGCTAGTACTTCATAATTTAAATACGCACTATCAAAATATAACTTGTCCAACTTCTATATAATAGGATCATTCACCGTAGAAAATGGAGCGAAATACAGTAAGAAAGCAATACGTATTTATGAATTTACTTAACGGACTAAATGAAAGTTGTCCTCGCCTTGGAGAACACGCTCAGTTATCGAAAAAGCAAAGATTTCTGAGTTCCTAGTAAACAACACGGAATGAAATGCGTTGTGATTGAACATTTGTTCAGACTGCCTATCACATCAAACAACACATTATCGAATAATTAGACTATGAACTCGGAAACTGGATATTCAACAAACAACAACAACAAACAAGGATCTAGATTTGCTTTACCCTACATAGGTACCTATTTTTATTTGTTTCCGACAAAGCAAAACTTGCATCACATTATCGTATGACGTGTGTATAGGATCAACTTAACAACATATTTCAAAAAGTTATTTAAGTATATTTAGTTACTAATTGGTTTAAACCCAGTTTAATCAATAGGCGAACAATTTGAAATGATGTCACTGGAAAACCAAATAAATTAGCGGTGACCAATATTTGGAAATAGTAGGTAATAAAAATAATTCGTGAGGGTTTAATAAGTCTCAAATATTTTTTAGTATGGCTGAAATACGTATTCTCAATACTGGGTTTACTATTAACACGGTATTTTGGATCAAAATAAGAATTCAGTTCTAATACATTGTTTACACAACATGGCACCCTTGCTACCTATGATGATCAAGTATATACTTATTATAATTATAAGACTTACTATATCACTTTGATTTAAATTTTTGAAGCCATTTCTGAGTGAAGAGTGTAGGTATTTATTGATAGGACAAAGATATAAAGCAAAAAAATATATATTTAAATCTATTTTAAGGATACCTAATTGAAAAAAAATACCTAAGCTTTCAATTATAATAAAGTTAAGTTATGTTACTCTGCTCACAAATATGCATTCGTTAGTTCATTGTATCACAAGCTTCCATATATTGACTTTTCTTTTTTACATATCAAAGCACATTAACGGGGGTTTAGTGATTACATCTGGTAGTTTAATATCTTTGCTGAACTGTGATTGAACTGATTTTAAATACTAGTAGACAAACAAGAGTCACCTGCACTCGTTTTGCAATATAGACATGCTTTTGTTAATTTTTTGTAAGCAATCTGACTTTTGCACTGACTGCCTATATAACTGACTAGTTTTACCCCATTTGCTTAGGGGGTAGGGAGAGAAGCTCTGATAAATTCAGAGAAATGTCAATAAATTTGTCTATTCAACTCACCTCAACACCAAACTATCGAAAAGAGGTCCATTTTATAGTACCTTCCATATCTAACCTGTTGTTTGACTTTTTTGGATTGTGTTGGACGATGCTACAGGTATTGTCGAACACAAAATAAGTCGCATGTTTATGATATTCTGATTTCTATGGAATTAATAATATCCTTTTTACATAGACATTCTGGTTAAAGCGAATGAATTTATAAACACCTCGTAAATACTTACATATTAAACCAGTATTTACCTTTTTTATTTGTAAGTACGTTATTTATGACGTCTAATTTAACCTTCCAATGGATCCCATATTTTTTTTTACTACAATAACATAAGCCTAACATCGGAATTAAAAAGAAGAAAGGACGCAATTTTTTTTACTTAGTATGGGGTAGTAAAAAGTATTCGCTATGTTTCTACGATATTTTTGAATAAGCTTATTTATTCACGGTTACGGTTGTCTCTGCCTAACCCGCTAGGGAAGTGGCGTGAAGTTTAGTTAGTTTTTATTTATATAATATATTATATACATTACAAATCTTACGTTCAGCCTTAAATGGATTTTTACAAATGTTTTAAATACATCAACTTGGATCTCTCAGTTCGTGAGAAACGCGGGGTAGTGTTGGTCTGAAAAGGGACTTTACGGATTGTACTGCCAAAGGTATTCCTTATTCTTAGAAAGCGATGTTAAAACTAGGAATAATTTTTACTGCCAAGATTATTTTCCCTCGTATTGTGTTCCTAGAACTACATAACTCTATGTTGCTGAACTTTGCTCATTGGAAATTGCTCAACGACCGGTGTCTTCAATATGGATGTTTGTATCCTCCCAGAATGTTAACTCATGTCCATGCCATGTCACCATGTCATTAGACATAAATTACCTACTTAAGACTGATTTGGTCATTCGATATCGATTCGGTCATTTGATACATAGCCTGCAACTAGTAGGTTTCTGATATTCAACACCAATATACGGTATCTTGTATCAGAATAGGAATTCAGTTCTAACACATTGTTTACACAACACTGTAGTACCTATAATGGCTAGATTGCACTAATGCGTTAGTTAGAAGTTGAAGTGACAGTCATTGATTAGTTCAGAATATTATGTTCTGTTTAGTCGGTAATACGACTCATTCGTCAGATGTTAGAAACTCATTGAAGTGACTGTTGTCTTTGTAACCCTTAGATAGAGATACTAGACAATTTCGATGTTTTCCTAAAATGTGTTGATGACATATTGTATTCTATAAATCCAGTGGCCAGTGCCCAGGTTTGAACCTGCACCCGTTGGATATGAGGATAGTGTCCTTACCATTGAGCCACTACTTCTCCTTTTTCTTGTCAGAATCCCATAAAATAGGTGAATAATTAATTAATTAGTAGAAAGTTATTTTAAGTGTTTTGTTACCTAGTAATTTTAATTGTACTTAATATGTATCTACTATCTTTTATGTAGGTAAGTATACGTAAATGTAAAAAAAAAAATTACAATTATGGGTAACAATGAATACCTATTGTTAAATATTTGTTTTGTGTTGGTTAGTTTGCTGTTTAATATTCATGTTGATTTTCGCAAAATATATAGTCAACTTAAATAGTAACTAGGTGAATTTTAAAATAAGTATTAGTTACCTATCATGTAAATGTCTTTTCTTCGGTTATAAATTGGCTCGGTTTTGTATTTATGAATGGTCCTTAGCCCAAAGTAGATAAGTGCTTAATACGCAAAACTTACGTATTATAAAATATAAATTAAATTTTATTTCACAATAATCTAATTAATTTGTTTTTATCCCGGTAACATGTATAACTATCTGCAGGACTTACCTATTTTAAAATGTCTGTGAGAAACTGAATCAAACGCGGGCAGTGTCGCACGCATAAACCAGCATTAATATGTTTTGAGAAGATTTAAAGAGTTTATTGTTCCAAAAAATTCATTTGAAATATCGACGCTTAAGAACCAAGACCATCTATCTACACTTTTGGCGCTTTTTACTTTTTAATGCAGTTATTTTTATGATTAATTTACGCATCGTTTCCTTTGATCAATAACCTCAAATTCGCATTAAATAAGAAGTTATGAAAAAATACCAATACCACCTAAGTTACGTGACGTAACAAATTTAAGGAAATAAAACGTTTTTTTCGTCTCCTGTGAAGTCGACTTTTTGTAGATAGATGGTCTTGGTTCTTAAGCGTCGATATATTATTTAGCGACACGTGACCGGAAGGTTCAGTACGCAGAAAATAAAATGCGCACAAAGCAAATATCGCAATGTTGCGTTACGTAGGTACTTACGAACAATGAAGTATTGTTATTTAATAATTTGAAAGGTCATGCCAAGGTCTCTCAAGTTCGTGGGTGATAGGATTTGTGTGAGTAAACGATAAACTAGTTTTTGATACTGAATGTAAATTGTAATAAAAACAGGTTCGTCACTTAAGTGAGCAACATTCTGATAAGTATAGTACAGCTCCCAGGAGCAGCGCTCCCACCCAACTGGTTCTGTTTGAGATTGTGAGATGTCACAGTGAAATTAAGTAGTAAAAAAAATAGTATGTAGATGAGTTGTCAAATACGCGCATTTAATAAATTATTTGTATAAACAAAACAAAGTTTCCTTAACCAATTGGGACTGTGGCCGTGGGCAAAAACGAACGAAACGAACTAATAGCGGATTATTCAACAAACCATAAGGTTTCTAGTAGTGTTGCCACTCGATAGGCCAATATCGATTGTCTATCGATAGCCTATCGATAGTCGAACTATAGTAGATACTATCGATAGTATCGATACTATCTATAGTTCATTGGTTGGCAGCGATCGAAACTATCGATACAATCGATAGTATTGCACGAACAGAGATATCGATACTATCGATTCTGTCGATACTATCGCTTGTCCTATCGATCGTTGGATGATTTGGCCACTAAACTATCGATGGGAATACTATCGATTTTTCAGCAACACTAATTTCTAGCGTAAAACTTTCTGTAATACGAAAAAGGGCCTAATTTTTTTCCTCACTGGCCTATTCTAATAAAGAATGCTTTATCTTAGCAACTTTGAAAAATAAGGAGCTAACAGCGAATCGTTTCTTTGCTTTCCAAAGTAAATAAACATATGTTAGCAGGCCTATGGCGTAGTAAACAGTAAGAATAATACCCAAAATTGTACGTCCAGATCACAGTAAATACTGTGTCCAGATAGACCAGATAACATTTCATACCATTGGAGCTGACTACAACGTCTTAAATATAATAATTTTTAGAGAAATAAATAAGCCGCAAGCCGTGCCAGATGTTTGCGAATTTTACTAAAAATTTGTTAACTTATTATCCCCTGGTACGAAAATTTGTGACTGCTTCCGTATGTATATATGTATGAGCGCCGCTAACGGTTTTTCGCGAACTGAGCGCGCGTTCATTGCCTACTTTAAACGTTAATATCTCAAAAACTAGTAAAGCTATGTGAATATAAAAAATACATGGTATAGCTGAAACTATAGATTTTTTTTTTCGTGCAAGAACTAGAGTACAAATACGAATTTAAAGTAGTTCAAATAATATTGAAATTAACAACTTCACATTACCGGCTAGAAAAGGAAAATTTACTGATCTTTGACATTTTTTTTTATATGTCATTTGGTTTTGCACGATAGTTTATGGTTTAAGTTCAATCTATGGTTCATACAAAGCTCTATGGTATTTTTTCTTATTAATCTAAAAATAGAGGTGTCCCCACAAAATTAAATATAAAAAATATGGATTAGGATTAAGGTGGGGAATATTTTTCTTTGTCCCATGTTGGTCTGGAACTCAAGAAAAATGTGCTAACTGTGTTCCTTGCCTAGCATTTAGTAAAAGGACTACTTAATGGTTTAATGTGTTCTTGATTGATGTAGGGGATGATCTAACAACTTTTTCACAATTTGCATCTAACCATCTAACCCAACTCAACTCTACTTTTTGGCTAAATATGATTTAAGGAGCTTTATTGCCCCTAGGCTCCTCTATCTCCCCCTTCGGGGATTGTGGACGATATGTAGGTATGATATTTATGTATATTTTCTATGATGTAGGTACATCTACTTACATTGTAGTAGTAAATGAGGTATAGAGATTGTATATTTACCCACATTTCTCTTGTTTTATAGGGGCTTAATATCACATGTGTTTGACAAATAGTATTTATAGCGTTGTATAATGCTATAAGACCGATTTCCAATAATTAGATACTTTTGCTTAATAATGTTAAATATAAAATTCTCGTGTTAAACTGTTTGTAATAAAACTTCTCCGAAACGGCTTGACCGATTCTTAAGAAATGTTGTGTGTCTAGGACAAAAACTATTTTTACACTCCCCCCCCCCCCCACTTTTTATCTCAACAACGGGGCGCTACAAAATTCGCCGGGGCAGTTAGTTCTACAGTTAATATTTTACCATACAAAGTTCTATAAAATTAAGGGTGGTACCAAAATTCTGTTTCCACCACTGATAGTGCAAGTAATGATATGAATAGATGCAACATTGACTCTATACATAAAATCAGTTGGTATTTCCGCAGAACCGGATTCTTGCCGGACAAATTGGTGTAGGTACCTGTCTACTATTTGTAATCTGAGTACTTAAAAAGAAAAAATAAGTATCGTACCTAAGTGTTATTAAGATTTCATTTAATTTTCATCAAATTTGTATAAGGTGAACAAGGTGATACCACGTTTGTCCTATGCAAAAATATAAAAGGTACAGTGACAATCATCTGTCGGGCATATTTGTAGCAATTAAAGTGACAGTAGATAATGCTTATACATGTGACATCATTTTATCAATTAAGTAATTAAACGAACATATTTGTAACAATGTCATTAACCCGCATATCACGGACCAAGGTTAATGGTAAAACAAATAACTTGAAAACCACATTACGGAATCATAACGCGTCTTTTAACAATGTTGTTAAAAGTACTTATAAAAAAAAACAAATAGTTCCTTACATTATTTTATTGTTGTGTTTAGATATTTTAACCTTGGAAATCTTAACTCTGACTAAAAGGAGACGCAATTTCAATTTATTTAATTAATCCGCAAACACGTATCTACCTATAAAACAAATTCGACACGCTTTTTTAAATAGTAACATCCTATAATAAAATGTTTCGATCGGCATTAAAGCGAGTTTATTGTGAACACGTCTATCTATAGGTTCCGAATTGAGTATCTACGCTTTAACCCAAATCTATTTTAAATTCGGCATAAAAACAAATACTTTAAGTTGACTCACCTCCCAGATCCCACGCTGTAGCGACAAGTGTAAAAATTACAAGTATTTAGAACTGTTTGTTTGTAAACAATGCGCGAACGCACGTTTCACGACCAGCGAGCGGATGAGTATCGCCACACCCGACTCTGGTGTTGCGCCCCGCCTGACTGACTGACTAACTGACGCGTCACTCCTATTCTGCGACGGTCTAATTATAACTTAACTGGCTGCAGTGATACCGTGCCGGTTCTTATCTTGCCAACTGGACTATAAAACTGGTCAACATCTAAACACATAACGTAATAAAAATGGTTAGTACGAATAATGCTAACAATATAATGTTGTAAGCAGTGTCTTTATCGTGGTGTACCTACTTCAGTCTTAAAACGCCGGGATGCAAGAAATTCTGAACAAAAGAAATTGTATTGTAATTATATATTTTTATGCCATTGTACCGTTTTATGTGTTAAGTGGTATTTACATTAAAGATTCAACATTATTCGATTTACACTTCATTAGATTTTCAAATAAGTTATCAATATGTGTCTAAGTACTGCGGGTATAGATAGTTGTAGCCCTATCTGACTGTTGGGACATCTGCACCTGTAACGATTCTATTTAAAAAATCTTTGTCGTTCAGGATTTGATGTGATCTCATACAAACCTATAACATCTTTATCAGCAGAAAATGATAAAAGCGCAAAGGATAAAGATTATTTTGTTGCACAATTAAATGGTGTAGGTACAGTTAGTTTAGGCTGAAAACGGTGAAAAGAGTAAATCCTCTGTGCTTCGGAAGTAACGTTATTTTCAAGTATCGGATCGTGTTACAAGTTTTACGTTGTTAAAAAATATGTGTGCCCTGAATAACATTGCCTTTTTTCATCTTATAAACGTTGATAAATTGAGCCAGTGGTTGACCACATAAGAAGGAATGTAAAGAAGCCATCACGCTAAAAGAGTTATTATTTGTTGAGTGTTGGAAAACTAGTGCCTGTTGCACTAATAATATCTGTTGAGCTAATTAAAGAACAATGGCCAAGGCAATCAACTTTGAAATAACTGACAATTTTATTGCTATTTTGTAACCCTTCTCGGCAGCACCATGAGAATGTCTGAAAATTATAATTTAAGGGAGTATTACAAAGATCCTAGGCAATATTTACGTTTCTCATGTCAACGACTTTTAATTTATTTTGCTGAAGCATGTGAGTGGGTATTACTTAACATAAATATTTTTATCAGCAAATTCTCGTTACTCCTACTGCTTTCTTCAAAGAACATTATACTTAAATACCTATGTTAGAATTACCTCAACTAGGTATTTAAACTAAGATGAAAAATTCATAAACTAGTGCCTGCCTACCCTGACGGGGACCTAAGTTCCCGACAACGAGTACCTACGTAGGTATTAGAAATAAATCCAACATTGAATGATATCTGAATAAGAAATGGAACTAAGGCGAACATTTTAAACACCGTCCCAAAGAGGTTTATAGACGTACCTGTCACATTGCAGTACAAGGAAGAATTCCCGCCTACCCTTGAAATCCATTTATTATAAGACCGGTTTCTACGTCAAAGCTGACCTAAGTCACGTAAGCAACTTTTTGTGTACATACTTTGTTGTTACTTGTTCGGCCATTAAGTGTTAATTCTAATGACTTAACTGTATTAGTGGAAGTCAACAATATTAGGAAGTTACTTCAAACTTCCGAATCGTACTTATTATTTTTATGAAAAACTAGCTTCTGCCCTTCTTCTAAGGCTTCGCTCGCGAGATACACCGATAAAGCATAGCTAATGTGTTATTCGGATGTATGAGATGTATTATTGTAAAGTTTCATAAAAATCCATTAAATTATTATCCATTTAGCAAACATCGATTCAAACTTACCATTCACGTTTATAATAGCAGTAAGATATAATTACAGATATTTCATTGAACATCTATGTTTAGAGCAGTGGTTTTTTTTTCATAAGGGACCACTAGACAACATTTCTAACTAGTCCAACAGGACCACCTAATTGATTTATTCTTTTGAAGGTAATATAAGTACCCATAGTTATTATTTACTGATTTTTATGAATGGCTACGCGGACCACTTGGGATGCACTTGGTTAAGAACCACTGGTTTAGGTAAACAGTCGTTTATCAATGATCGTTATTTGAAACATGTACGTACGTATAGACGAGTACGTTACTACTACTACCTAACGTAGAGCTAACATGTTTGCCCTTGAGAAGGCTAATAGGGGTCATGGGGAAACAATGCCCTATTAAGATCCCCTATGATATACTTATTTGTGACGCATGGTCTACCTATTAATGTTATATTGGAAGTAGTGACATCGCATGTTGGATTAACTACTTTAGCTTTTCCAAACTTGGTGCTTACAAGAAATCTAAACCAGATTTCTGGTTTCTCTTTACTACGCGACTGGATTACAGAGGTACAATTAGGTATTGTACCTCTGTAATTCACAAACACATTCCTTTATATCAATCAAATTCGTTAGTTACAAATTCGCTACTGTATAAAAATTTCAAGAGGATAAAAATATTGAGGTAATTAAAAGATACCTTTTAATTACCCCAATATTTTTATCCTTAATGTTAGATAACCATATCTATATCTACAAATAAATCCCTTAAAATAAGACGTGAGCGGAAAATTTGTTGTGGATATACCTACTGGATACTAGGTACCTAATTTAAATAAATTTAAGTGACCAAAGGTCAAGCCATCTTTGTAGCTAGCCCTAGTTCGAGTCAAGTAAGTTATTATTCCTTGCAACAAGTTCCATATCAATTATATCTACATAATATTATGTGAGTAAAGCAATTACCTAAGGTGTTGACAAAATAATATAATATATCTGGCCTTAATTATTTATGCGATAGGCTCGCTAGCAATAAATAATTAAATGGATAAGTAATTGCGATGTGCCTTTTAATACCTATTAAATTTAAATAGAAAGTAACGAGCTACCCATTTAAAAACATACTAAAATACTAACGAATTATCTTCATTCATTTGCAAGTGCGTGAAATTGATGCACCAAACAAAAATCGCAATTTCAGCCAAAATAAACAGGAGTTTCACTCATGTCCTTTCTGTTATTTTATTTATATACCTACCTATCCAAATGTCGATAATTAGCTTTTGTTTTGTTAATTATATTAGAGCTGTTTACCTACCTAAAGGTAGGTAATCGATATCTGCAATGCAAGTAAGTACCTACCTTTTTTTTTTTTTTTTTTTTTTTTACGTGAGGAATGCATTTACGCACCGTCCAAGTAAACCTAGGTTCGGCCTACGAGGGATGTGTCGGGCTCAGAGGCCGGGAAAGCACTCTACTACCGACTAAACCTCACGGTGGTCATTCTTCGGGCGTTGGCGCAGATTCCGGGCTCCCCACTCGGGACTCTACGCGAAATCTACGTCTACGCCGCTGCCGATCCATGCGGCCCATCTCGAGGGAGAGGCAACCTCGCCCCCAGAACACCTCGCGGTGCTTATGACGGCACAGACCACAGTGTCACCCCATCCTATTTAACGGACGAGGATCCACGTGTCGTCATCTTCTCTGGGGCTGCTTAACGAAGTGAATGCAGGCCCCCCCGCAAACACTCCACAGCCCCAAAGGCCCTTTTAGTCGCCTCCTACGACAGGCAGGGATACCACAGGAGTATTCGGAGCCCCCCCTGTAGGGCGCAAGTAAGTAAGTACCTACCTACGATAACGTAAAATTCTAGTGGTGATATAGAGTTAGGAGTCTTAGGTAAGACGGTACTCCTGTCAAATTGTCTTATTAAAACCCCCATACAGGTAGATACAGGTATATAATTTTCCCGGGCGAGGGTGTTTGCGGTGCCATCATTGATTCAAATTATTGCAACACAAATACTTGAATTACTAAAATGTATCTATTTAATAATACCATACCATAGAGTGACCACTACCACTGTGCCGCTCCTTAGGTAGCTGCGGGCAGAATAAATAGACAAAGGTACCTACCAATGACATACCTAATTAGCGGTGGAATACGTTTCATAACAAACCATTTTCTCTTTCTGTATTCACTATCAGGGCCGGACCGTGAGTTTAGGGGGCCCCGGGCTAATACTACTTAGGGGCCCACTTAATTACTCAAAGTAAGTATAAGACGTAGACTTGAATTAAATGAATTGAATAGGTTTGAAAAATTGTGGATTTTTTCACATTATCGTCTATTTTTTACTTGACTTCGCTGGGGGCCCCATGAATCCACGGGGCCCTGGGCTGAAGCCCAAAAAGCCATATGGTAGATCCGGCCTTGTTCACTATGACTATATTAAAGAGTGAAACAATATCTTATTTAGTAGTAAATGAGTCTTCAATGCTACTCTCAATGTAGGTACAATGGCACATCCGTCAAGTGTAACAAAAACAGATAAAAAAGTCAGCCTAAAAGCTAAACTACTGTCCCTATGTAAAGCAATATCGTAATAATATTATCTGATAACGGTCAATTTGATAACATTGATACGGTCTGGAATGATTTATTTGAGCTTAATCCGGCATACTCTGATATTCGAGCTTCGTTAAGCTCTAACACGTCAAATAAACAGATAATTTTGTCAAGACTAACCATTTTTTTTTAAAGTGTCATCAAAACTCAAGATGAGATCGTCCCGTGTGCTATTGCCGTCAGCGATACTTCTAATTATTCAAAACGCTATACTAGTGACTCAAGGTAAAGTCATTGTTGTAGTAAGATTCTCGTAGTGCCTACTTACCTACCTATTACCAATATCAAGGTAAGGTTCCGAGTCATCAGAGTTGTATCATTTTAAATATTTATGGATCTGTAAGCGTTATTATTTAATTAGTAGGTAATGATGCAGTTGGCAGCGGCAGTTATTTTATCTTGTTTATATAAATTGTGTGTCTCTTGAAGTGTACAAATAGGAATTTGTTTATTACCATTATTTTAAAGTGTGTCTAACTGCCGCTGTTCTTCTTCGTACTTTTGGAAAAAACAACTCTGGCTGTTTCGGAACATGAAATTTCAGGGATCCTGGGAACGAATTCTCTAGCTGCGACTCAGCATTTTTTTTTTGGGGGAAATCCTAAATTGGCGGGAAATTTAGTTATACTGCCATTCCACCAGCAAGATTCTCTAAGTATTTATTTGGTCACAGCAACCATAGGCCAACCAGCTGTGACTAAAATTACTTATATGTATTTAGTTTTGTTGCAGGTTGTCCAGAAGTCTGTGAACTGATTGCACTGGATGTCTCCGTCAACTCTGCCTCACAATCCCACCCCATCGGCATAGTGCGAGACATATTAAACATGTCTATACTCACTATATGCGTGTGCGTATTCATCGTGGCAGCGTTCGCAATTTTCGTCAAAATTTACTAGCATTGAAATTAGTTTAATCATCCAATGCTTCTATTTGCATTTAAATAACCAATTATCACAAATATGTATTTAGAAACAGTAAAATAACTTTGCTCGAACATTTTATTCAAGAGCTAACGAGAAAAAGCATCTACGAATGAATACTTAACTAATTTCTTATTTAAATTGGTTTTCATTAGAATAGTACGGAAAATAAGACAAAATGTCAGTTTATTGTAACTTTATTAACTTCAAATAAAAAAAAATGATAATACAATGTTTGCAATTATAACGCCGGCTGTGCTATTCTACTGAGTAAAACTTCAACATTCTTATCCTTTCAATCGTAACTCTTATTCTAGTAAGGCTACCCTTAAATTCTACCACTTCCAACCTTAAGTATGGGCCTGATTAAGTCCCGTGCAACACGGAATTATATTAGATGTTTTCGAAATTAATTACTGAAAATAATATAAAATATACCTGGCAACTGCACACTAGATACAGACTCTAAAAACACTAAACTAAATTGTCTTGCCTGTATATTACAGTGTTACGTATATTGTAACAAAGTAATACTTACTTAAAAAACAAACGAGAGAGCGTTCTGTTTGTTTAGTTTATAATATTTGTGTCTAATACTTACTTTCATATTCTTAAAAGGATTCAGTATGGCGTCGGCCAGTCTAGTTGTATAAGATACGCAACAAAATACACTTAATAATGCCTAGCCGACTGTGAACTATGCACCTGTACTATACAAAAATGGAAAATCACTTAAAAAAGCAAATAAAGAAATTTAACTAATACTGTATATTAGATAGAGATAGATTAGGTGTCCTAGCCAAGGCAAGGTGTCCCTAAGCCAAGCAGCGGAAATTAATTTGAGTACATATAATGTTTGTTATTTATCAATGCTCTTTTTTATGAATGTGTGTGAATATGGAATTAGATATATGAATATATATATGAATATGCATATCTGTATACAAAACGAGAATAAAAGAAGGGGTCAAATTTATATTATCCAAGTGTCAAACATGATCAACTTAATATTCATTGAAACATACAACTAAATAACGTTTTTATAGTACAATGGTCCCTGTTGCACGTAAACTTGTAACATTATTGCTTATATGAACTTCATAGTCATGATATAATTGTCAAGTATAGATTAATAATAATTTCATTTAACAAATCTCTCGCAATATTAAACATTTCAACAAATTAACTTATTCAATTTATCCAATATATCAAACTAGAAACTCATAATTAATGGCATCTTTTAAAAATATATATATTTTACTTGTGAAAATTCGTTTCGAATCGTGAGTATTTTTATTTTATAAGTTGCCAATAATTCACCCCGCACCAAACAATATTGACTTATCGATTTAAAAATCTAAAATAAAATAAATTATAATATCTGATACAAAATAAAATATACGAAAATATATTCGAAAATATACGAAAATATATTCGAGAATCGTGACTAAAAACTATAACTTTTAACACAACCGAAAGCCCAATATCACCAAGCATAAAATTATAAAAAAATAAACCACAAAAATTAAATAATACGCATAGAGATTCCTCTGCTATTCAATAAAATAGAATCGCAAGCATTATTCCCGTGAATAAACACCTTACATAATGTATACCTTATGATATGCTAATGATATGATAAAAAATCTACACTGGGTCCAGCCAGCCACCAGAACTTTCATTATAAATAATTATTATGTATGTATATGACTAACATGCAATTCAATAATAAATCTTACCTATTATCACTACCAATATTTCGTTAAGGCATAACTGAATATATTAATATATTGTCAGATCTATCAGGAAGCATGTTATCTTAATTAGTAATTGATGGCTTATTGACATTTGTAAGCTTTTATTGGTAAAATTGATCACTTGAATGCAACATGTAATGATACAATTCCACGTTACATTCATGTGTACTTTCAGCTTTAGATTGTATTATTATTATTAAGTATATTATATTACTAATGTATAAGTGAGACGAAGTCAAAATTAAATATATTTCGATTATTTGTTATTATTAACTAGAAGACAGCGTTTTTGTATAAATTGAAGTTATTAGATGCAACAATTCCATACTGTTTCCCAATATACAACCAAATAAACATGGCAATAATTTAGATTAACAATACTTTACCCCAAATATAATTGAAGTGACTAATCTTAACGATAGACTAAAGTACACTATGTCAACCAAATGCCACTGGAAGTTTTGCAAAAATTATTACACTCAAATTTAATTTATCGATTCAATGAAATCGTTTCCCTAAGTCTACCTTATACTCAAGTGCACTTAATGAGTTCTCACTACACTTATAGTTCCGTTTGTTAAAATTATAATACGTCTACCTCCTTACGACCTACGAGGTAACGAAGATCGCTTAGGCACTCCATAAATACACCTATGCCTGATACTACTAGCGATATAAAATGTAATTAAAAGTACCAGAAGGCAGTGGTCAGTTCATTGCTATGTAACAAGGATGCTTTTATATTTTAAGCCCATTCTACTACTATGTTTCAACGATGGTTCATTTATCTCGTATAGTTGATCACATGACTGTCACCTGTCATATGAAAACGTGCACAAGTCGACAATAATAGCTGACCACTGTATAAGCATCGACATAGTCGAATTGAAAATTTTAGAACCTACTAAAACGATTGGTCGCAAATTTTATGAAGTAATTTGATTGGCTATCACAATATCTTTCTTATTGTATACGTCACATTCATATTTTTTTAAAATAAATAACATAAAAACAAAGGCATATTTACGGAATGCCACGCTTCACGTTTCACGAGGTGTGCATACATAGTAACGTATACGATGCTTGCAGGCATACCTTATTTTGCTGACGCAATGACCTCCCTTGCGCACACGCAGTCAATACTTCAAACTAAAGCACACAATGTAATCGGATGCGCTCGGGCACAATAAGCCGAAAACATGAGGATAGCAATTTCTCTCAATAATCACCAACTAAATGATTTACGTAAGGCTTTATACCGTATTAAAATTTTGTGACAATTAATTTTAATGTGACAATTTTGTGCTTTCCCCTTCGTCCAAAAATGTGTCAAAGGCCTTATAACAATCATAAATTACTACATTTTACTTTCGAAAATGGTTTAAGTATTAAATGTACTATCTGCATTGTTATAAGCTCTAGGTTAACTTATGATAAAATTGACGGATACACTTTCGGTGTGTTATCTAGCTACTTCGTCAGGGTATTTTCGATAAAGTATTTTCAGAGCTTTGGCAATCCTTGCAACTGTACCTTAGATCTACAATCAATTAATACTAACTTTTCAGATATTTATTCACGCGGTAAAAACAGTTAACTTTTCATTTTTTATAACGTTATGTAAACTTATATGATCAAGGTCATTCTAAGAAATAATTTAATAACGGGTTATCTCAAGTACTACCACAAGTATTGCCTTTTCAGCTCCGTAACGGCATTTCCATCAGATTCCAACGTATTCAAAATCCAAGATTATGTTTCTTGGACAATTAACGAATGGACGGACGTAAAGAACGAACATTTTGTTTTGAACTTGAATATATCAATTAGGATATCAGTGACATTTAGTTTCGTTATCAGGAAAAACGTTATATTTGAATTCTATTATTATTATAATTTTGTATATTAATTGGTGTTAAACACTTGGTGTTCCGATATAAGTAATTGCTCAATATCCGTAATTGTCGTAAGCAAGACGCTCATATTACGCTACTATAAGCTTATATGTTCCAGTAATGTGATCACTTTATCCGCTCAGTCTAGCTATACCTAATTGTATCAATATTATGCTATGTTACAAAATCAATTATTCGAAGCACATAGCCCTGATCAAATTGTACTATTTCTATTCATTCATTTATTAGGAACATCGTGAAAATAGACACCGACATTATTGCGACTTTGGAACGGTCTAATGTGTGCAAAGGAATTATCATTTCGAGACAATGTATACCTATACGTTTCACTTAAAAATAATAATATGTGTATTCATTAGAAATATAAAAATTTCAACACTCACGTTTAGGCCTTTTTAAATCATTCTACAAACTGTGCGGCTAAAATGAGCACACAATACTCCGGTATACAAATATTTACTCTAACTAATAAAAGCCAACGTTGTAATATCATTTAACCTATAAAATCAACGGATCCTACGTATACGATATGTACAGCTAGCAATAAAAGATATCAATAGAATCCACTACACTACTGGCAGTAGCCTGTTGTGGCATGCGGATTGTACTTATTAGTACTCGTACCCTCACCACAAGAAAAACTTGTTTGAATCCCCTTTTTGCTAACTCTACGTATCTTAGGCGTCCTGTATAGTAGGACGCGTCGACATAATGCACCACTAAACTATAATCCGAGTGTCTACAATGGAAGCATCAACAATTCGTCAATTCCGTGAGTGCTAAAAATATTAAATCGCCTAAGCTTAACAATTAAAACGCGTTAAATTATTAGAGTTCAAAATCGCTTGCTTTAGCTCCATAGACACCGTTCGTGTGTACTGTACTTGTGGTCGTATGTGCAAGCGATTTCGAGCTCTACAGTAATGGTCCATCTTTTACATTTTGATATATTGACACACCCACGGTGCATTACACAACCTGAGCTCACTAACAATAACTCGATCGATTATTTCATTGGATCGTGTCAAAGACAAGTGCACAAACATTCTAGTGGATTGATTTATGTATATGGAAGAATAAGGGGTAGTTGGAAATACGATCAGTCTTTAGAAAACATCAAATATAAAATACTGATTAACTAAAAAAAAAAAAAAATACTATAAATGTTCGATAGCTCGCTAGCTAAAGTAAAACTTACGTAATATGCCATGTCAGGCTCTTGTTCTTAAAGTAACTAAAACAAAAATATAATCTGATAAATTTGATGCGCTACCAACATAAGATAACTGAGTAAAAACATTGGTAACACGCGAAATTCAGTTCCTGAGGATATTTTAGAGATTCATAATTGGAAATGTTAACCTGTGTTGTAGGATAGTGTGGAACATCGTCTGAAACAAAAAAAAAACAATTTAAATTTCATTCTAGATTCTTCAATTGTTTTTTTTCATTACTTATAACCTTTGTTTGAAACAGCGCATTATATTAATTAAATTTGTGAAATGTGGTTTATGTATACGCACAAAATATTATGCCTCAAATATATAAAAACCCCATATGCTGCATGTGAGAAAATTTATGTATATAGGAAACTACATAGAACATTTATAACAAACAAACTGTTTAACTGTTTGCGCCTTTATACATACGTCCTAAGAAAATAATAAGCTGACGTAAATATATGTAGAATCAACAAGGTAGAATTAAAAATTCATACTTACAAAAATGTTATTTCACATATTCACGTCGCGAGATTATATATAAGTTGCTTGTTCGAGTATTATTTTATTTGTCAAGTCACTGCGTGACGGAGTATTGCTCTAGCGGGTTGAAGTCTTTGCTGGCCATGTGCGACGCGTTGTGCGCGGCGCGGTAGCCCCACAGCTCCATCGCCTCTTTGCACGCCATCTGAAATACGGAGAGGATATTTTAAAATAACTTCACGCGAATTCCTTAGCGGAATAGACAGAGAGAACCGAGCGCTATATGACACGGTCCTTACACACCTCACTCTCTTTTTTGACATCATGACCTTTTTCATACATTCTCTACGGTTATTATGGCTCTTAACAAAAGTTAACACACGATCGTGATATTGAATGAGCCTTCCGCTATACCGGCATCCTTACACTTCGGTGTTGTATATCTGCTACGTCAATGTTTTATCTTTCATTATTTCGATATGTTCGAACCAACGTTCTTTATAACCACAATGAACTGCAGTAATTGGGAGACTACTAATAATGAAAAAATCTATCTTATGATGCAATAATGAAATAAGAAACCTGCCTCGGCTTCGAAAAGTGAAAACAAAACAATATGAAACAATACATATTATAAACCGCATGAAAATCCCTCGACTTGACATGACTGTAATGCCATAGCCACACTCTTGAATCTTGCTTCTAGTACATTTAAATAGGAAGTGACTGTACCATTGTATTCATGAGAGTTAATATACCACACACGTTCATTTGTACTCACACGCGACATGACGACATTAATTAGTTCATAAGTAGCATTCACCATTTTGATAATGATCGGTGGTAGCTCAATGGTATGGACACGCGCCTCATTTGTGAAGGGCCTAACATAGTTAAAGCTTGATTTTTTTAAAATCTAATTCAGGTTTATGCCATTTACTCGCAGTGACGGAACACATCATGCTGAAACCTGCACATCTATACTTATAATAAATCTGTAGAGAGGTCAATTCTGTACATTAAATATATTTTCAAAATAACTATGAGGGGGTGATTAGTGATCGATACTGATGCCAAAAATGCAATCAGTAAAATTTTTGTCTGTCTGTCTGTCTGTCTGTATGTTCCTTATGGAAACAAAAACTACTCGACGGATTTTAACGAAACTTAATACAATTATTCTTCATACTCCTGGGCAGGTTATAGTATATTTTTCATCACGCTACAATCAATAGGAGCAGAGTAGTGAAGGGAAATGTTGGGAAAACAGGAGAAGTTACTCCATTTTTTAAGCTTCCGTCGCGTGTGCAGCCTTAATGGTTAAAGTTACATAGAAATCATGTATGACGGAAATAGTCTTTATATTAACCATAAACGCGGGTGACACCGCTGGCACAGCTAGTTTTAAATAAAAATGGATGTATAACCATCACCCAATCTGTCTAGTTCCTAAATCTTAGGGTTCGGTGGTGCGATAGGGAGTCGCTCCAAAGTAACAACCAAACTTGCTAAATCCAGGTTCATGGTCCTGCCCAATGCTCTGTTCGTGTACAAGGGTAGTGCAGATGAAGTAATTTTAGTAAAGTACTATAGAAAAATACAAAAATTGTCTCGCCTCGCTCGCCTAACTCTCAACTTTGTAGGTATTATATATTCATTATGTTCTGATAATAACTGCTATATTCCGCAACTAGTTATTGAAATAATGACCACGATACACTAGTATGCCACAGCGGTTCCATTTTGCGGAACGATGGTATCAGCGAAAACTGCCCGTCTAAACATGAGACAACAGAAAGATGAAGACACTCACCTGTATCTCCTCAACGTAATTAAAGTCGAGTACGTTTTTCCACCTGAATGGCACCTCGCGGGAGACCCTGAACGTGGAACTCACGCCGGCCACCTCGACGTTGGTGTGCGAATGGAGGAACTCATCGATAGATGGCGTCGCGCTCAGCCTTAAGAATTTTAGCAGTTTGTGGGTTGTGCCGTTCGGGTTCAACGCCAGCTCTTCATATCTTAGCACCCTGTAAACAAAGAAGGAAAGAAACATGAGAAAAACAACTTGGTCGACATACAACTCAAGGTCACCAATGGTAGAGATTAGATTCTTATAAAATCCATATTTATGTATAACAAAATACATTTAAAGAACATATTTATGTATAATAAAATACATATTATAGAAATATACATTTCAATTTTTTTTTTTACATAAAAATGAAAATAAACAATAAATGTCATATTATGTACATGTATACGTATTTTTCCTCTCGTTAAGATAAGATGCCGTAATCGAAATCAGTTAATAGGATATGATTATACTTAGTTACCCTCTATAAATGAAATTAGTTACTTATTTTATTAAAGGTGTATACTATAGTAGTAGGTAAAGATCATTAGGGATTTTCTTATTAGGACCAGTATAAAACTTTCTTACATTGTGTTTTTATGACTTAAGATCCAGGCTTGAATGATCGATTTGAGGCACAAAATAAAATAATTATTTAAACCTTCGTTTACTCGTAAAAAAGAATACTACGTCTATACCTATAGCAATGTTTTATTGTACCTAATTTTTAAGAGCACGCTCTACCCAGCGGCGAATACGCTAAGTTGATTCGATTCAAAACAACTTTTACCACTTAACACTGCTAACAGTTTCCTAGACGCGTCGGCATGAAACCAACTTTATTATTGGCAATAAGTATTTTGAACTGTTCTCTCACAGCTTTAAAAGGCTTTGTTTGAGACATGGCTACCGAAATAGGACTTCATCATCACATATAATGACTTTCTTTCATTTAATTACGTCCGCGCTGTTCAAAAGTGCATAGCAACGGGACCCCTCATTAGTTAGAGCAATGATAGATTGTTTGGTCATGTGAATAAACATTTTCGTTATGATTTCCCATAAGTATAATCCAATTCGATTTTAGCCTAAATGTGGTTTAAAAAGCTTCTGACTTCTTGTACTCTGTCTACCCCTTTGGGAACTACAGACGTGATAATATTAATGGATGTATGTGTATAAAAATCCTGGTCACGAAACCAAAGACGAACGGGAAACACGGTAGGGGCAAATGTTCGAGTGATGAACACTTTCTTACATAGATGTTTTATATATATTGTAATATAATCCATAATGTTGCTATGTAATTTGAAGCTAGGGAACTTATGTGCTAGCCAGAATTAACTCAACTAAGAACAATTGTATATGGGTACTTTAATTAAACGTGGCTTACGACACAAGAGGGCTAATGTAAATTAAAATTTATGTAAGATCTAACTAAAGGTAAGGTGATGAATGTGTTGTTTTTCTAAATCGAATTTTAACTAAGTATTCTACTATAAATATGAATCTGCCACCACTTACTACATACATTATCCATGAATACTTTGGTCTATGGTTTTTAGACGATCTACGCCCTCTTCTTCTTTTCATTGTAACAGACCAAAACTATAAAAATCAGGGCACCAAGTATGTACCCTCTATACCGAATGTAAATATTTCCGCTATCAATGTAGCCCATTAATCGAAAAAGAAACAGTATTGTTATTCTTTATATTCCGTTAGCGACTAACACAATGTTGTATGATAGCTAAACCTCTGATATTACAGACATAACAAAGGCGGGCCGCTAGGCCCGCCCCGGCTTCGCACGGGTAGACATTTATTTTCTAACCTAACCTAACTTTTTCAAAATATTCTATAGCCTATGTTATTCAAGGATAATGTAGCATTCTAATTGTGAAAGAGTTTTTGAAATCGGTCCAGTAGTTTTTGAATTTCGTTACATACATACATACAAATCTATCCTCTTTATAATAATAGTCTAGAACTGTACAGAGTTTGGCTATCATAATATGTGATTTGTAGTAAGGTAACAGGTTTTCTTCCTGGCGATTGTATCTTTGTATTAAATCCATTCCCTTTAGTGTTTTAAAATCGGTGTGGTTATTTCTTCAATAGTCATAGATATCGGATATTAAGGAAACTGGAAACGAAACTGGTTGAACTAGATACTGATAGAATAAATTAAATATAGAACGTATAGAAGTATTTCATAGTACTATATTCTATTCATTGGAATGTGTAAATAAGTTATTATCTATATAAATAAAAATGAATTGCTGTTCGTTTGTCTCACTAAAACTCGAAAACAGCTGGGCCGATTTTGCTGATTATAATTTTAAAATATTTGTAATCTGCCAGGGAAGATTTGTACAGTAAGAAAATATGGAAAAATTACGAGGAAAATAATAAAATTAATCCGAAAACGTGGCGTTACGAAGTGCGCCGGGTCGGCTTGTGCATAATATTAATTTAGCTCACTGATTCGAATAATCATTTCGCTTTCTTTGGATTTGTAAGGATCTTGCCCTATGGCGTTCGGTTCTCTCTGCCTAACCCGCTAGGGAAGTGGCGTGAAGTTTAGTTACTTATTTGTTTTTTGGGATTGAGTTTTTAAGGTCAATTGGCGGATCTCTTCGGATCTCTCTCGGATTTATTGAGTTTGAACATTTATATTATGTTGTATACAATATTGTACAAGTAAAATACATGCAATAAGATTAATAGAGAGAAAACAGGAAACACATGCATAAAACTAATAAAAACAAGATCAGTATAAATGTAGTAGTAGTATAATGTAGCTGATTATCTTTTACATTGTTTTTTAAATACCAATTTATTATAATACATTTTCAATATAAGTGTTTTAAAATAAAATTAGTAATGTTCCTCATTTATTTTTTAACTTAATTGGCAACGGGTTGCTTATACCCAAAAGTAGATGGTTTTCTTACACATGCCCAAGACATATCTACAAACTTCCATCCAAGTAAACTACTGTTTATTATATCTATGTATTATTATAATAAAAGTCTTAGTAAAGTCTATAGTCTTGTTTGTTTGTTGTTTATAACTCAGTCTAGTTATTTTACTGAAAACCAGTATTCAAATTGAGGTAATTATTTATATTATAGGAACAGTTATAGAGAGTGGTGGTAGCTCAATGGTAAGAACACGCGCCTCTTAACCGAGGAATGCGGGTTAAAAACTGGGCATGTACCTCTGGATTTTTCAAATCTATGTACGTATTTATACCACTAGCTCGATGGTGAGGGAAAACATCGTGATGAAACCTGCAAATTCAAACAACTTTGGATTTGTAACCATGATCCAAAAAATTGTCTGGTTCCCCTATCTAGGATTACGAAGGTCAGATCGGCAGTCGTTTCAATGTAATTACCAGACTCGCTAAATCCTGGATCATGGTCTAAACGGACCCCGTCTAAGCACGGGACATAACGCTAGGAAGATGATGATAAGTTATAGTAAAACTAACACAAGCAACTCATTTGTATGTAGAGAAGGTGTTGGTAATTGACCAATTCTATGTACTTATACACTGTTTGTAATAGTTACAGAACCTTGGGATATCATTTCAAATTAAAATTATCCTTTATGTAAGGCTCAAAAAAATACACTTATAAATTGTCAAGTTTACAAACAATTATTTAACTAACTAACTAACTAAACGTCACGCCTCTTCCCTAGCGGGGTAGGCAGAGAGAAACGAATGCCATATGGCACGATCCTTACACACCTTACTCGCCTCTTCAACATTCATGATCCTTTTCATACAAGCTCTACGGTTTTTATGACTCCTATCCTAACATCACCTTCTGTTAATACACTGTACACAACCAATCTGGTTGTGGTAGGTGAGCCTGGGCCTTTCGCAGCTCCTACATCCTACCACTTTCGCATTGTATATCTGTTTAGTTAGTTTTTCGTCATCCATTCTTTCCACATGTCCGAACCACTGGAGCATGCCTCTTCTATTATAGTACAAACATTTGAAGCTAGTACTTACATAAGTCTATCAGGGTACTGCTGTAATAGCCGACCAGCAGCCACATAGTCACTGATCATATCAGCGCAAAGCAGTTCTGGCCGCCAGCAGTCCGGAGCAGGCTGACAGAAGTCACGATGCTGTCTCGATTGCATGACACCACGGGGGTCACGAATTAGCAGCACCACATTTAAATTGAGCCTGAAATTACAAAGAGATGTACAACAAGATGAATGATGATTTTTCCAATATGTACTTGTGAATGATTTACATAATTTTGTTAGAATCTTTGTTTGAAAAGTTTGTATAAGGCTATTATTATATAATTATATACTTCATCATCAATAATATTTTTTTCTGATTCTTGTTTCATTGAACATTGTTTAATTTCAATAACTGGGTCTTCAGATACATGCATTAAAATCTCAACCATTGAATACAAAAGGTGTAAATATAAATTAAATTGACCTAAAATGTTGTGATGGCTTGGCCATGAATCCATCCATAGACATGCATCCCAGTTTAACTCAATTTGAGTCTGACCCACTTTCAAACTCAATGCCGTTTCAGTGTAATTATTTAAAATATATCATAATTGGGTAGTCACCCACTTTTCTTAAGTGACTCAGTTCTCCATAGTATGGATTGTTAAGTTTTTATTAAATTAAACTTGAATTTTAACAGATTTACTCACAAACTAGTGAATAATATTCAATTAAATATTGAAAAAAGTTGGACATATATAAGAACATAAATCATGCCATACTTAATTTATTAAATTATTATTCTAATCCTAAGTAGTATAAATTGGCTTCCCATGAATTGTATTTTTATAAGTTTAAGCAATAGTGGTAAATACAACTAATGTTGTGATTAGTGTTCTGTACTCACTGTTTATCTTCTAGCAGCTCCTGAATAAGCCGTAACCTGACCCGCACAACCTTCATACTCTGGAAGGGGAACAGCTTACAAAACCTTGATGTGAAATCACGATCAAAACACAACTCCTTCTTATATTTACAGTGGTCCCATAGTCTTGTATTATGGCTGAATTGGTGGAGGTGCACTTTCCCATATTCAAAATATTCATCCAAACCCTCATAGTCACAACTTAACATACTCTTGATTGTGCTTAAAGCCTTCTCAGAGTAAGGAGGCCCCCTTATTTGTACAATGTTATAACTTAAGAGGGGTTCATAATGATAGAAGTTACCTGGCATCGCATTCAAAACTTCACCAAGAAATGTTGTTCCCGATCTCCATGTTGATATAATCAGACTTCTTATTGGTTTACCACCTGTCTCAATTAACAGGTCATCCAACTTCTGTATTCCAGATGAACTGAAGTTGTAGTTTGATAATTCAAACTTAATTTTGCTTCTAGTTTTTTCTAATATTTTTTCAATATTCGGCGAGCCATCGTAGGGGTTTGTCGGCACGGGTTGCAGTATGTTATCTTCTCCATCTTCGATTTTCAAATAGTTCCTAATATTTCTGCGGCTCTCAGAGGACGGACGATAATTTGTGTTATCTGTATATCGACTTCCAGCTAGAATTAGGAGAACACTGAGACCAAACGCGAAACATATTGAATAAAAATTGACTCGCCGCAACATTACGGTTTGTACACGTTTGAAACGATTTTCGGAAAATTGTAAGGATGGAGATATTATATGCAATATGAGCACTACCAAATCACATTCACTATCATTTTTTTAAAGTTTTTGACCGCATTTGAATCATAATTCTTTGCTTCGCGTTTCCGCGGAAACACCGCATTGCACCTTCACCGCCATTTTGAAAGATTTGTCAAATTTTATTTTTTTATTCGTTGACAGATGCGACGTAGATGACAACTTTCACTATCCTGTGCACAATTTTAGGTCAGGTTTATTTTATTAGATTTATATTATATTTTTTTATATCTATCAAAAACAAGTTCTGTTTATATTGTACTCTAAACAACAAACTATCAGAAATAAAAATACATAGACGTCTGCTAGTATGTGTAGGTAACATAAAAGTGAATGCGGCTGCGCATTGCTACGAAGTGCGCGGTACCTTGATAGTTGGAATAGTGACCATTGGCGTAGCTAGGGGCTATTTTTCAGTGGGAGATTGACCAGATCAGAGATCGGGATGGATTACGCCTAGATCCTTTTCTTACCTCCTTCTCTTTACCTAAATATATAATTCAACTTGACATGTAGGTATTGCTGTTGATGTTGATACTTATAGATTTAAATAAACTATGTAAATAATTCAGCTATCTATCTTTGTAAGGAACAAAATAATAGGCAATAATAATATATTTATTAGAATAAGTATGTGTCGCCTGCTGCACCAATAGGATGTACCTACCTACTACTAATAACCGAACATTCGCGTCCAATTTTATAGTAGGTACCGACACTTTGCTTTTATTACTTATAAACTGTTTTTCTGTCTTAATCTAGCTATTGTTAGATAGTTTAAAACTCTATTATTTAGTAAGTTTAAGTTTCTTACCTTCCTAGCTTTACGTCTCGTTCTTATTCAAAGTCCGTTTGGAGCATGATCCGTAACAAATCTTGAAATATAATTTTAATAAAAATATTTACCTACTTTAAGTTTTGCCTGCAGCTCTCTTTGGTCAAGTAGGTACAGACAACCTTGCGTCCCACGGGATTTATCAATTCCGGGATATAAAAGACGCATAAATAATTTCTAATGATTCAAACTTTCGACGTAGGTATCGACGGCAATCCTAAATGAATGTGAATTTTTACTGTTAAGCAAGTATGATATTTTACAGTTTTTAACGAATTGATATAATCATTGCGTTGCTTTTATATCGAAAAATAATCTATGAAAGTTAAAAAAAAATCCCGCGCCCTTATGTTTTATTTATTATAGCAGCGCCACGCGGTTTTACCCACGTAGTTCCCGTTCCAGCGTGAATACGGGGATAAAATATAGCTTAAGTTACTCGCTGTTATAGTAGCTTTCCATTGGTGAAAGAATTATTCAAATCGGTCCAGTAGTTTCGGAGCCTATTCGATACAAACAGACAAACAATAAAATCTTTCCTCTTTATAATTCTAGTATAAACAATGGTACACAATTTGTTGGTTAAGGACACATACATAAGTCGACATAGTTTAACGGTGCGGTTCTATTATAGACTTTGATAGGTGACTACGAAATTCCATTGGCTGGCGATTTGCCAATAATCAAGCAATCTGCCTGTCATCTGTTTACTATCAAGTATGCCGAAGTATTCTTCGCCTCCATGTTTTAAGTAAACTTGACGTCATTGTCTGAAATAACTGTAATCATAAACACTAGCTCATGGTTAGATAGTAACCTTGGTTAGGGACATAGGTAGGTACTTAAAGTAAGGTCATATATCATTAGATGGAAGGTACGCATTAATGTATAAGGTCGTCTTTTTTTCCTAATAAGTGCACTTACCACACTGTTCCAAAACGAGTTACTAAGTAATTCATGAATGTAAAAAAAAAAAGTTAGAGTCACCAAATTGAAATCTTACATATTAATAATGCTTATTATTTTAAACCACTGGCCAATATGTAAATCAATTGTGAATTACGCATAGGGGATAAAAGAACCGAACGCCAGCACGGTCCTTGTACACACCTCAGTCACTTCTTTAACATTCATAATCTTTTGCATACGAGCCTTAACGGTTACAGACATAAAATATGGATATCTAATATCGAACAAAACAAAACAACGAATAATAAACAATTGCAAACATTTATTAACTTTGATATTTCTCTTTCAATAAAATAGAAATAAAATAATTTTTAAATAATTTAACAGGCCGACATTACAAAATGAATAAACGTGTATCTACTCTACACTTTGTACCCAACAATATGCATCTTGCCAATGGTCTCGCCCAAAAAGAACCACAGGCCGATCTCAGTGCCGACGAGGATAAGAAGCCAGGCTTGCTTTACAGTAAGGTATTTGAAGCACCCTGATTGAAAGAACTCTTTTACCAACGCCAAATCTGCATTCAATTTCTGTAATTAATAATGATGCGAATGAATAGGTACATAGCACTTTTCTTTTTTCCAAATTCTTAAAAAAGTAGACAGCAAATAAAGTTTTTGCTTTATGGCATTAGTGCGACTGTAAGTAAATAGCCAAACTCGAGCACCTAATACCTATTCATTAATAATTTAAATCTGAAATCCAGAGTCAGGGCGATGGCCCTGGAGGCCAGTCTTAAAAGACTGTAGAAGATGGAGTTACAATTTTACATTTTATCGGAAGCGGTCCGAAATACCTTCTCTGACCTGAAACTCTGTTGTTTTAGGTATCCATTAGCTAATTATGTGACCATCAATACGTAAGATCTAGATTGGTACACAAATGAATACATACCGCCATTTCATTAGGACTAGGTGGAGCCATTTCTACGGTATAAAATCCTTTAGCAGTTTTAATCTTTTGGGCGAGTTCGGATTTGCGGGCGCGCGCTGCTTTTTCTGCGAAAAAAAGATTATGATTACAGGATCCTATCCTTTAATAATGTTTTATATACTTAGCTATACTTATGTTATCTTTCGATACAAGTGCAAAATGGATAATTTTAGTTTTAACTATGTGTATGTCTGTTCTTGTTTTTGTAAGAGTGATGGTCACTTTTCTTTACATTACAATGTTTTTTCGGCTGCGCACGATGAGCACAAAACAATCTATTACTACATACGTACTTATAAACCTTCCTTTTGAATTATTTTAAACATATGTCGACTGGCCCGTTGGTCGAGTAGTCAGAGACCCTGGCCATGACACCAAGGGTCGCGGGTTCGAATCCCGCTAGGGGCAAATGTTTCGTGTGATGCCTCGATAGGATAGTAGGGATAATGGACATTTGTACTCGAGTCATGGATGTTTATAATCGTATTTAAGTATGTCTATCCGTTCGCCTAGAATCCATAGTACAAGCATAAGCTTAGTTAAGCTTAGTTAAGAACTAGGGAATTGGTGTGTCAGTCTGGAGAATTCATAGATTTAGAATTTTTTGTACATCCTAAATCTGTGGGAGAATTTATTATTTATATATATTATGCAAAGATAAATAAACCTACTAAAGAATAACTTCGACTGCACTATTTCGCACAGAAAAAGATCAATTAAGTTAGATTGTTGCTAAAAAATATTCTTATATTAAATAGGTAGGTAATCAGTAAGTACCTAGTCAGACTACTACGAAGTTAGCAGGTGTACTCACCTTTAATTAATTCCACCAACTTTTCCTTGTTCCTGTTAATAACGGGCTTGTAAACACCGGCCAGTTCGTGGACCATTGCCAATCTTGTTCCTGTGAATATAATCATGTCACTTCACCGTTCAGTAATCAAGTACGCAGTGGGTATATATTCCTCAGTTTGCATGCCAACTTACCTAGTAACGCGTTTATGAATCTTAACGGTTTCGTTCCAGCCATTTTAAAATATTTACCAATTTATTTAAACTGATTTAGATTACACTAACAAAATGACAGCTTTGCGTGCTTTATCTTGTCAGTGGCATTGTTTTTATACAAAAATTCTGTAAAAAAAAAGGTTTTATATTGACGGTTCTTACAAAGCTTTAGGCATAGTATATATACTTATTGTTCTAGATATTATGCATATTATCTTAGCTTTTACGGTTCTCTCCTCTTCAAGATATATTATATAAGGTACTATACCACTATTTTATAACGTTCTCTATGAACAATTAATTTTGTTATAAAATGTATTACGTACTTATGATGCTAGGTTTGTTTTGTCTGACTAACGATTAGCCAACTTCGCAAGAGATGTAATGGTAGGCGGCACACAAGCCGTGCCTGCGCAAACACAGGCGCCCTCTGTGTTCATTCACTGTCAATAGTTTGAGGAGACCAATCCGACATGTCCGCAGAGAGGTCAGGCGCAGGACCAGCGGTTTAACTTTGGCAGTGTAAACCAGCAACTACCTGGCTCCAGTCTGGTACCAGTAATTTGGATATTGAAATAGCCAGCCACAAATCATAGCCCGACCCGGGACCAGGTCTTCATTCAGGTCATTATGAAAAGCAAACCCATTCCAGCAGCAATTACCATACATATGAGTATTATTCATTAAATAACACAGCTAGTTATATATTTGGCGAAACATGGAATATCGGTACTTCACAATACCGGTTTATCAATATTTTCGGATATTAGGATATGAAATTATAAGACGTGGATTTTATATTTTTTTTAAACAACAAAACACATTCATCCGTAAAACAAACAAAATATCACAAAACTACTTTTTAGCGGGTTTCGGTGGATCCTTTTTGGGCGGTTTCTTTTTCTCTGCTTTAGGTGGTTCTTTGGGCTTCTCGGCAGCCTTCTTGGCTTCCTCCTGAGCTTTGGCATCAGCTTTAGCTTTAGCTGCTTTTTCTACTTCTTTTTGTTTCTGTTCTTCAATCTTCTTCCTCTCTTCTTCTTTTGCTTTTGCTACAGCTTTAGCCTTTTCTTGCGCCGCTTTGATTGCGGCCTCCTTTTCTTTTTGAGCTCTGATTTCTTCTTGTTCGATATCTTTTATTCTTTGCTGTAAACCCGAAATAAATCCGTCAGCTTTTGACGCAACAGAATTTTCTAATTTTTTGCCCCCAGGTCCGTGGAAGAATCCAAGAGTCATTGGAGGCACAACTTCTGTTTTCGCATATTGCCAAGCACATCCTAGCATTGGCCTTAATGTTTGACTGGCAGCTAGAATATACAAAAAAAAATTCTCAATATACACAATTATACCCTGTGTGGTTACTTCTTGTTTATTTTTACTTGACTAAATTTTCATGATTTTTCTAATTTAGTCGTTGCATTAACAAGATCTCCCCCGGTCGTTCCCACTGTCACCAGACATTCTTTGTCTTACTTTATCTAGTTCTTTTTCAAGGTACTTTTCTTCTCTAGGTAATTGTTTGTTTCGGAGAGTTGTTACCCCTGAGACGATTATCCCTACTATCCTATCGAGAGCAGATTCTACTTTGGTGACAACGATATTGCAAACGAGCGGTTTAGCTGGTGTTTTAACGACCACTGCTTTAGCTGCTCCCCATAAACTGGACACTGCAGGTTGGATTTTTTTCAGGGAAACTGCAAAACAAAACAAATGCGGATATAATAAAAGATATCAATCCAATTCGATGACTATTGTATTTTATAATTTTAAATAAATGATAAAAAACCATCTAGATCACGCACATAGCATATGGAGCTTAAGCTACGCATCCACTTTGTTTTGCTACAGTTTCCTTGAGTCAAATCAAATCATATCAAATTAGATCAATACATACCTAGCGCCAGATCAAGAGCTATCCGTGTCGCTCTAGCCATTTATGAAAATTTCTGATGTATTTTTTTGTAAATAATTTACCAGAAACTGTAATTTGGTTGGTTGACGTGGTGATAATTTGTTGACATTTCTTAAGCTTTAACGTATTCATGACAATAGAGTTTGATGACGTTAATAAAAAAACTATTTCAATTTATTTTTAAAACTCTCAGAAAGTCGACAGTCGATTTCTTGTCCTATAAAGTTAAAATAAATGCTTTATGGTTTAATGCACAATTACAATATTCTTTTAATAATTTTCTTATTTGGTTAATAATTTTCAGAACTTTGCAAAAATTTGACCTTCTGAATATGTTGAATAAAATAAACGTTTTCATTTAAAATTTACCTTGTTTAAAAGACATTCAAACACCTATATTGTGTAACTACGTTTTTTTTTGATGCAGGAAGAGACACGCTTAAATGTATATCCAACAAATTCAATCGAATTGAGAACCTCCTCCTTTTTTTGAAGTCGGTTAATAAATTAACCAAAAGAATTAAAACTCTGTTTAAATTAAAAGTTATGTCTTGGATATAAAGCCATTTCAGTTACTTGGGTTGCTTACAATCTTGGCAAGCTCATAACAGTGTAAACAAACCCACCAGAAATGTGCACAGCCTAACGGATTCGCCTTTGATAAGATAGAATTATCATGTCTGAGTTACTAATACCATGTTCGTAGATACTAGCCAGATTTCTCGGTCTCCCATACACAACATACGAATGGCGAAGTCACGGATAATATTCTCTCGGGAATAGCACCGTACCCCAGCATGCAACAAAATAATCGAATACCATTTTCTATTCTTGTGGGGTCTGGTCCCTGTATCCTCGAGAGAAAATTAAGATGTAACTACTCACGCGATACTTGGCAAATTAGATAGAAAGATTTTGTGTAAATGCCAGTCATTACTTACCTACACGCTTTTAAGATAGCTAACAATAGCTATTACCTGCAGGTTATTATACCGGTAGTAAGAGTCGTGTTATAATTTAAAACTAAGTATAACTACAATATTACTGGTAGTGTATTTGCAAATAACAAATACTACTAATGTGTTCAATATCTTTATTTATGCTTACATAGGTTAATGGGCGTACGCAGCTTTATTGATATGTCATGAAGTAAATAGACGTTGAAACACGATACAGGAGGGAGGGGGTAAAAAAAATGTGTGTAGGGGCCAACTGCCCCATTTTACTATGATAAGTCGCCCTAAACCATAATTGATTAATATTTTTATTCTTATTTATTATTTGATTAATATTTTATGAAAAGCCTAATATATCACTTGCAATCACCTACCTACCTACCTTATGATAGGCTTTCACAAACTTGCCAGTAGCTTTAAAGAGTTGAAATATCATAAAAGACGACGTATTTTAACGTCAATGTTAAAGATAACTACTTAACGTAACATAAAGCGAGTCTTTATTCAGTCCCGTATTTTTTCTCGGTAACAATTTCGCAACATATAATTTAAGTCATTAGATCGAATGCCGTGATGACGAAGTAAAAGGCATTATTCATTCTTCGAGAAGCCAAAGAACAAAAAAGACACTAACCGTTTGGGATTTCCGTCGTTGGATGGTTATTATGTTTCTGCATCCTGACACAGAGTAGGGGGGAAGCGGTGAAGAAACAAAACGTTTACTTATAGAAAAAAATACGAGCTCCACAATCATCGTATTTTTTACGTCACTATATTTGATGTACCTAATTCCTCTATTTTATACGATGACTTTTTTACATCATTGTTGAATAATTTGCATACCTCGATCTTGTAAAAAATATTATTATCAATAAATGTTACGTGTATTACTTAAACGCAGAAAATCTTTATCTGCTTGTACAGTCAACAATGTGTTTTACCTACGGGTACCTACTGCTAATATAACATTATTAAATATTTATAATTTTAAATAATGTCCCGTCGCCATCAGATATCGTCACTTGAATGAACGATCTACATAGTAGTTATCTATAATTTACTGCAATTTTCTCAAGTTATTCCGTCTCGGTTAAAATTGGTTCATTAGACGACAATCTCTATTGCTCAGGTATGCTACAAAGTTTAATTCATTGGTACTACTGAAAGGTAGCACACAAAATATGAAGGGAATCTATATGGTTTCATGGTCAGGACCTTACTGTTCTTTTTTACATTATATTCCTGTTGCGGTCCGGGGTCGCCGATCCCTCTTGGAATTTTTTGATGGATATTATATGAATGTATGAATAATTCAAAGTTATATAATAAGTAATGTATGTGTGAGTACTCACGGGTACTTAATCGTACACAGCTGAGGTTTAAGTTTTCTAAATAAATTATTATGAAGTTAATCTCCTTTGTTCATTGTTAGTTTTAGATTATATTTAGAGCATTATCTCAATACATATAGTCTTTTTATATGTATCTATAGATAGACCATAGACTAAGTTATGTTTACTACTTAATGAGTTGACTTCAAATGAACAAAAAAAAAACCGACTTCAAAAGGAAACTAATAAAAGTAAAAAATTAATTTACTTAGGCCAAAGTAATACGTATTATCATACTTATAATTTTGAAGTCGGTGCCAAGTAAAACAATGACTTGGTTGGAATATCGCCTTTCCAAGAAAAAAAGAATCATCGAAATCGCTTCATAAACGACGAAGTTATTATATAGTATATAAGGTTGAATTGAATACTTCCTCCTTTTTCTAAAGTCGGTTGAAAATATTAAATATGTGTTGCATTGAAAACTCTTGAAAGCATAGACCTTGTTTTAGATTTGAACTAGTCCTAGGACGTCCGGGCGAGATTCTGACTTAAAATGTATAAAAAAACATTATAAAATCATCTATTTCCATTTATTGGCTCCCGCAGTGCCTAGGGCCTTAAGTCATTTACTGTGACTTAAACAGTGAACTGTTTAGAGATGCAGATATAGGAACCTACAGTTCAATAGGTAGGTACATATTCTGGAAATTACAACTATCAATCATTACTTAAATAATTCATTATCACGTATACACTTCCATAATAAGAGCTGTAATACTTATTATTTAACAATCTGTGCTATAATTTTTAATGACGTACGAAAAGTGAACCGTTAGGTTTCATGTTTTTATGCTGAATACTAAGTATGCCTACGCACATTACGATACGTGTATTGACCAAAATCCACGGTCGATGACACTCGTTATCCTTGAGACTACCTTCCTCAGTACGAAACTGCTTTTAATTCAACACGTAATTTTAATTATTATATATAGGAAGTGCGATATTATTAAGATTACAAGTTAGTTTTACATCAGATAGTAACAAACACAGTTAGACTAGCAAAAATACCTATATTAATACAGTAATTTCATACCTGTAACATAAATTCTTCTATGACTCTACAAAATTAACGTTACCAAGACGATTTCAAACTAAAATATTGGTATTTCGAAAATATTACATAATGCATCAAATCAAAGATCCATTGAACTTTCCACAAATCCAAATGTTGGATTTTAAATTGAGATAAGTCTATTTAGATAAGTTCGGTTCCCTTCATTGAATTAACGTGACCTACGTAAGTGTACACATCAGATGACATAATGCACCCTACTCTTCAGCTCGTGAGAGCTAAGAGCTAATAGTAGAAATAATAGATTCAATGCTAAGCAATAACACATTTGAACGTGTTGGCATTATATATGCCTCTTCATCATGCAAAATTCTTTTGAAATTACGTAACGTACGGAGCAAAATATACGGTATTCTCAAAGCGCCCATAAGAGGAAAAATCGTGGAAACCTTGGCGTTGTTGAATGTGGATTTTTAAAGGGACCAAAACATTTATTTCCTAGTATAGAAACTTAAGTACCGTCGACCATATAAAGCTCCGTAAGCAGTGTACGTTTTTGCTTTGCGGTTATTTTATGAAGTAAATTATTGATGGTGCCATTGACCACTACTCACTGCGTCACACTTCGATGAATTTAGTAGAATAATTAACTTTTATGCTTCTGTACGTTGGAACATAAACCACGAATTCCCAAAGGGACTACCCCTTCGGCGATTAGTGGTTTGTTATGTTATAAAGTATGTGGAGCAAGCAACTCCTTAAACCACATTTTCTACTCAATAAATAAGATTGATTTGGGTTAGATGGAAAATTGTGATGAGTGACAAGTCGCTAGCTCTAGCTTGCATAGTCCCAAACTCGATACACATTTAGTCGTCTTTTATGACAAGTTATACAAGGGACACAGTTGGCACATTCTTTTGGAGTCCCGGACGAAGATGGGACCAATGTAAACATTGACATAACCCGGTTAGTTGTCGAACGAAAGAAGATCAAACCTACATGTTCAATAAATATATTTGCCAAATAACAGTAAAAACCTATCAATCTACCTATATTGTCTTACTATTTCAGATTTTAAAACTATAATTAACCATAAATTTAAGTAACTTTTTAACCACTAGACACAAGTGCACAGCATTGAAATTAGCACTACTTACTATGCAATAACAATCAACCGTTATTTAGTTACACTTAAAAATGTTGATTTTATGTGAAGTCTTTATCTTAGATAAACATGTCAAGGAACGTAAATGATCCGGGTAGATTGGAAAAGTCATAATAGTTAGTTAAAGACTTTAATATGTAAACAAATAGGCACATGCAGATACAACAGATACAACAAATAGACATTGCCGTGTGTCATGGTCCAAAATCTCGGTTGAATATCAATATTTATAACAAAATACTAATTACGTCGTTTAATTTGAATACATCAGACTAGGTAGTCCAACGAAAATTACTTTGATGAAATAATATAGCAACTTTATGGGCGTTTATAGATGCAGCTGATATATTTTACGTCCAATGATAAATACGTACTTGGTAATACTGCATAACTATAATAGTTTTAGTGTATCTAATTCATTAATAAACGCTTCTCATTTCGGCCCCCAGTCACGAAGCGGGCATGATGAAGACAAATGAATTCGTACCAATTTGAAACAGTTAGGTACATTGTTTGAAAATGCTGGCGCTCGTAAAAAGCGCTCCGTTATATGTAAAGGATACATTCCTACAATATTCATTCAAAATAAAAAATTACATTGTTATAGGTATCTACTTTTACAGCGTTAATAGAAGACATTTGAATCAAGACGAGGAAAATGACAAAAATGTATGTTTTTAATAAACTTTAAATTAAACATATATTAGGTAAACTACACAGTTGTGTGAATAATTATAAGAATGACAAAACAATCCATTTAGTACATAGTGTGAACCCATGAGAGCGTGAGTCTTAAAAAATCAAGTACCTACCTAATTTTAAAAATAAATCATTTTTCAAAAATGAAATAGTCAAGGCAGTAATTTGGTTCGTCCTCTGCTGTCGATATAACAGTAATTAAAAAGGAGGTTTATTATCATGTCTAGAATAATAATCTTACAGAAATCTTGCACACTTAAAAACTAGTACCACAAGGTCTTGGAAGACGGATAGAGCATTAGCACATGTAAATATAAATGTTCTGTCCGTCTAACGCGCTGTCTAATAAAACCTAGACTGGAAGGCCTCCGCCAAATTAGCCTGCGTCCGGCTATTCAAGTATTGTCATCATTAAAGTATGCAACTACCCAATACATACATCACATATAAATATTGAGCCACTTGCAAATGTGCTGAACAAATCATTGACCCAAATCAATTGTGTTGTTTGTACGTAATCATATTGTAAATTGTATTTGCACATGCGTTGCGAAACAACTATTTGATGTGAAAGATGATCTCTTAGTTAGTACCTACTATTATTTTTAATTTTTTACATACATAGTATCACGTCGTAATCCCCAAAGGGGTAGGCAGAGTCAAAGGGGCAGTAAGCCCCTTTAAACCCATTTATCCAAACATAAAAGTGGGCTGGGTAAGATAAAAAATTGCTTTTTTATTTTCTCCGGTCGATAAATAAGTATATACCTATGTACTTTATTCTGCTTTTTTGTTACAGAACAACTGCTCATGATGCATTTCAATAATATCCATGCATAGTGAAAATCTAGAAAATGTTTCTGCGAACTGTATTTAAAAATACATATGTACGTACTTAGGTATATAGCGTAAGAGCAAACAAAATTGTTAACAGCGACTAAGTCAAGGTCAAAAATTTCGCAATTTAGCAAAATTAAGTTATTTTTAACCTCTCAGTTTAGTTGTTATTACTTCTCGGTCGTGATTATAATAACAAAGTTGAAATCACATTCATATCATAAAGTAAATTAGCAAAATAAACAGATGTTTCCCAAAATACCTACGTATTACATTAGTTGTTGCATCGGTGAATGTAAAAGTAACTTAATTATAAAAATCGCCTGACAAACAAAGGCGGCTGTTTCTAATTCGGGCTTGGAAACGAAAATATTATTTTATTTATTTATAAGCAACAAACATTTACAAAATCTTCACAGGAAATCCCAAAATGAAATGGTAAGCTTGCATTATCTTATTATATATAGATATTCCACTAGCTCAGCAAAATAGATAATAATAATAATAAAATAAAAAATATTTTAATAACCACTGCACTGTTCCTTATGAAAAATAAGAGTTTTAATTTTGACTGGCTCGAGGGCGCATTCTGTAGTGACCCTGCCCCATGCGCCAATAGTTGAGGGTTTGATCCCCACCCAGGACAAACATTCGTGTGCTAAATACTTGTGTTCGTCCTGTGTCTGGGTGTTAATATCCAATATTTAAGTACTTATATATTTGTAATACCATTGTTGATTCTGATTTCTGTAACACAGGTGTTTAAGCTACTTACCTCAGAGTCAGATCAATGTATGTTATGTAGTCCGATATAAAATAAGAGTAGATTTTTCCCGGGACTCTTCTCGCGTAAAATTTAGTCTGCAACATACTTTACTGTAGCACTATGCACCTAAAACATTTTTCTGGGATACGAAGGAGCCTATTTCTTTCACAACTCAATACATCTTTCCTTTAGCCTCAACTCATACTTTAGACAATTTCATTACAATCTATTAAGTAGTTTAGGCTGAAGACAGACAGGCAGTTAATTTCGCTGTTATAATAATAAATCAGGCGCTTCAATATGCGTTAATAATATCATGGTCAAACCATACCCTAATTAGAAACGGGACAAAACACTTACAAGTAGGTTAGTGTTAACGTGTTAACAACATTTATCGACTTTCTGTGATCATTAATCAAAACGCCGATAGAAGGTAGATTGAAGAAAAGATCCTTTCACGAAATAAATTGCTTTATTAACAAGTGTACCATAAAAAGCTATCATAAAAGTCTATCTATTCGTGTACTACTACATGATTTAATTTTAATGTTCATTTAGTGATTTCATGCTATGCAGATTATTGCATCTTAGCTTCAATCAGCTTTTGGAGAAAGCGAGGTCTCTTTATATTAGAAAAAAAATACTTATTCATACACCTATCCTAATTCAATGTAACATTAAATACAAAAGTGTTGATTCGCTGAAACCTACCTACTGCAATTCGAATATAATAATTTCAGTTCCAAGAATAATCGGTACGTGTTCTTTGCGAATCAAAGTTTGTATTTGGTAGGAAACGGTGCTAAAATGATTGTAAGGCGGTTCCAGCTAGTTACACCACACATCAATTGAATACAAGACCTCAAAATTCAGCAGCCAATTAGATGAACCGTTAGCTAAATTACGTCGCTTTTGATATAGACCAGACAGAACACAAAATAATAGAAACAAGCATCTTAGATGTATGTGTAAAGGAAAAAAGACTTATGTAAATTCAACTTCAGTCTGTTAATGACCTAAATTTTGACAAGTGATCTATCGCTTACTTTTAGCTTGCAATTTAATTCTTGTTAAAGTTTATGTGTCACTAAATAAATAACTTATTTGTATTCCTTTATTTCTTTCTTTATTTGGTTAATCTTTAATAACATAACATGTAACAAGATCTAGACATTGATCTTGACCTGAATAAACTTTGATGAGGTATTATAGTGAATTTGATAAATCCACTTAACATCAAATGTAGATTCGTTCTAAGATAAAAACATAATCGTAAACAAGAAGCAAAATCAAATCAATTTAACAAAACATAACATAAAATAACATCACGCCCGTTATCCCCGAAACGGTAGGCAGAGTCAAAGGGACAACCTGACAGCATACCCATTAAAATACATTTAGCCAATTTTTTTTTCAAAATAAAACACACTTCATGGAGGCAATTTAAATATATGCACTTCATAGTAAGTTTGAATTGAAAGACTTAATTAACATTTACCTGATACTCAAATTCCTGGATATATTTTTGTATATCCAGGAATTTGAGTATCTGGTGTGTATTTCCATAAATATCAACATTTAAATATTCAATTTAAATTAATTGCACATATGCACGTCTTGCTAAATCAGTGAAAAAAATACCGCCGACGAAATATGAGTGATCAACGTAAGCTGACATTTCCGCAGTATTGCTGCAATGTATCAAAACCATTGGTCAAAACATGACATGACACAGTGACATGTTAACAAACTGTTCTCAACTAGCCGGTAATTATGGAGACGGGTCTGTAATAAAATTACACAACTATGGAAATCGGTTAGGCAAACAATGATAATGAACCTTCAGTCAATCAAACTACTACACAAATATTGTCAAGGGTAACATTATTTGTCGATATCTCACAGATTTCTGCGTTTAAAGTCCTTATTTCCTCATTAGTTTCTTGGCCTTGTATTACCAAAATATTACGTACTTTGATGAATATATTTAGAATTTAATTGGGATTGTGCATTTTAGTTTGTATAGTCTCTCAATTTGTCTGTTTTTTATTTAGGTAGTGTTTGCTTTAATAAAGGTGTTGGATTAGCATAAGTAGGTATACTTAGGTAATCTGTGGTTTATCAAAGTTATTTTAGTACAGCTTTTGAGAAATATAAATTCTGTGGGATTCTGTTATCTATTAGATATCCGAGTTAAAACATGAACATTTAATTCTATACATTCTTTTAATATCACACACGGCTCGAACGCCTGTTAATGTTTAACCCGAAACGCTTTCAAATCACTTAAAAGAGGTATTGCTCTTGCAGAGCTGTGAATAAATTTATGGTCAAACTTGCCATGTCCTATGAAATGAGTGTCGGAAATTTCACCACTTTGTCCTAGTTTTCAGAAATCGGCAGAGTTTATTAAACGGAGGAGTTAATGTTTAGTCGCTTGATTAAACACTTCGAGCTTCTTTTCACTAGTGAAGAGTTTTGTTACTAGTCGGGGTACAATTTATCTTTATGAAATACAGAAGGACATATGTACGTACTTAGATGTAATCAAATCCCCTCGTGTATGTAGAGCGAATTCCTATTCACAATGCTAGTGCTACAAACTGTTATACACCAGTTTCCTAGCTCTAAAATAAGCATTCATGCTTGTGTGCTTATAGGTGACAGAGATACTTAAATAGATACTTTTTATATATCTTTCATTATTTTTATATACCTAAACACTCAGGTATAAACGACCATGTTCATTGATAGGTACCAATAGTTACCCCTAGCGGTATTTAAACCAAGGGCCTTTGGTTTCGACACCAGGCTTTCTAATCAGTCGACCAAGCTGCCTGTCAATCGCTTTTGCGCTTTGCTCATTATAAGGGTTTTAGCATAAGCCATTTGTCCCATGTTGATCTGGGACTTTAAAAGAATGTGCCAACTGTGTTTCTTACCTAGCATTTTGTAAACGACTAATGGTATATGGGGTTTTGGGTATGTGATTGTGTAGGTGACGAGCTTGCCACTTGTCACTACTTTTTAACAATTTTCCGGGCCTGCTGCCCATTTGACTCTGCCTACTCCTTCGGGGATTATGAGCGTGATGTTATGTATGTAGTATAAGCCTACAGACACATCACTAATGCGGTAGTGACTGTTCCATTCTGACGATGAAGGGTGCCGCGGGAATGAGAAAGTATTCCCCGGACACTCTGTTTCTGGTCAGAGAGAGCTCTTCCAACTCACAGGGCCCTGGGTGACTTACCCAAATTGGAAACTTACTCATTACTTGAGTTACAAGAAATAGTGGGTATGAACTTTTAAAAATTTTCAGTAGGTAATAATAGATTGTTAGTATTCAATCGCATATTTACGTATTCGTGCAAAATTTTTTGTTCACACATGTATTTGTAACTGAGTGTCGTCAACAGTGTTAGTGTGTCATAAGCTCTAATTGTCCTGTCACAATACAAGTCGCGTGCATGCGTCGTTTAGCACTTTCGCTCCGACTGATGCAATTGACCAAAACTATCCATACGAAGGTCATGACTGTTACATGTTTTGGGCTTCGTGTTTGTACGGAAGATTGTAACTATACAATACATACATACATATATAATGTCACGCCTTTTTCCCATGGGGTTAGGCAGAGATCACGTACTTCAATTTGCTACGATCCTGACATACACCTTTAACCATACAATAGAAAGTCGAAAATTATAAAATAGGCTTCATCACCATCAACTGAAATATTTTTTCCGTTGAATATGAGCATCAGTCCTGTGCGAGCTGGATGCAACGGCTTTTCGAGACCTTTTCACCCCATCTTATTGTGATTAAAATTGACACACGCAAATTCAGCTCATTTTATTATCTCTCTCTCTAAAGAGGATATACGAAAATGGCTTACAGGAGGTGTGTGGGCCAGTTATTGAGAAGCTCACTTCTAACCATTACAAATATTGTCAGAATAAGGATACACCAATATCTGTATCTAACTGTTGCTGTGTCTAGAAAGACTGACTTGTCATAAAGTACCACATCTACAGAAGACGTATATTAAATCCAGATACAAGAGTATCTTATGCAACTTTAGTAGAATCCTTGTATTTTGTACCATTAAATATTTTTTACCAGATCAATCGTTCTAAATATGGCTGCCAACAAACATACGAACAATATTACATCTAATAAAAGTGTAGATTTGTGTAGATAATCTTGTTATCGCGAACTGGCTAGCTCGTTCTCCTCGCGCGTTATTGTTTTAGCACAGAGCCCACTCACTGCTTTAGATAAGTGGTGCTAACCTCACGCGGAATATCCTAATTTTATATCATTGTGTCCTCTTGCTATTCTATTTTAAACTGTAACTGCGTACCTACTTAAACAATTTTGACCTTCTCGAATGGACTGGTTTAAACATTTAAATAATATAACAGGTCATATAATGTACGTTGCCCATTACGTGATTTGATTCTAATCAAAATTTAATCCGTTAGACATTGTGGTCACCTCTACTTTAAATTGTTAGGCTATATAGTCTTAGTCTTAGTTAAAACCAAGTTTAAATCCGTTAGACTTTTTGAAGTAAATAAGGCCGTTTAGGTCATTGCTTAGGCTTTAAACTTAAGATGCACTCAAACAAACCGTGTTTATTCTTTTATTTCCATTCGCACACATCGTGTCCGTCTTCCAACCTGTCGACCGTCTTAACAGGTTAGTACTTACGTACATGTGCGAATGGAACAATGTGTGGTTATCTGGTAAACAATAGACACATTACCGACGCATTGTGGACGAAGGTGAATCTGATTCAACCGTGACTTGTTTCCATTTTGAAGCTAATAGCTTCTTTTACTATCGCTACTTGGAAAGAATTCTCGCCGCCATTCTCGCACGTCGATTCCGTTTTGAATTCATTAGTGCTATTTTAGCATTTATAAAGTACGCGGTATGAAACGCACTCAGAAAATTAATGATACTAAGAGACTATAATTTCACTTGTGAGTGAAAACTGCATGAGTTTTTTTAAGCAACCCATGCAGTTTTCACTCACAAGATTGTTATCACTCATAATATTGTTCTTGTAAGTGAAAATTGCATGAACTGCATGATCCCTTAATATCGTCACTCAATTTTTTTAGGTATAGATACTAGTTTGCATGTTTAACTTTGATTGGATAGGACAGATCACTAAAAACGGTCCAACTGACTAAACTTAAGGGAATCAGATATTTGTTTTATGTGCAGGTTTCATCGCGATGTTTTCCCTCATCACCGAGCTAGTGCTAGAGGCAGGCTAAATACGTATCATATCATAGATTTCAAAAATCCAGCCAGTTTTAACCTTCGCATATGTGCCAAGTGTCCTTACCATTAAGCTACCACGACTATCAAATCATTTGGATACGCGATGAGAAGAATATTTCATACCAAGATTATTGATAATTATTTTTAAGTCAATCTATTAAAAGCGCACAAAAATCATATAAGTTACAAATTTATATTGTTGAAGTGGCTTACAACATATTGCTATATTCCGATATCTTTTTTTAAAGTTCCTAAAGTCTAATTAACCAGTTCTTGGAGGATATATGGATAATCTCCGCATAGGCTGTTCGCCTGCACTGATAGATTTAACTGGACTAAGAAATGTTAACTACATAACAGCTAAAGACTTGGCATTTAAAAGAGTTTCTATCAAGTTTCTTGCTGGTTTCTTCTCGGTAGAATCTGCTTTTTGAACCGTTTTATATTTATTTTGTTCTGACGATTTATAAGTGCTTTTTTGAAGCCTATGTAAATAAAGGTAATTTCATTTCATTTCTTGTTCGGCAAATCTTAATTTAATGACGTACCGCATAATGAATAAGAAACCCAATACCAAAGATTAACAAAAATAATAGACAACCAATATCGCCTAACAAGAGTTATTTGTTTCGGTTGACAAATAATAGCTAAAGGCTAAAGTGGCGAGTCGTGGTATCCAGTTCACCAAAGTTACAATCGTTTGAAGGCATTTCTCAACTCTTGTTGTGGACAATTACATTGTGATCTAAAGCGAGCCCCATAAATCACAACCTATCATTATATTTGACAAGAGTTCATGCAAGCGTACAATTTGCGCCACAAGCACTTTTGAAGTTTACCTGTGATTGGATGTAACGTAACAAATGCGATAGAGGCAGGTATTACTTGCCAATTATCAAAGGGTGAAAGGAAATGTTGGAATCTTCTCAGACTATTTTTGACCTAAGGTATGCAGTATATTTATTAAAAGAGATGCTATAGATATACATATACAACCAAGTATCTGCTTTGGGGATGTTAGGGACGCCTGTACGCAACAGGGGATCTTCCCAGAAGTAAGTAGTTGATTAATCAGTGGCGATGTTTGATAATGCCATGGAATTAATTAATGGTCTCATGGTGATCTGGGACTTGAAAATAATGCGCCAACTGTGTTCCTTGCCTAGCATGTCGTAAAAGACGACTAATGGTATATCGGGTTTTAGGTGTGTGATTGTGTAGGCGATGAGCTATCTCAGCCTAGTTTTATTTTTGGATGAATGTGGTTAAAGGGACTTGCTGCCCCGTTGACTCTGCCCACCCCTTCGGAGATAACGGGCGTGATGTTATGTATGTTTCATAATTATCAAGAGTAGCACTTATAGTTTGCTTAATTTATAAAATAATTTACAACGCTGGGAGGGCATGCATCATATATTGTATCAAAGAGGATTCACTCTAAGATATCGATATCGTAGTTACTAATTATATAATTAGTACCTACGTATTTCACGAGGATATATTTTATGTCAGATAGGACCACTTTAGGGATTATTTTGTTTAAATGATATATATTTAGGAAAATACAAAATTACATACACACAAAGTATACACGCACGGTAACAAATAAAATATAGGAAGTTTAATGTATAAATAAAATTTTCGCAAAAATAAAAATTAATTAATTAATTCTTCAGACTGACACACCAATTTCCTAGTCCCATATTAAGCTTATGCTTGTGTTATGGATACTAGCTGAACGGATAGACATACTCAATTACGTTTATAAACATCCATGACTCGAGTACAAATGTCCATGTTCATCAAACGAAATATTTGCCCCTAGCGGGATTCGAACTCGCGACCCTTAGTTTCGTGGCCCGGATCTCTGACCACTCGACCAACGGGCCAGTCAAATTCAATAAGACAATTTGGATAGCATTTCTTTTGTACATAATCTGATATTTCGGATTGATATTCTGATATTTTACCATAATAAACATAATGAAGTCGGTTAAAAAATAGACTTTCACTGACTCTTAGGTATACCTATTCAACATTCACATCACTACATGGTTTTGCATTAAAATTTCACTAGTAGATACAATTAAAATTAATGTATTTTTACAGTTTTTACGAGTGCTATGAACGATTAAGCAATAAGCATGCTTATATAATCTTTTTTTGACATGTTGAGTAAGAAAGCTTATTAACATCATTTGCGTTTTATATCTTAGAATGAACTAGTAACTTAATTCTAAGATATAAGACCATCTATCTATATAAAACCAGTACCAATAGGTACTGGTATTATCTAAACTCGTAAATCAGATGTTATTTCATTTCGTTTCTACGATAAAAAAAGCTTTTTGTGATAGCTTCAAAAAACTCCAAGCAATTTAGTTACATACTCTCACTAGGAAATGTCTGTGTTCCGAATCAAGTAGGTACCTACAACCTGGCCATAATTTGTTTGTTACACCTATCGATAGCAATCATTCAATTTACCGGTGCATTACATGCTGGGGCGTAAAATTCAGTGTCCGCTAACTGTACTAATAAATCGGACTTGTTTATCATAACAAGCCGTAAAAGTGTTATTTTTTGCGGAGCACCACTGACACCATGATTGGTAGTGATCCGTGGATTTATGATCTTTAAACGATTTATGGTTTAGATCCGTTTTTATGTAAAGCGTAGCTTGCTAGCCTTATAGAATCCCACTTGTTAATTAAAAGTAATCACGATGAACTGAATTGCTTTCTACGCCCTATTAATATCAATGCTAGTTGCAATATTAGTATGTACTAAAATTTTACCATCATTCAATATATTTTTTTATTGACTTAAATGTATATCTAATTCATTATTAATTAAAATATTAGCTTTCCGCACTCCTTCTCCGTAGAATTTTTAACTGTGCCAAATCGCATACTGCTCTGTCTGCGTAATTTTAGTAAAGAAAAGGGTACAATGTTTTTGCCCCATGTACCTATTACTAAATTACTATATAGATATACATACGTATATATAAACCCATATTTGTTAAATTTAAATATGTTATACACTTTTAGACAGGAAGCAGTTCGTACACGCTGCGTGCTGGATTGATACTTAGTTAACTAATTCCCCAAAATTAAAGAATTGATTATATTAAATTTTTGCACGTTTCGGCAAGAATTTAATATAATTAATTCTTTAATTTTGTAAATGTATTTTAAATGTATAAAATTTTGGTAGTGGCGAATATTTCATATAAGATTTATTGTTTAACTATTCCTTTATATATTTTTATGAACCGGCTTATAGAAGCAGCCGTTAAATTACAGTAAATTTCATAAAAAATTAGATTTTTTTTTGTAGGTAACATGCCGATAGCTGATAATATTTTATTTATTTAGGACGTAGGCTGCGTCTTGAATGTCAAAAAAATACATTTTCCATTCCCATTCCAAATCAGATTACTTATAAGAGTTATATGAGGATAAATTGATAATAATGCTTTCGTAGATATCATAAAAGACAATTGATAAAAATAGATAACTATAGATACATGGTATATATGCGTTTATATGAATGGAACGTGGAATATGTTACACTTTATGAAAAGATACACCGTATGAGAAGACATACCCTGTGAGAAGCCACACCGTTTGCTAAATATTGTCCTCAACTATGTCTGTACACTTTTTCCTTCGTCCAGAATGTTTTTGTGACACGTCCCAGTTCTCGGGTTCGTTGCCTTCGGTATCTAACTGAACAGTTTTTTACCTCAAGAGGTCTCAGCCTCTCGATATGACATAGCGGGTGCGGCGCTTCATTTTTTCCGTTTGCAGTCATCCGTGTGGGCGTCTGTTAACGACATCTTTTTTGCGACAACATTAGATTCGATCTGGGCACAGCATAAAGTAGTTCTATTTATTAGACGACCTTTGTTGTGGACACTCACAATTGCTGCTACAATTCCGCATTAGATGGAAAATTGTTATTTTTATAAACAGCGGTTGTCAAATAAGTAGAATCGATTGTTAAAAATAAGAATTCAATTTATTTTTTATTCAAACTTTACATGATAACTATCATCGTAAACTCCTTAACTACTACATATGTTAAGGCGTTTAGATATGTCTGTGTTTGATATATTTATGTAAGTGGAGGTAGGTAAGAAATCAATTAGAAAATGAATTTCGACTATGCCACGTCAATAGGTACCTACACATGAGGTATCTAGTAGTTTTAGCTTCTAAAGCCGAGACCAGATTAGAACAGTTGATGAGCTAGACAGTATTTATTTATTTAACATATTAATAGAAGTAAATATTATAGAAATTCTCCTCTAGTCTGTCATAAGAATGTACGAAGAAATTCCGAACATAGTAGAGTCACATGAGAAAACTTTGCAAGGACCGTCAATTCAGATAGATAGCATTGAATACTTATTTTGATTGGCAGGGGATCATGAGTGAGACTGACCTAACGAATAAAACATGAAGGTATAGTTTTAATATCTAATCTTCTTGAGTTAATTTTAAGGATCAAAAGATGAGTTCGTGCGGTGATTACATGATTCATGATATCATCGCGATTAATTCACGCATTTACGGATATCATGGGTCAAGGTAGCTTATTGTACACATCATTTTCGATCGAAGGTCATACAATCAAACCCCTTAAGTTAACGATCTATAAAATTGCCGTATAGACATTAATACACATCCGTAAATTGCGATTTTTGAGACGATATTGTGCTGCACTCATAAAGATCAATTATTCTCGGTCAGTATTTTATAATTATTTTGTTTTTATCGGTTACGTTACTTGGCATTATTAATATTATTTTATTATATTGGTATTTACTCTACCATTCAGTTTTTTTGGATAAGTCAAACCAGTTTCCTGTATTGCCAGAGACTACAAACACATTTTATAAAAGTAGATATTTTCAAATTCAAATTAGTTATACTTCGTATATATACTCAAAACACCGATTGTAATCAACACTGGAATTTGACCGGAGTAATTCTTACTAATATTATAAATGCGAAAAGAACGCTTCTTTCTGTTCCTTACGTTTTCATAAGTTCATACGTTTCAATAAACCACCTGGCAAATTATAATAAAAATTGTTTTATTAAGATACTTTTAAGATGCCTAAGATGCTTTTATTCCCGAAAAACAGGTAAATCCTTTGGGACGCAGAGAAACATCTCTGTATAAACCGATTTTATACCACGCGGGTGGAGCCAAGGGTAAAGTATTTCTATAGAAGTTTATTAAATTTCAATCTGAAATATGTTTTATCATCATCCTAACAAAATAGTGCGACTATTGTACATTTAGAGATTTACTTAAATCAGAAGACACTTCCAGTACCTATGGGATATGTCTAAGCGTTGTTCGTTCTTCATTTATTTTTAAATTAATTATGACCTTGGGTATTATACTTTGATGGATGAAGGTCGTTTCTTATTCGGTTCTCAGACTATTGTCTGTCTCTTATGAAAAGTAAATAAAAGTAAAATATGTACATCAAACTACGAAAATTTGTATCATACTAGCAAGAAATAACTTTATGAATTTTCCGTTTTTTTTTTTCCTTTGACCCAGAAACGGTAAGGTATTGTAAATTGGGCGCGGTGATCACACAATTACCATTAGGTGAAGGCCATCCGATGGCGTACCTCGTTTACCTCATTGATATAAAAAAATATATAATATTTAGTTACAGTCTAGTGTACTTTGACTTTTTTTTGTGTCGCGGGGAGATGCGTTACGCACCCGGGCACCTCTGGAATTGGAGGTTCCTGCTCCGGCCAAGATGGTAGTGGCCGGGGTATACCCACTAAAACCCCGCGGTACCCCTCATCGCTCAAGTGGAGGGACGTTGTGGGTATGGCTGAGCCTTTACATCCACGACGCCCTCCAGTAGTGTACTTTGCCTAGTAAAAGACGACTATGGTGTATTAAGTTTATGTTTCACTGTTTTTATTGTTCACATCTAACTTCTGTCTTAACTCAATTTAATTTTTGGTCAAAGTGGTTTAAGGAGATGCACTTTAAACTCTTCCGTCTCATGAAGGTAATATTATGGTATGAATGTATGAAAAAAAAATTTGAAATATTTTTTCACCAGGAACTAACAGCAATTACAATTAACATAATAAATCGTGGCTGATGAATGAATGATATTGCCAATGAAGAATCGTGAATCGTGACATAGCAGACCTAGGGCTTCTGACGTCATCAATGTTATCAAAGCAACATCCTCGCGATGATCTCATTCTTTACGAGCAAACATTTTTTGTTGCTGGATCAAATTTGATGGTCATATAACTCTGTGTGTTTAACTATGGAATTTTATTTACGATTTTACGATCTTCATTCAGTCTAGCTTAATAAAACAAATAATGCAGAAGCGAACCCGTCCTAGTTTGCGAAATAATAACATAAACCACCAGATCAAAGTTGAATCTTCATTAAAAATTCAGTATCTGACTTATTAGCTAATAGCACGTCTGTTTCCCTAGATATTATATTGTTATACATAACATATCTACTTGTTTTTAACTCCAACTTTTAATATATATTTGTAAGTAGATACTTAGGTATTATTTTTCATTAAGTACCTATAATGTTTTTACTAATTTATCATCAATCTATGTTAAAAGTTTCATTCCGTGAATTAATCTTTTAATATTATCTTAAGATATTACATACATACCTAACATCACGCCCATAATCCCTGAAGGGGTAGGCAGTCTTCTTATTAATATTTTAAACGCGAAAGTTTGTATGTGTGGATATGTAAGTAGATGTTTCACGCAAAAAAAAAAATATCCGAACATTGAGTGCGTATCTGTATTTCCTAAAACACGCATGATTCGTCTCATCAAATGCGTTATTCCTAGGAGTGTTTAGGGTAAGTGTGCGAGATCTGATTCATTTCTTTTTAAAATGACTATTAAAATTTTCGATAGCTCCTATCCGATCGGCCTATGAGTTTTATGGCAGATTTTCTGCGACATTAAAACAATTTTCTGGAGTTAACATTAAACTATTTAAGCCTCCCCCCTCAAGCTATTCCTAAGTAAATCTACTATTGTTTTCCTTTCTCCGCCTAGTGAAAGAAACGCCCTATCGCTTTTACAACATTATTAAGGAATAGAAACCAGTAAGGATTAAAGCAATTTATTCGGTTGAATTTTAAATCATGTCCCCGACTATGACGGATGGTGTTATTACGAGGCTTGGTCGTTAGCATTCTCACCGCGTGTAGAGTAGAAGAATCACACTTGCAACCATTAAAAACGGGCTTGTTAATGTAATATTGCTAGTTAGTGCGCTCAGCGGAACGGATGTAATAACCAAGGTCGTTCTAGTGACCAAAACGCTAACAAGATATTAATGAGAATAATAACATTATGAAATCTTAGTGCAAGTACAATTGATATGGTTATATTTTTGTACGAGTATAACGATGATATGACGATCTTTCTAATGGATGTTAGAAACCTTTGTTATCCTACAGACTAAGATCGTGTTTTTTAGTTTAGTAAATTAAATATTGATTTCCAATAGGTTCCTATCCCATTCATACCATGGCGCGAATCAAGGACTTCAAAAAGGCTTCATCCCGTGGGACGAACAGCTCGTGGGGCAAATCGACAAAAGACTCCTTTATTTAAAAATTTTTAGGGTTGACGTGTCACGCAAAATTTTGATGCGCTGTACCTTCTTTTGTTTGCTGTACAAAAGAAAAATATGTAGGTATCTATACAATATCTGTTTTGTGTTTTCATTATCGGACTAAAATATTTATTTAGACAAGTAGCCTATTATTTCTTCAAACGAAACGAAGTCGTGGTTAGATGTTCGTGAATTTTATGTCCAAAATCGGTTGTTATTTTATTGCTGGATACATTTCCTTAACATTAGCGGCGTTTGCATTAGATTCGCCGTAAAGTATTTAAAATCTCGCTCTTGAAGTACCCAGATTCTATTTACAGTTACTTTTTACATCCAATCAAGGTGAGGTTGTCAATACGTCGCCGGACAGAGTAAGGCTCTTTCATTTAACATTCTCCACAAATGGTCGGTGGCCTCAGTCGTAAGGCCACAGGGCACTTCTGTTTTATGGCTGTCCAACTTTAACTGAAAGCATTCACACATAAATTTAGATTGGACTGGAGGCGACAAGAGATGCTTATAAACTGGACGTAGTCAGTCAGTTTAAAAGACTTGTATGTATGCTGTTAGCAGTTTGTTGACATTTATTATAATTAAGTCTTTGCTTCAACGGCTCCATCGTTTCCTATTGCTATTCATTATACTTATATATCAGTTGGCTTATACTGACATGTATCTTTGACTCTTATAATCGCCCCATGGTGTAATCAAGTGACAAACATTAGAGTCAATATTAGGCCATTATCATCAGAAGTTTATACAAATCTGGTTAAGATTAGCTGGTGAACATAGTGTCTTCCATGTCACCAGTATCTTAAGCATATACTAGTACCTATATATAAATCTTTTTAGGTCGTCTCATCATCTTCGACTTGAGTTCCTTTGTCATTTTAATTATAGCAGCATTATTATAGGTACACTTGACAAGTGACACATCCCGCCTATCTTCAATAATCTTATCTAGACTGCTTTTTTTTCATTTTTCAATTTATTTTGTATAAAAACCGTAGGCCAAATTTTTGCGCGATTTATATGTACTGAATTCACAAATATTTATCTTAATTACGAATGTCTTAACGTGAATAAAAAAATATTTTACAAATACATCTTATAGCCGGATGCCCATAGGTTCTCAGAAGTAGCGGTAAAAAGATCCTACCTACTTATACTTGCTGTGGCTATAATTACATATAAAGAATGATTAAAAGATTAGACTTAACTTAAATCGCTTTAAATACCAAATTTAAAAGGTATTTAAGACATTGTAAATATTATGTTGTAAAACTAGATTTTATAATTGTTCGCGTAATAGCACGCACATTCTTAGCAATTACGTGCCCGGGAGACACGAGTAACTTCCTTGAAGTGTTGTCATTTTGCTTTTAAATAACATGTTAAGTCAGCTCTTAGAAGTGTCCGTGATGATGAAGATAGCATTTAGAATGTCAACTACCTTAATTTAGACTTATCTAGATGTGGGCGAAGGCGCATCAACGGGGCCCTTTTTTCATTACTTTGCCTTATAGGAACTTCTAACAAGCTTCCTTCGTGACCCCAAATAAGTGCGAGTCATCGGGCCGTGTTGGGCCACACGATGTTGTTAATACGCACATTATAGATAGAATAATTAGTAGGATTCATGCAAATGTATTAAAAAGCTCCGCAGCCCCGACCGCGTGAAACAGTCTGTTACATAGACTATATCGTACATCCTAGAAAGCATAATTTTTTTCGGACTCTTCTACACATTCTATAATCGCCTTTGCCCTTTTTGAGGGTTACAATTTTACACTTGCAATTTTTATCTCAATCGATTACCTAAGTCATTTAGTCTTGAAGACGTAACAGACAGGTTTTAGGTTCTTTCACATTTAAACTTATCAATTACTTAGTATGGGGAGTCAGGATTGCGCCATGCGCACTAAAACGCATCGCAGCGAGTCATGGGGTGGTACACACAACTGCTCAACTTAAAAAACACATAGTTTGCGCACAGCGCGTATCTACAATACAGCTTAAATAACATCATTATTTCAACATACTGGCACTTACCATCACGCCAGCTATAATTTTTAAACATTGTTGAAAAACAATCACCTGTACCTAACTATAGATTTATCCTGGAAGTATAAATGAATATCTACTTGTATTCTGAAAGTTAAACAGCACTCTCAATGTTTTGATTAATTACTTTTAGCACTTATTTGAAGCTACACATATGCATCATTGAGATTAAGCAAAAAATAGCTAACTGAAAAAGTTATTTGCATTGGATGAACGTTTTTGTAACTAATATATATAACTTCATACATATATGTAGATAGGTACATACTATCACGTTTGCAATCCCCGAAGAGGTAGACTGAGTACAAAGAGCAGCAAGCTCAAAATAAAATTGAATGAGAGAGAAAATTGTGAAAAGAAAAGAGCTCGTACTCTTACTAGCTGTCCAAGCGCACTTCGTAACGCCCCGTTCTCGTTTTTTTTTAAATCTTTTTTCCTTGCAATGTTTCCATATTTTCTTACCGTAAAAACCTTCCCTGGGAGATTACAAATGTTTTAAAATCAAAATCAGCCCAATCGGTCCAGCCGTTCTCCAGTTTTAGCGAGACTAACGAACAGCAATGAATTTTTTATATAAAAGAAGAAAGAAGATTCGACATCTATAATTTAGGTAAAAATGCGTAATGTTGTAATAACCTATTACCTACACAACATTAGCGATAAAGTTTTATAAATATGCACTTAAGTTAAAATAAAAAAAAAATAGTAACGTTAGAAAAAAAGAAACTAACATTTCTTCTTTTATTTCACTAAATCCGAGTAAGTAGGTTAATATAAAAACAGTTTTCAAATACACATAAGCCATCCGTTTGCATTAAATAAATAAAAAAATCTCCGCTCCAAAAGAGAGACTAAAATCATTATTAAATGATTTTAATATGATTGGGCGTTCTCTTATTGCTTGTGGGGTAAAATACTTATGTATGTTTCCTCGGCATTGAGCACATGTGGATGAAACGGGGGAAGAATTTTATTCGCTCTTCGTGCTATTCGATTAAACGAGATTGGTTTCAAGTAAATAGGATTACAGGTACCTCGGGCCAAAATTTGTTTATGTTTAATTATAACTCCAACCAGACCAATTCAATTATTACTACTTATTCAATTATAAATTAGTTCATACGTATTATTAAATATGTAGCTGTGTCCGCTGTTTCACCCGCGTTTATGGTTAATGTTATAGGTATAGCCTCGATAATTGGGCTATCTAATACTGAAAGAATTTTTCAAATCGGACCAATAGATCCTGAGACTAGCGCGTCCAAGCAAACAAACAAACTTTTCAGCTTTATAATATTAGTAAGTATAGATTACATTTGACATTACAGTTGTCGATGAGAAATCATATTCAGTAACAATTTTTTTTAAATATATTTTAAATATTATGGTAGGCATACATTTATATATTTAAATCAAATTGGTAAGTAGGTACAATTTCTATAACGCGTGGTAGTTTCTCGAACACTATAAAGACTGTGGGCGTCCCCCCCTGCCTTATTCATTCATTGTAAATTCAAACGCTATACATAGGTATCTACAGAGATTTAAATCTCTCTTCGCCGTATCATTACCACAAGTATTTCCTTATAAATTTATGCTGTCGCGCAAAAACCATCTGGTGCAGGCCACTCGTCGTTCAGGAAATTGCGCAATAAGTACATTTCCTAATCGCAGCTTCCTTGTGCAACGAGACCGGGAAGTTCGATATTCCCGTGCCATAACGCATCAGACCGTCTGCACCGAACGGATGTAGTAGGTTGCTACAACAACGCAAATTATTTCTGCCTCGAAAGTAGAAACGCAAGATTTTTAATCTAGATACCGAAACGCTCACGTTATCTGGTTCGTTTGCTCTCCAAGTATGCATCTGGATTACGTCTGTTGATAAAAAACCAAACAACACCATCCGGCCCATTAGCAGCTTTTGCGATCACGTGTTCGGTGTAATTACAATGTGAATCTTGATGTCGCTTTAAATATTCAATATGGCCATGAATGCGTTCCGCATGATGAAACGTTCCGGCCAGACCCTCGATGGCTTCAATGAATTCATCCAGACAGTGTTTGTTGCTAATCTTAGACGGGACAAAAAACGTTGGGTTGCGGCCCTTCTTTCACGGTCCCTCTCGTCCCTGGCGGCCGCTTCCGACCCGGCCGCGAGGAGCGGTGGGCCAGACCAGTCTGCCGCGCGCCGCCGCTGAGGGCGCTCGTTTGTTTCGTTATTCACGCGAACTTGTATCTCCGCAACTTGCAGATATAAGTGCATACTCGTTACTAACTGATTTCGTGTGTTTTTGAACAGTGCAACCATACGTAGCGTGTAACGGATCAACCGCGTGCACTCTGGCCGCGCAAATGCGGTTACGGATCATTTGCAACAGAAAACACAAACATATCACTTCGGTCAGTTATTTGTTTAATGTTATATTAATACTAACTGCAGATTTTCTCATGGTTACGCTGTCACCTGCTGGGAACCTAGACTAACAATTAGTGACCAGACAGGTTATGCTAATTACTGACGTTTTCGTACATTTTTACTGCGGCGAATTCTAGTAAATTAATAGGTACCTCGGCGAAAGTGAAACCACTCCTTTTTAAGGCCTGTCAATCCTTTTATGTTATTGCCGCTTTGAAAACCCAAACAGACGGATTGAATCAGCCAATATCAATCTTTTGATTATTGTTATTTAGCTCAAACATACCTTGACATTTATGTATGTATGCAGTAGCTAATAGGTAATGCATTTCTACTTACCTAATGTGTATAGTCCATTCAAAAATATATACTATAAAGTCTTTATAATTTAAACCTACTACCTAATTCAGAAAAGAAGAACTAAGTAAGTAATAAATTTTCTTTTACCGTTGAAAACATCAAAATAACGTAATACACTTAAACAAAGATAGTTCATAAATATGAATGTAGTTATGTCCAAATGTGACCAATTAATTCATTACCCCGCCATAGTTCATTAGACAAATTGGAGTACGTATCTACAGTACAAAAATATCAAATGCAACCAAAAAATTACATTCATTACGGTCGTCATCAATAAACCGATTGTATCAAAGATATTTACGAAAGGATTTCCAGTTACATACCTATATGAAAACAGCTGAAGATTAACTTGGGTACGGTGGAAATTTGGATGTTTAATTAGCATCATAGGTACATAAGTCCTTTCCTTGTATTATAACAGAACTAGGCAAAAGGCATGCTCTTGCGATTTAGACGGCATTCTAGATTGATTACACAAGTCGGGCAATCTCTACCAGACATCTGAGGAGCACCACTAACGGGTAGTACGTCGAAACTGCTTCACAAACTTTGCGAAATGCACAACACGGCCTCTATGGTGAAATATTTTGGGGCAGCATATTACCTTAAACAAGAAGAATGCAGGTATTCGAGGATACCTTTATTAAAAACACAGAACTTGCCTTAGTTAACCTTTAACTTCACGTTTCTAAACAAATTTTACATTTAACTTGGTCAACTGAACCTCAAACTTTAGCTGTAGATAAAACTAAAACAAAACAACAACACTAGTATAATATGTAGGTACACCAACCTGTAATACTGAAGTTATTAAATTCAAATATTGTTACTTTAATTTTATTCGCACATAAAGTATATAAACAGTAAAATTATAAATTTTTATTGCCTGTAACCAATTTTATGGATAGATAAGAACCGGTTAAAATATGATTAAGTAGTAGCGCGCCTTTTTAAAACTTCATTCAATGTCAAATGCCAAATATACTTTTTCAAGGGCTGTCTGGATTACTTACCCAACCCAAAAAATGTTGATTGAAACTATTAGCCAGGAGATCCAAAATTATTGATACCATATATTTCTGATAACCGATACTAATATGTACACAGCGAGTGTTTCTGATTTATTATTACACATTAATCCTTTATCGCGTGGATAACGCATAAAGTTCCCAGAATCTAGGACAAAACGAGATAGAAGTTGTAAAACAAACTCGTATCGCAATACTTCACAACCTAGAACATTATCCATGTAGTTTTGAGAACATGATACTACTCTAGTGCGTGTAAATATGCGTGAGTGAACAGTAGATATCTTATATGCATATTATCGGCCTTATGTACACATGGTTGCAAGTGTAGCAAAATATAAAGTTAGGTGTATAGGTACCTACGTCACGCTCGAATCACGCCCCTCTGTCGCTGTACGGAATCAATAGACCGACACACAATGGACCAGACCAGACAGACTTTAAACACGAGCTAAACTCTTATGAATTTGAATGAGGCGCCATTATCGTCGCATTAGCTAAACGTAATGAAAAATAACCTGGACGCTCTTTCGCAGATACAGCTGCGATGCGTTTGGGAGCTAATATGTTGTTATGAATGCCAACAAATAATAGGACAAACTTTGCACCCAATCTAAACATTGATTAAAACTATCAATTTTAAAATGTACCGTTATGTAATTTAGATTTATAGTGGCAAGATTTTAATGTTTTTGGGAAATCTTTTGTACACATTTGTTGTGTTTACATTAAGTACTACAAACTTATTTTTTTTGTATTAAAAAGCAAAGTTTTGTGGGATGCAATATAATTGTATTTCTAAAACGTAACCCAATCCTTGAGGATACCATTGTTACAGTAATAACAATATTATTCAATAAAATACAAACTACATACACGATGCACACCCATGCATGACAATTCTTACAATTACCAGTGTGGGTGCTATTCTTATTGCCCTGGACAAAGAGCTGGATCTATTCATAGGCTGAAGCGACACAGCCAGTTAAACATGAACCCAGGAAGATAGCGAATGTCTTTATTGCAGTGGTACGGCAGAAATTGGTTTGGGAGATCAACAAGAGCTGGTGCCGTGCACCCTTCCTTCAGCCAAACGTGACATTACTACCTGTGCTGAATGATTATTACTGTTGAAACTACCTACCCACCTTGAGTGACAAAGTCGGATGCAATGAAAAGGTCATTGCTTCGATAGAAAGAGAGGATGTAAGTAAACGCATCAAAACTATTCGCATTTGTAAATAAATTGTTGAATAGCTATCGAAATTTCTATTAATTTCATTTCATTGTACTTTACCAAAACACATCATGCTTCCCAATTAAAATTGTAATAAATGTGCTTAGTCGTCTAAAATATATTCTAATATTGTAATCTGGTTCTGTTGTCCTAAAGAAAGCAGTTTCTTTCAAGAACTCGCCAAAGATTATTACTCTCACAGATTTTTGTAAAACACGCAGTTCATTGCTAAGCGGAGTTTTCATCTAATAATTCTGTAATAAATAGATAATAAAACGCGGACACTAACTTTTCTTCGTTTATACCAGAGTGAAGAGACGTATACGACTAGTCTGACAGTTGAATACTTATGTGGTATGAATTATGTGCTCTATTATAGAGAGCCATTTATGAAGAAATACTAAAAGCTCACAGAATACGTGTATAAATTTCGCCCGTTCTTGGAACTTAATCTGTCTATAATCTAGAGATTAATCTAAAACATAAATTTCCCGCAGGCATTCATATGTGAACTTTGAGGAACGTATAATTTTGAGTAATTATTTTAAATTGTAGAATACCAACCTATTCATATACGTATTTACTTCAAAGGAAATTACTAATATAATATACAACTTAATCTTATACAATTTTACACTAAACTAAACATCTCCACACGTCATTTAGACTTTCTCTGAAACTCTTGCAAATTAACAAGTTCAACTCTGTATGAAATGATATTATTAAAATTTAAAAATTAGATAAATATATTATAAAAAATTACCATGTTATCTTAAATTTGACACTTTCATCAAAAGACAAAGAACAAAAGTTATTCAGAATAGTGAGCAAAGTGAGTAAAATGTTATCATATATTTTAATACCACGCGGTATTAATCACTGATTAGGCTACTGGAAGTAATTATCTGTTCTGTTCTGCTAAAGCGCTACTATAAAAAAAAATACTAAATACTTAGTAGTACCTATTTAGTAATTTTTTTTAAACCTTTAAATGACAAAGCTGTGCACATGGGCGTGCCAGTCACAAGTATTAAATGTTGCTCGAGCCAGTCCGTGGTGTTTAGATAACAGAACACAATGCGCCTGGCTGCATTCCACGACAACACCTGAACTGGGAATAACTTACTGACAATATTTTTGCAAAGCACGCAAGAGCCACTCAAAAGTTAAAGTGACCAGGAACCAGGGCTCGTTTCTCCCGAGGCATGAATCGAATCCCAAGTCACTTATGAAAACTGAAAAAATCTGATACAGCATATTAGTAACTTGTGGCCAATGACTACTATTAAAGAAAATAAACAGGAAAGATATTGAAAACCTTGAAATAGAAAAAATGCTTCTTTTAACCTTTAAGTCTAAGAATAAATTTAAATACATCTGAAGGAAGGAAGGAAATAAAGAAGCATAAAATAAATGTTCGTTTTGGGTGGTTTTAATTAATTACACAATCATCATACTTAGTACTCTGTTCTAGATCTATATTACAACTCTAGAACTTAATAAAAATCTTACCGAGAAACTGGACGAACGTTGACATGATTTTGCTAAAAGAATTTTTATGACTTGACGGTGAAAGCACTTTATAATGTATGATAAAGCTATCAAAACGGGTATGTGGCTCATTCCCAAATTAAATATATATGTACATGTAAAGAGTATATCATTAAGTCGTTGGTTAATTCGATTAGCAAGAGAGATTAATGAACAACATTACTTTTAACAGTGTTACTTCAACATATTATATGAAATCTAAACTCTAATAGATAAAGACATTTAAGACAGTATTTCAAACTGATTTAGCAGCAATAATAAAGTTAAGCGTATTATTATTACATTGGCTGTTTTCTTTAAGGTAAATAAATAAATAAATAAGGTCAAATAAAATAAAAAAAACTTGTTATTCGGTGTCTTAACCTTAAATAAAAATAGTATTTTTAATCTCAAAAATACTGTAACATGTCTAACTATTTCTTGTATGTTTTCGTCATCGCATACGCATTTGATGAAGCTTGGGACAGAATTGAGCGTCTTTCTCACAGCACACATGCACTCGTATGTCCCAAAAGAAGGTCAAGTCTTGTATGCCATTGTTATAGCAGCTGAAACACGATGTACCGAGGTACGCGTAAAGTGTTAATCAGAATTAATCAAACGGTGCACATTTGTATAACAAAAGATTAACGCTGCTTTTATGAAATTCCTTAGTGGCGATATAAAGCTGGTATTTGTGTCATTCATTCACGCCTACCTTCAAATAGAACGCGGACGCATAATTGTTTAATTTACCATCAGACGTATTACAACAGCTTAATTATTGCAAAACAGTGATTAGAAAGCCATTAGTCTACATTTTGGGATAATCACAGGTTCAAATATATAGAACAAGTACAAGTATTTTCATTACAGCACGCATTTTAACGTGTAGGTATTCTAAAGAGAATTGTAAAGGCTGTGTATAGTATTGAATGGAAATGCTTTAGCAAATTTTTTGAAGGTACACTTTAAGTTTATTGTTTATCTTCTATTAATAATCTTTATATTGTTAGTCTTGATAATGTATCTCTGATATCAGTAAACGCTTTTAAGAAATTTCACATAGGTACCTAGTTTGAACAAGTACTTTTCCTTATTTATAGGTCCGAGCAAAAACTACGACTCACTTTAGTGGGGTTTTATCCGGTTTTTATTTAACTAAGTACTCTATGTAAATTTTACTTCTAACAATTGTTGACTCATCAACGTTTCGGTTAATTATATTTAGCGCATAATAAATATTGCAATACAATCGGTATTTTATTTGCTCTTCAAAATTTTCTTCAGTGTGAATTTGCATGTCTTTTAATTAATCTTAATAAATAAAATGGCTTTAAATGCATAATTTAAGTATAAGGTCTCTCCCGTGACTCTACCCGCGTAGAATCTGTGTCTGTTAGAAGTACCTATAAATTTTCCTACGTCTATTCCACGGTCTTTTCCTAGTGGTCCCTCTGGCAAAGGAAAAAGTACCGAAAAGTTCATCACAATTAGTCTCATATTTTTGCTGTATCAGACGTAGAGACAGAGTTATTTTTGTATTTATAACACTATAAGGATATGTTTTCTAAATTGGCGGTCTTTTCTAATAATAAGTTGATTTTGACGAGCTTTTTTAAAAATGATCCGATTCATAAAAACCAAAGTTTATCAACTTACGGTATTAGCGATGTGCGAGCACTATTCAAAAGACACTTTCAAGATACCTTTTTTGTTTTGTTTCCCTCTGTTACGCAAATACGCTAACCGGTACGCGACGCGGACGGATCGGGTTACCGAGGACTAGTGTTCAAGTACATTCGAATTTAAGAGAACGTCCTGATTTAAAAAAAAAATGTGAGAACACGGCTTGCTTGATAAATTGATGCAACCAAGGACGGACTATGCCTGTCATTCTAAATAACATAATTACAGGTCTCATTTTACGGTTGCGTTTAAAATATCATAAATTTAAAGTAGTTTAATCAGAGGTTTGAAATCTATATGTCGTGGGTAGAACTTAGAATTGAACACTTTAGGATGTGACCGACCGTTTCATGAAATACAGATATAAAATGTCAGGTTAAGTTACATGAGGAACGTTTGGATCGGTCTAACCTTTCGTGCGACTTTATTTGTTCTTATTGTTATGATTTTCAATTAGTTGGACGTGTCTCCGACTCTAAGAATAAAACTCTATTATCTCATAAATTAATTTTGTAAAGAACTGTTAGAGGCGGTACAAAGTTCGCTGGGTCAGCTCGTACCTACATATGTATATATATAAACCAGTCAAAACAATTTCGACGAAGATTAAGGGCCGGCGTACCTTTAAAGAAGTAGGTACGTAGTGGTCGTCGTTGCCTACATGGGATAAAAGGATTTAAGGATTTAAGCGCTCTACGGAAACCGGCGCAGATCAATTTGGGAACCCAATATTTCCCGGTAGTAGCACCAAAGATGACCACCGGAGAGCTTTTAGAGGGTGGAAATCCCACAGATCCCATTTCCGGTGTATGGTGCAGCAATCTTTGATATATTTCGCATTCGACTACTGAAAATAGTGTTGGTTAAAGATAGATTTATCAATTTGGAACATTCTTTAAGACATGTAGGTAGTGTGTTTACACTGACAGCCGATTACAAACTGTTATGATTACCATAGTCAATAATTTTGACACAAAAAATCCTCCATATTATTAAACCTTTTGTAGAACTTATGTAAACAAAATTGTCTAAGTTGGCATCTTATAAATGTCTTTGCCAATTTTTGAGGCTATGTGCTACTGCTGCTATTAAGTAAAATACTGCTATGCTTATTACTCCTTAAAATAAAAGTCGAAATTCGGAGCGCCGCACAAATAATTGTAGTGGATATTTATTTGCACATTTTTATTCGTTTTTCGTGGACGCACCCACCGAGCTTGTGCAACGGTACCCGCGGCGGGATGCCGAGTGGCATTCCGAAGGTTAACCTGACTTTGGCGCCACATCACCAATCGCCTTGCCGGGTGACAGATAAATACTACTTATCCAACGTAAAACGCGAAGGAATTAGAATGTATACAGCTTTTAGATATGCTATGGATATAAGTGTCTAACTTTTTAAGAATGTACATACAGCCATTTTTTTTAAATGACAGTTAAGACTGAATATCTATCACTACATACTGTCCTGGGAATTAACTTTAGCTCCGGTCAATTATTTTAAAAGAATTATGTAGTTGCTACAATATGCAATAGTAATAAGCAATTAATAATACTAATCTGTATTGAGATACTCTAATAAAGAACATCTTAGTCTCGTTAATCGTATATAAAAAATGTTGTGAAGTATTGACAAGTTTCAATGATAAATAATAACAACTCAAATTAAAATGTGTAAACAAACAAATACTTCATTTTTTACAGAAATATTACGCCGCATCGCTGCGCAATACGATCAATAAAATGCAGAGAGAAATATAATTTCAACAAGTTTGCGTTATTCACCGGACCGTATATTTCGATACTTCAAAAATCTGTACGTTAACTATCACATAGTACAGATGATTGAGAAATGATTCGTTCTGCACGACAAGTAGGTTCGCAATTAAAAGAAAGTTTCGGAAATTGTTTGGTGAGCAGAATTCGTAAAGATTTTACAACAAATCCCAATACACATAATAACGTACCTACCTAATTAATCTTATTAAAAATAATGGCGTAAGCAAAGCTACAATTAACATTTAACTATATAAGGGCAATAGACGAATGATTAACTAGTGTTGGTTTAAATTAAAATAGAAAGTGTTAATTAATGGGTAGGTAAGTCATGTTCTAACATCGTTTTAAGAAAACCAGCAAAGTGAAGTTTGTTTTTCTTTATTATAAACATGGAATGAGGAATGTTATGATTAAGAATTCGAATAACTTCACATATCGTCCGATCCAACGGCAACGGTAACATATTTCATTTTATATTAAATAAACTTGCTCTTATAAAGGAGCTAACCATAACCAGGACTACACTAAGGAATAAAGTCGAATAAAAGTTTTTAATATTTAAAATGCACTTATGTTATATATGCATATATAGCATTACTGATACAAGGAACTCGATGAAAAAACTATCTATGTAACTTCATACTAGTGACGATATTTCTAGGTTCATCGATATTTCTAGGTACTTACATAAAACTGGTACTAATCTTCATCTGATATTTCCACATTGCCTCATATTGGAATGGATATTCTCCGAGTTAGTGCACTTCAGGGACAACTCCAAATCAAACTTTTTCAGTTTCTCTCATGTGCTGGCTGGGTACATATGCGATATGTACGACTATAGTAGTAGTACTTCGCTTAAGTTCCAGTTCTCTTCTTTGGCTAGTCCATAGGAGAGAACTGAAACTTAAGCATAGCCAAAATCCAAACACTACTGTTATCACACGGCCGAGTCACATAATATTAAACGAATATATCTGCGTGTGCGATTCATCCAGTTCTCATAACATGTAAATGTTTTGCAATGAACAAAAATCAACTTCAAGATCCATATTCCATGAATAGACTCACAAACGCGTAAGAATAGTACCTACCTACGTACTAATTTTAAATATGCGCTATATTTCTCAGCGGCGTGATGCATCGTTGCACCCGTTCCCTGGCACCTAGCCAGGGGTTTACCGATTTTGTGGTAAAACCGTTCATCAGCTCGCGAACTAATCAGTCACCGTTTAAAGCTACGTGATTTGAAAAATTTACCTCAAAATTTGCAAACGGTCAGACCGTTACGTCCTATATATCGGGACAAGTGAATTAGAATGACATTTGCAACTGTACTGGCTTGCATTATGTCTCGGTAATGTGAGTATATGAAAACAGTTAGGTATATCAAAAGAGTTACATCAAAAGTTTATTCTGGTTTGGCTTAAGTATTGGACTTTTAATTTGAACTGTTTGAACACCATATAATATAATTAATAATGTAATATATTGACAATTCATTCATTCAATTCATCAGTTTCATGCTATTTAATTAAGTAGCGTGTTATTTTTTATATCAATACAGCTGTTAAATTGCTAAATAATTAAAAACTATATTTAAATTGTCATGTTATGATGAAACCACATATATGTAGTTGGTACTTTATTATCAACAACACTTCCTGCTGTCACAGATAAGTCATATAAACTCATCCTGTTGTTAAATTCCCATAATTGTAATGTTAGAACAAAGTTATGAATAAGTATCACTTACTGTACAAATTTACAAGCACATATAACGATCGAAAAAATAATTCTTATGTACTAACGTCATCGGAATGTTTGTAAGTATATAGGTACTCTTATTATTTATGCTGACATTACATCCACGAGGATAATCCTTAATAAATAAATATGAGTCTTACCCAACGCTCTACGATGGGAATTTCCAGTCAAAGAATAAAAAAGACAAGAATGATTCATTCTTGGTTTATGGTAGGATGCGTCAATAACCTGCTACCACGCAGGTAGTGTGGATACTTAGAATTTAATTAAAGTATCATTTAGGGTACTAAAGCTAATTTCAGGTAATATTATAACAATTGTATTTGGCACTAGCGACTTTGTACGTGTGGATATAAGCTAAAACATTTGTTAGCTATGTAATACTCAGACTTTTTATAAAAACCTCAACTAATAATAAGAAGAATAGCGCTAACTTAAACAGAGAAACGAACTCTTTTATTAACAGTATGGATGTGAGAAATGTATTTGTAAACGTAGTATTTATTTTATATGTATCTGAGAAGCCATGAAGTATTTAAAATGTGTTAGATTTAGATAGAGTAAACAACAAACATCTGGAAGATACTGGGAGCATAGCCCAACTTTTACGGGACTCTTGAGTCGCTTTCTAACCAGCCAATGAACGAAACATGGTCAGATCTTGGATTTCCCATGTCATGAACTATAACTAAAGAATTTGAGATAAGTTTGCATCCTCCGAAGCTTTTGACAATGATCTGGGTACTTTGTATCTCTACCTACGTGACAAACAACAAACAAAGATACCTCAATAGTATTTTGAACTTCGCAGGGCGAAAATACTACCTGTCTAAGTTAAGGTTAGACTACAGTCTAACCTTAATTTTACCTTCCCGTAAGATAGTGAACTCTGTTTAAACGATACTTTAAAACCTTGTATTGTTACTTCCTTGTAGTTCCAAAAAGTGTTCACATCATTACTGCTCAGAGGCGTCTTTTGTTTTTTCCTGTTCGACCTTGGGCAACGAAGCGCGGCATCTGAAGTAATCAGGAAGCTATAGTTAAAGCTTGCTTGATTAACCAAATATTTGATCATGATCGAAGCCATATGGGTCTGCCGGGTAACCCTTTATGAGTTCGGTGCCCAAGGCGAAGTATTTTAATGGCGCCCCCATTTTTTTTTTTGCAAATTAGGTTCTTTGAATGCTTTTTATGGAGCTGGTTCCAAACGACTTTTATGAACGTTGTGATGATTAAAATGCATGTTATTTATGTAGATACGACCTTCTCGGAATAATTATGTTTAGTAACATTAAAAAATAAATGCGACCAATGGTTAATTCTCAATATAAGGATTTTGAAATTTGTTCAAACTTCATATTGAAAATATTTCGGTGGCTTCAGCTATTCACTCTTGTCGAAAACATCTTATAACATTAAGTTACTTATGTATAGTTTTTTTTTAATGTTATTACGAAAATGGATAACGCAATTCTATTCTGCAAAGTACAAAACATGCATAAAAACAAATAAGTCACAACTATTATGATGATTATATATTTATTTAATGATAATATATCTATCAGTAAATATATATAAAATATTATCTTTATTATAGTTAAGCGATAACATCCATCATCATTATCATTGATAATTTAACGCTGCGATCATTTGATAGCTATAAGATGTTGTAGCTATTATTATTGATAATATAATATATGCATTATATTATCAACTAGCTGTGCCAGCGGTGTCACCTGCGTTTATGGTTAATATTATAAAGACTATTTCCGTCATACATGATTTCTAAATAACTTTAACCATTAAGGCTGCACACGCGACGGAAGCTTAAAAAATGGAGTAACTTCTCCCGTTTTCCCAACATTTCCCTTCACTACTCTGCTCCTATTGATTGTAGCGTGATGAAAAGTAAGTATACTGTAACCTGCCCAGGAGTATGAAGAATAATTGTACCAAGTTTCGTTAAATCCGTCAAGTAGTTTTTGTTTCTATAAGGAACATACAGACAGACAGACAGACAGACAGACAGACAGACAGACAGACAGACAAAAATTTTACTGATTGCATTTTTGGCATCAGTATCGATCACTAATCACCCCCTGATAGTTATTTTGAAAATATATTTCATGTACAGAATTGACCTCTCTACAGATTTATTATAAGTAAGTATAGATGATGATATGGGTCAAATATAATAAAAGAAATCAATGATTTCTTTTATTTTTCCAGTATTCATGTCACTAATGTGGACCATTAGACCTACACGTGATGTCGTATTACAAAGCAAATATCACAGACGTGGTGAAATGTCACAGACGTGACCACCAGGTTTTTTTATTGATTTTTCGAGCAAAGTATACACTTCCAAGCTCTAACACGTAAGTATATTACAAACTTCATTTTCAACCCTACATAATACAAATTTACCAAAATAAAAAATAAATAGGTAAACCACCGAAAATTACCCATATTATAAATAGATGCTATCGCTTAACTGTGATAAAGTTAATATTTATTTATAGGTATTTACTGATATGTTATCATTAATACATACATACATACATAACATCACGCCCATAATCCCCGAAGGGGTAGGCAGAGTCAAAGGGGCAGCAAGCCCCTTCAACCACATTCAGCCAAAAATAGAGTCGGGCTGGGTTAGATGGAAAATTGTGAAAAAGCAGTGACAAGCGGCTAACCTGTCGCCTACACAATCACACACCCAAAACCCGATATACCATTAGTCGCCTTTTACGACATGCTAGGCAAGAACCACAGTTGGCACATTCTTTTTAAGTCCCAGACCAACATGGGACAGTGGGCTGGGTTGGATGGAAAGCTGTGAAAAAGGAGTGACAAGTGGCTAGCTCGTCGCCTACTTATCCACATACCCAAAAGCCCGTAAACCGTTAGTGGCCTTTTACGACATGCTAGGCAAGAACCACAGTTGGCACATTCTTTTTTTTTTTTGTCCAACATGGGACTAATCATTAAGCTAAGCTTTATATATAAAAATACATTAAAAATAAATGTCCGACCGAAACTGTTTTTTAAAGACCGAAACCGAATTGGGGCAATAGTCTCAGTTTCAGCCGAAACCAAAACTTCCTTACAAGGATCATGTTTTGAGGGAAAAATAAAGAAAATTATTCAATATGAAAACCAATCGCGTATTGTCGTAGGAATTGGTATAAAAAATCATCCTCCTAGCTTATGTCCCGTGCTTAGTCGGGGACCGCTTAGGTTATAATCGAAGCGGAGACGCGGCAAAATGTCTTCGTCGTCGCGTCGCTTAGAATTTAACGCGCTGAACATGTCCGATCGCAGCACGAGAACTCCTGAATGCAGTATCGGTTTCGGTCTTAGTTTCGGCAGGTTTGCCGCCGCAACCGAAACTAAATCGAAACCCGTTTTTTTGCCGAAACTCAACCGAAACTAAACATTCGGTTATCATGTCTATTACTGTTACGTTATAGTTTCCTAGTTTAGAATTAATCTCAACTGTTTCAAGCCTACTTTCACGTATTTTTTTTTTTTTATAAATATCCGACGACATCACATACATTGATATGACTCAGAGGTAAGAAGCATAAGCACTTGTGTTACGGATATCAGAATCAACAGTGGTATTACAAATATATACTTAAATATATTAGATATTAACACCCAGACACAGAACAAACACAAGTATTCGTCACACGATGTCCTGAGTGGGAATCGAACCCAGAACTCTTGGCGCATGGGGCAGGGTCACTAACGAATGTGCCATCGAGCCAGTCAAATGGATTTATTCTATACTAATATTATTAAAAGGAAATATATGATTGCTTGTTTGCATTGAATAGGCTCTGAAACTACTGGATCGATTTGAAAAAATCTTTCACCAATGGAAAGCTACTTGATTAGCGATTAACTTATCCTAAGTTTTCTAGTTTATTTTAAACCCGTAATCTTACGGGAACGGGAACTACGCGGGTAAAACCGAAGGCGCTGCTAGTCAATCAATAAATGGATATTATTATATTTAATAAATGAAAAGAGGATTTTTCTGACAAAAAATAATCATCTGAATTAACCGATAATATTATTACTTAGCGCATATTTAGTAAATAACACGTGTTATAATACTAAAGGGACTTCAAGTAATTTGAGCAAAGCTCCATTAAAAGTGTCCTTTGCCTACAGATTAATCACCTCTGTAATATTTTTATGCTTAAATACATATGAATTGCCTTCATCTATCTGTCTCACGTGAATTGTCTTCTCAATAATAAAGCACTCATCGTTAACTAATTATTTTTATTTCCTTGTTACAGGTAATTAAGCAGCAGATATATAGATATAACTCTGGTTACGAGTCAACTGACCTTAATTTATCCACAATAGTGATTTTTGCCGTATTTGAAAGCATAAACCTGTACCAATGTGTTGTCACTAAACAACACGAAAAGTCTTAACGTACACCATACATTAGTGACGAAAGTAAACCTTTCATCCATTAGGGAACAATGGTAAAGTGCGTGCTTGATTGTAACATCGAAGGTACCAACTACTTTTATCTATTAAATTATTTCACTACAATGCTAATCGCTATAGGTTATAAAGATACCCAGTTATTTTATTTTCTTTTGCGCAAGGGAAATTATTTAGTATAACAATTATCAGCGATTAGGATGTATTTTATTTTATTTCTATTTTTATATCTTAGGCTTTTAATAACCAATTCAGAGGACATATAAATCAAAATATAATAACATGGTTAAAAACTCTTTCTTCTTCAAATATAAGACTGATAGATGTACGGCGTTGTTTTGGTAAAAGAACACCGATGAGCGAGGGACCTTAAAAAGTTACGTTATCGTAACAAATGTCTGTACACGTAGTAATTAGGAGAAACATTACCTATATCCGCATGCCTAACAATTGACGTAAAACTTGACGGAAAAAGCACATACATTCTAAACAACCTTTTTAAACGTGTGTACAGTTTTTGATTGCATTTTGTAGTTAACTCATGTAACCGGGAACTAGGCGAACAAGGTTTGGAAATGTGCCAGATAATGTTTACGAAAGTAAATTTAGCGTTATCGACTATTTCACCAGACAATGTTTTACTTTGGGTTTTAATTTCATGAAGTAAATCGTGTATCTAGGTAACAACTTGCATGAGCTAAAGTTGTGGCTCTATCAGAGGCCTGAAGGTTTTATCTATAACATAATTGTAGTTTGCAACTTGAAAAAATATATTCCATATTCCGTAGGCGTTTAAGGAGCAGCAAGTGGCTACTTTTAACCAAAAACAAAATTAATTTGGGTAACATGGAAAATGGTGGAAAAATACAAGTCTAGCTCGTCGCCTACATAATCACAAGTCCAAAATCCAAATACATCGTTAATCGCCTTTTACGACATTCTAGGCAAGGAACACAGTTGGTACATTATTTTAAGTCCCAAACCTATATTATGTGGTTCATTAATATATTTGTACATATATACTTTTTTTTTTTTTTATATGGGTGGCATGCAAACAAAAGCTTTCGCTGACCACTTTTAGATTGCAATTTGCGCAAAAACAGGAACAATCATGTACCCATTTACATGACACATGCATCCTGCAACCGCGCGGTCGGCTACTAGTCGGACGGAATAAAAACCAGACGTACTATTTGCAGTCCAGTTTACTTTTCATTTTCCATTCGAACGGTGAAAACTCTAAATGTGGAGGAAACCGGCCGACGATGCAGGACCTGCAGATTTGTTGTGCATGCTGATAATAAAAGTATTGCGTCTGTCCGTTATGATTTCGATGAAGTTCGCTTAGACCTTGATCCTGGATACAACGAGACTAGTAATTACATTAAAACAACTGTCTATCGATCTTCATAACTTAGAAGGGGAACCAGACAAATTGAATCATGGATACACATTTATAAATCGTGATAAATTTTAGCAGGTTTCTTCGCGATATTTTCCTGGGTACCTTAGTTATTTATTTAATATAAATCTCCATCCCCATAAGTCAATTAAGGGTAATACGAAAATCGTTTGTTAAGGATATATCAATCATAACATTTTCCAATTGCAAATACTATATTTACTTACCTACATAATGTCAAGACTTGAGTTCCATTCGTACTGATTAGATTAAAATCCATTTTAAGTTTTAAACACATAAAATATCGATATGATTATTTCTATTGTTGATAAGACTTCTCGTGTAAACACTTAAGTTAATCTGTTTTAAGATCTACAATGTTGTTTATTTCCGCCCATTTTTAACCAAAAAAAAGTAGGAGGTTCTTAATTCGACCGTACCTATATATATTTTTTATGTGTGTTCGCGGATAACTTTGTATTTTATGAACTGATTTAGATGATTCTTTTTTTGTTGGAAAGGAGATATCCCAAGGGTGATGCCATGATAAGAAAACAAGGATCTGATGATGGAATCCCAGAGAAATCGAGGGAAACCTTCTAAAATCGCAGGGGCGACTGGTGCGTTTGCTAATTTTTTTATTAAGTATTTTAATGCACTACAATTTGATGAAGGTTTAAAGTCAAACTGATGATGAACCCAAAAGACAGTCGAGGGAACTCCTCAACAATTTACAGCAGTTACCTTGTGTTTGGGCTTGATTAATTTGTATTAATGAGAACTTTACACCTAGATGGCTTGTGACTGTCATTAGGGGTCTGATAATGAAGACGAAGGACAGCTAAGGGAACTCCTCAACGGTTTCCAGTATGTGTTTGGACTTAATTCATTTATATGATGAGAATTTTACATCCATAAGAGTTATAAGTGCCATTACAGGTCTGATGATGGAGACCAAAAATAGTCGAGGGAATTCCTCAACGATTAACAGCAGTTACCTTTTATTGGGTTACATCATACGGTTCAATATGTCAAAATGTTCAGTTCGTACAGGTTAGGTCTACCCATCGCTTAAAATCGTAAAATAAAATAATTTTTAACAAAAAAAAACCGACTTCTAAAAGGAAATTAATAAAAGGAAAAAATAAATTTACTTAGGCCAAATTAATACGTATTTTGATACTTATAAGAAAAAAAATAGGACTTTTAAAGTTGGTGCCAATTTCTTTTTAGATAAATGACGTTATATGATATTATATGTGGTATGTGTTGTGTATAATATACTACTCATGTACATGTACAGATACTCATGTACATAGTAAATTTATATATAATCGGGGCGGCTAGTGATAATGTAAAATTAATGCTGATAATATTATCCTACCATTAAGAATATAGGCCATAAGCCACTTATTCTGAAACACTGGAGATCGTGATTAAGCGATGTGGATTCTCCCTCAAACAAACCCCATAAACAAAAGACTACATCATCCTAAGATTTTTACGACAAAGATAGAATGGCATCTATACTTATAATATTTTATTTACTGAGACTTCAAATAAATGCTATGAAACATTACTTCTTGAGAATCAAGATTGATTTGCCAAATTGCCTTGACCGGCGCGCTGTACTGTGACCAATTCGTTTTATAGACAAATCGTTACGGCTTACCTATAGATTTGACCGTGTATTCATGTATTCAAAAGCTAGACAAATAATATCATCGAATGTTTACCATAATAATAAAAAATATCGTGAATACGTTTCTGGGTGATTTTAAGTTTGTTAATACACTTTACCATTTCGTTATTATTGTTTAAGCTATTTTGATATAATGCATGATTCTTTTAATGCTTTATCCACTTCTTTTCAATCATCAGATAACATTCATACTCTGAAGTTTAGTAAGAAGTTATTATGCTTAGAAAGAAAGTCTGTAAACCTGATTTTCAGGAACAAACTCTTTTTCTGTAATATTTTTAAATGTGAATATTTTTAAATGTGAAAAGGGTGAGCTTTACATAAAAAATATATTTTGGTAGATACGATAATTTTATTACTGATACAAAAACATAATTATATCTACACTTTGATTTAAATTAACACTTGGACTTGGAAATGAGAAAATTTGATTCAACGATGAGAAGTACATAATAACATATTAATTCATTCAGTTGATTTTATCAAATCAATCTTGAATAACGGAATCAAAATGTGTCATGATGTTGTATCTTTTGTGCGCAGCGGGTAGTTATTTAATAAATTGTCCTTGAATACATTTAGTTATTCGTGCACCGAGCTCAATCGAGACCGGCCTTTCAATTAGCAGAATTGCTACGTTTATTGATCGTGACCTAAATGATATGCCTTGTAATTTACTTCGCTCGACCCAAAAGTGTTTGGTTTCACTAATGTTTACTTTACTTATTATGTCGATCATTAATAGTTTATCCAAATAAATTTCTTAAACAGTCTCTTCTATAATAGGAACAAGTTTTGTTTCAAGGATAATGAATACAGCTGGAAAGAACACTAGTTAAGAGCAGTACCTCAAATGCAAGGTGCCCACATTCGAAAAGGATTACATAGCTAGCTGCCCGGCTAGCTGACCGCCGGGGAAAATTTCATAGAACCAGCACATCCAGATTGCTTAATTTTTGTAACCATGATCTAATTTGTCTTACTTCTTATTTTAATGTGGTCTAAAATTTAGATAGCAATCGCTTAAATGCAATATTAACAAACTTACGAGGATCATGATCAACTGGAAATGGGAATATTACAATAATGAAGTACATAAAATATTTTAGATGATCAAATTGAAGGACAACAAATTATATATCTTAACATTTTGTGTTAATTGTATTACCTAGTGTTTGCAGGATGCGGCTCATTAAATGTGTTTAAAGGAAGCGCACTTTATTAACTATAAAATTCCTTGATGATTTTATGATAATGACTAGTATCGGGATATTTAATCACCGTGAAAAGGCAACATTGTTAGAGGTTTATGGATCAAACACTAGATTGCCCTGAAAATACTGATTACAGAACTACCGCTTATCTTTAGGTTATACATATACACAGGACTTAAGTAATAAAAACATTCACCCATGTTTAAATTAAAAAATATTACAACTTGGACAGCTACAATAAAATTGTTAATATAGTATAATATTTTGTGCTTTAAAAATTTCCCAAGAGATAGTGTCCAAGAAAAAAAACAATAACCTGCTGATCACTTTAGCTATTAATTAATTACGTCACTTTACTAACTTGACATAAATTGAAGTATTATGGGAACTTCTTAAGGATGTAAGCTGATTCGTGTTCTCCAATTTATAATTACGGATTATTATGATAAATAAAATTTATTCAGAATTAATTTATATAAAATTCATTCCATAAATATTTTTTTTGTACCAAAGCACAAAAAAAAAGATATGGTTGTCGTCTTTGGTACAAAATATAAATAATGAAAGCACCACAAAAAATATTTTCTATTTCAGGAATAGAATCTAACCTTCCCTGTCGCAGATATCCTGTATTCGCTTGTAGTGTTTTATTCGCATATCCAAGGTTTTATTTTACGATAAATAGATTAGTTCGATCAAGATTATATAAACGTTATCCGATGTTTAGATTTGCGCAATTCAATTAAGATAACTATCAATATACTTACTTGATTATCTAAGAATTTTACAAAGTTGCGGCGTTGCCTGTTGTACACCACGGTAGTTAACTACTTAAGTAAATCCGCGTTTTTTTTATTTATTTATACCCGAATGGAGTAGGTCTCGGACAGTAACACTTACTGTGCAGTATGAAATCTGCCTCTCCACCAGATCAGACTCAACTGGGGGATAAGGGTTAAATTAAGAAACGGCCTATGTCTAATATTGACTCGTAGGTAGGTATATAATCACAGCCTGTCTCAATTAAATAAAGATCAGATAAAGTAACACCGAAATCCTAAGCAGTGCAATGGGATCATAAATAACAGCTAATTGTTTTTCTGACTACATAATGGCTCGATACGGTTGTTGTTACCGAACCCTGACCAAATTACTCGGCGGCCTTTAATTAGGCTTGAAATAAGACAGCTTCACCGTAAACGCGATGGAAGTCGTGACGTTGGTTATAGCTTTTTTTTAAATTTTTTTTCACTCACTGTGGTTCTCAGAAGTTCCTTTGCCGATTTGCTGCGGTGACGTCGGAGGACGTCGACCCTCAACAGTGAGTTTAGTGACTCACTGTGCCTACCGTCACTTAGGCTGGACGACAGCCAGACGTTACAGAGTTGACATTGTTCGCTTTCTACATAAGATGTATCGTGGTTAGAATATAAAGCAGTTAAGTTACAGTAAAATAATAATTCAGCCTATATTCGCCTTATTTCAACTGGGTCGGCTGGTCTCTTATTCAATAACCATTTGCGACATGTATACTATGGGCATCGATGGGCGAACCGTTGTTTCTAAGCACTTTTCAACATGCTTTAGACTTTAGAGATAGGACAAACTAAGAGATAGTGAAACACCTATTTCAATTATAAGGTTACCGTGTATTATAAATAAATATGTTATTGTATAAAATAAAATTTAAAAAAATTTAATAGAGGTGAAAGATAAACAAAATGAAATTTCTTGCTTTTATTGAAATTGACACCGTATGTGTAATAAAATAATTTATCTATGGAGTCCTAGGTTAGAAAATGTTTCGGTGTTTATGATATACCTGAACATTGTTTTGAATATAATGAATAACCATCATATCTATCTAAATGTCCTTTCTAAAACGTGGATACTGTACTTTCTGAGGTAAGTATGTCGTAATTTTACCACCTCATTCTAAGATAATCGAGAGCATTCAATCTTAACGTCAAAGAGTTAAAATGTTATCCTCTTTTGTCGTTGAATACTGTACCTCAATCAGCGTTAAATATTTTATTACGTCCATCAATCGTCGATTAAATAAGGAGCCAATGACAGTGTCTCCAGGAAATTATTAGTTGACGAACGCGTACCTAAGTATGTCAGATCTTAATGGACTGCAGTGTGAAGATAAACTGCCATTTCCTTAAGACACATTTGAATTATATTATACGGAATAACGGACTGGATAAAAGATGCAAGTAACGTTAGAACGTCATTTAGTTTATCATTTAAAGTAGGGCAAATTCATATTTCTAAAACTGCCTTTTAGCCTTTCATCTTTATTCTTACACAAGAGATTTTAACTGCAAAACGCTTCTAAGGATGAACAGAACGTTTAAATTGTTCGTGACAAAAACGTAAACCTAGGTTAGGTTCGTGACAACGTTTTTCCTGAAATATCTTTACCATTGGTCAAGGTTCGAGATCGTTAGTGACCTAATAGTGAATCGGATGGCAATAATAGATTAGGAAACTTAAATTCAATGTCACACTAATAAGTACGTCATTTGTATGATCCTAGCTCCAATAGCAAGGACAAAAACCACACATTCAAACAACTATGGGTGTGTAACCCGTAAACTGAACCAAATTATCTGGTTTCCCTATCGAAAGGCTACGAAGGTCAGATTGGCCGTCGCTTCAATGTAATTACCAGACTCGCTAAATCCAGGATCATGGTATGAGTAGATCTCGAGTAAGAACGTATTATAACGCGAGAAAGAAGAAGAAATAATAAGTACGACATTTAATCGCAGTTTAATAATTAATTAGTATTAAGCAACAAGTACAACTACTAAAGGCACCATTAGACCGTTATTGCTCCCACTTACTTTAAGCTAAGGCACGCACCTTGGAGGTGCGTACCAAAGTAATGAAATGACAACTAGCGGGATAATGCTGCAATTGAATGCGCGTGGGCCACAAATTACGACCTGCGACCTTCGCGTCGCACGCGCAACTATCTGCAGGGATTTGTGGTGCTGACTTAATTAATGGAATTGAAACATTTAGTAACGCTTTGTTAACCTTGATTAACAGGTTATGGGCCGGTTAAGAGCAACGGTATACGTCACAGAACATAGAAAAGAGGTTTTCTATGTTCTGTGGTTTACGTCGTGATATTATTGCTGTTATTGATATATTGACTGTAAAAGTATGCCAATATGGTATTTAATTGCCCCGGGCTGGGTTACCGATCGCATATTTTTTTCTAGGTGTAATGTAACTAGATAGTTGGCTTCCGAATGGGACTATAGAAGTTATTTGGCATACAACTGAAAGAAATAAGTTATTTAGGACAAACGAACTCACTAATATTGTTGGTTAAAGACGGGGCGTGTTAGTTAGTCTTTAAATGTAATTATACGACATCTGTAGACAATTGAGACAATTGAGTAACTGTGCATTTATTGGATTGATAATAAGTTAGTCATCAAGCTTAGACCTTCCAACAAAAGATCAGATATGGATAGATTTTATTGTTCACGTATGGTATATAGCAATTTTAAAAAACAGGATAGAATAAGTTTAGCTAAACTCAAATACAAGTTAATAAACCCGTCTAACCCGGGATGGACCATATTTTGCGCAAAAGTTATAACCATAAGTTGTATGCGAGGAGGAAGCAGATTTCATGAAATTTAAATTCCGCAGTAAAGTATCCGGCGAAAACAGAATTTTGATAGCATGTTATCCAAGTTAATGTGACAGCTCGCTGCGTGCGCTAAGTTAGTGCTTGTCACCTTTAAAATAAGCTAAGCGATAAACGCGAGGGCAACTAAGTACAAAGTCGCCTTGGCTAGGGCTACCTGAGGGCTATTCAACAGCGGAATTGCTTATTCAACTGACCAGTTATTTCCGTTCAAAAATATAAGGAGTTGCTGTAGGTACTGTTCATTTGCGAAGATTACCTATTTATGGACTGGCAGAATCGAACGTCTTCGGAATTTTCAGTAACTTAACCGTTTGGTTTATTATAGACACAGGCATTAACCTTTTTTTTAAGGGGTTTTTTTTTCTATTACAGTTAAGTCTTAAGTACTAAGGTAATTGTCAATCTGTACTAAGTAGATATTTATCAAAATTGACAATGACAAGCTTGATCGACCATTGTGAAATAATTGATACACTCCCGGCTTTGTCTTGATATTGCGATCAAGGTATGTGATCCAAAAGGATGTATTCAATAAGTGTATTTATAGGTACTAACAGAAAATAGTAGTTCTTAATTTGTATGTATTTGAAATGTGCATATTTATTCTATTTTGTGTATTTGATGCAAATGTATTTTAGATGATTTGACATTGTGATAGTATGATTTACTATTTTTATTTTGTTTTATATCTATGTTAAATTCGTGTGCTATCATGTAGGGAAAAAACCTGCTTTCTATAGATTTTTTAATTTGTTTCATGTCACTTTCTTTTTTCCAACAACAGCCCTGGCTACCGAGCATTTGCGGTATACGACAATTTGCTGCGAATAGTTTTATAAATTGTCTGTAGTTGCGCAAATTAAATGACAGGATGGCTCGGTGGTCGCGGTTAGGGAAACGTAAGGGCGCGTTCCCACTGACGCAGCGTAAGGCGGGGCGAGAGAGAAGTGACGAGTGTTTTCACTGAAGCGAAATATAGCGCTGCAGGCCTTATCGCTATAGACTTGTATGACTTGCTTGCGATGAAGGGTTAGAGAGTGGCGCTTACTCCGCGAGACTTATAGTTTTTTTTTACATTAATCTTGGCTCCGCTATTACTGTTTCCACAAAAACGGAGCTTAGATGAGAAGTGATTTGTAACTAATTTGATCAATCGATTCATACAGCTTTAGCATACGTCTCGCCCCCTCCGGGTCAGTGGGAACGCGCCCTAAGGGCCGTAGCTCCGAGGCGTGCACGTTTACAGGTTTGCTTGTTTTTCTCCACAATTTACATGACAATATTCCACTAACATAAAATAAACTCTTAGAAATTGCGTCTGGTAAATCCTTCTTGTGCGGTGATAGAATCCTAGTCGTATAACAAACGAGGAAGGTTGTGGGTATGAATGGATGGTGTCAGTTTTTAACGTAACGTAAGCACTGAACGAATTTTGATGGAACTTATCAGATATTACGGATAGCTGGCTACTAAAACTTATTTGTCGTCAGTCTATAGAAAATACGTCACCGAGAAAACTCGAATTCTCTAGATTAGCTCTATTATTGACAATACGTTTTTGTATTGCTGTCAAATAAAATCACTTTTATGTTTCAATTAGTTGTGGAGTATTTTTGCTCAAAAATAATATTGGCATTGATAAAAATAAGTTATTGGTAAAAACGTCAAGTGCCCAAGTTTATATCGAATGAAATATAAATCTTACCTCTCTTACAACGACACTATCATTTCTTCATCGTATTTGATGTATACAATAGCACAGGGGTGGTCAACCGGTCGATCACGATCGACTGGTCGATCGCGGTTATTAGTCCAGTCGATCATGGCAAGATAAAAAACATATAAAGTAATGTGTAATAACACATTACATTACGAGTATGTACTAATATTTAGTGTAATCTTCATCTTGTATCTTCATAGTATAATCAAGTTTGCCTATGCAATAGCAGAACTAATAATAAAAAAAATCTTCTTCGGTTATATAACTTGCAGCATAAAGGCTTTTACCTGTATATATTTATTACATAGACGATTGACCAACAAAGTGGCATCCTAATGTAATTTGTTACAGCAAAAGTAAATAATATCTTCCTAACATTATTACAACTGCCAAAGTTATAATAGAAAAACAAAGTTATGTCATTACGCAATTTTGCCCAATACAATAAAACGAAAGATGACGGGCTGGAACTCAAACGTTCTACGTACACAGCGCAGTAGCTATTAAACAGTAAGACAAAATCGATGAAGACAATTTAATAGCTTTACTGTAATAAAGTAACATAACTTTATTTTCAGACCGGTCAAGACATACGCCAACAATTAAAACATATTATTTTAATTCAACTAGTATTTACTACACTTACGATGCACTAATTTTAGAACTATCAATTGGATTAGGAAAAATGTAATTGCATCAGAAAGTTCATGTGAAGCTCACGAGTTAACTATATTTACGAGTTCTTTCATGACATTTATTGGAGTACATATTATTGTATAAATTAAGTTATGTATATTGTATATTTATAAAATAAGTAAGTTTGTGAGGGTTTCTAATATCAAGTTTTAAGAATTCTGTTCACTAATAAGAAATCAATGTTCTCTTGCATTGAGCTTATAAAATTACTAACTAGATATTGCTGAAAATGCATTGCACTTACACTTTTAACAGACTTTAACAAATATGTACTCTTTTAAATTTAATTTTAAATTTGTAGATATCTACTATGTCACTTTACTGGGTTTTGTACGTTGTATTCTTAGGTGCCGGAAATCATACCACTAACAAAATAAATGGTGCGCTTGCGCAGTGACTGATCGATCACGACCTCTCTTCGATTCTATTTGTCTAAAATAAAACGATACTTTTGGGTCTACGACCTCCTATGGAATGAGTAAGAAGCAATTCTAGTACCTACGTCCTAATATTACTTTACTGCGAACAATTTTTACTGATTGAATAAGAAACTATATGAACAGTCATACAATAATACAGTAGACTATGGTGTGAATAAAAAGCGTATCTATATATTACCATCCAGTAGTATTCATGAAATACTTAGATGACGATTATAATGAAAAAAAGGTATACCGCGTTTTGTAAAAACCTTAAAATATGAGTTTAATACTCTCACTAAAGGTTTATTTACATTTTTTTTTAAATAATAGGTCTTATTAGGTACCGTATGGTAAGTAATAGGTAAATTTTATTTCGATCCACTGACTTTTGGTACTTACAAATGTTTATTATTATTCTTGTTCTGATACTAATACAACAATTCGCACGAGAATTCATTATTATTACCACAATATATGTAACTTCTTAAAGATTCATGTAGAAATTTTACTTTAATTTTTAGTTTTAATTTTATTTGGAATTCTCATTGATTAGGTTTTTATTTGATATATCAAATCAAAGCTAAGGTATGTAACTGTAAAAATATACTTTAGATACACTTACTTTTCAAAACTTAAGTAACTCAGAATGAATTGATCATCCAAACTTACTTATCCAACCTACCTAAGACTTTTGAATCAAAATAGTTAAGAGCTTGATTTAAATTAAGACAGGTGTATCTGGCCTCATAAAGTAAATAAAATGTAAACTACCTCAGTCGTAATACTTACCATAGTGCATCATTCCAATAGAGAGACACAAGACAAGACAGTCTGGCGTGGCTGGCAACCCTATGCTCACATAATCTCATTCCATTCAAACCCCTCGTATCCTGTCTTAGATTAAATTTCGCAGCGAGTACCGAGACAGCAGACAACTCTATTTCCCAAGAGACAAAACCATTCTCAAAATACAATTCACGAAATAGTACCTACTCGTATTTACATACATACATACATATTTAAGAAGAAAATTATCACGAGTAGGTATATGCTAATTAAATTAGTTATAAGCTTTATTTGTGATATATCCCCAGCGGTTTAACAGATATATTAAAACACGGGATAGATTTAATTTTGGGCTTTGCTACCTTTTGCTTAATATATTTTTTTTATGTTATTTCATATAAATGTTGGTACTTATTTATTTTTTAATTTCAATGTTTTAGTAATTATTATCTCGTAAGATAATTATTATATAATAGTGTTATGATTATTAAGTCCATATGTGTATACATGTTTTAGTGTTACAATCTAGACCTGTTACTATTTTCCTACTTACATTTAACCATTATGTGATTGTAATGTTATGTGTAACAAATAAAAAAACACGATCTTACTTCAACTATTAAGAGCAATCATTTCGTACTCTAATAAATACAAATATCGTTTGATGATAGCTCCAATACCATGGGATTTTTAGGGTCTCAGTACGTGCCTCTGCTTTCTAGAATGAAATTTCAATTCCGCTACTATCAGTTTAAAAACACTCCTAATCAAATAATCTAAAAAGGGCCATGTGTTTTGAATGTCGTCTAAGTTCTCATCAAGGAAATGACGTACACCTATCTGTAAGCTGTTACTTAATTAAATTTGGTAAAAAATCATCTCAATTATTCTTAAACATATCTGATAACCTTTCATGAACTGTAAATAAAGACTAATTGTTCATTCTTTTATTATTGACTTAACTAGCTCTCAACGGGCGACTCAATCGAACACAAACTCTCTTCACCAGACAATAGTATTTACATTCTCGTATTTCTTTATCCGCATTACGCGCAAACAATGGACCATAATGCTCATTTGACTGCCATCTTTGCAAACACCTCGTATGCACGGTTACTGAAATTGCCTATTTAAAATTGCGAAATGGTGTCGTTATCTTTAAGGTGGTCCCATAAAATAACAGTGGGTAATGAGGGCACTTACCTCATATGATATATTTAAATTTCTGCTAATACTGTACAAAATAACGACAACATACCTGATGCAAAAAAAAACACAAAAGTGTTTTATCAATTTATATATTTTTATAATTACAGGTTTTCCTTCTAATGGGCTATACGGTAAATTTATTAGTTTTTGCTAGTAACAACCTAGCCTTAAGCCATTGTAAAACAAAGGGGATCACTGGCATAACATTCTAATAATAGCTACCATGTTTTTGATTACAGCGGTTGAAAACCGTTCACACAAGATGTCATCAATGAATGCCCTAAGTCACGATTTGGACTGTATAAACAAACTGTCATGCGTTGTTTTATTAATAAGAGTAGCGCACGTCGTGAATCGGCCACGTAAGGCCAGCCCATAGTGGAACTACACCTTTATCACGCATGCAGACCGCGAGCCTTGCTTCCTGTTAATGAATCGGCCTTCGGTCTTCTACGTTCAACCTACGGCCACTCGAAACTAACCTCTCCGCTCAACGAGATAAAAACACAAAATCATTTTACACAATTTACACCAGCCCTCTTGCTGCTTCCATACGAATTATATTAGCTCTTAGTCACAAGTCGCGTTCTATCAAATTGCAGGGCCTGTCTCGATGTTTACACAGTTACACCATTGTAATAGAGAATTCTTGTAACTTTCAATGCACATTGATTGCCATATATACCTCTTGCATGTGAAATTCAATTTACTTGTGAATGTTGTGTTCAGAAAACTAAAATAGATTTCTTGAAAACGACCCGTTTACTGCTGGTGCGGATGAAATACAATATTTTGCACAAAGCAATACTATTTATGTGCAAATACATTTAAGTATTTAATCGTTTTATAGGAAAGCTTTTACAAGACATTGTATAGTAGAATGTTTGTTACCTACTTTGTTGTCGCAACCGTGAAAGTAAAATGCATGGGACGATTAGATTTTATAAAAGAAAAAGAAAATAAATATTCCTTTGGGAAAAACATGGGCTACTTTTTATGCACCAGCAAAATTATACAGAATTGAGAAAGCCTGTAATTTTTATAGGACTAATCTATGTAACTAAATACGTGCATAAAAAGGACCATAAAGATACAGTACCGAAATTTAACCAAATTGCATTGGCACAACTACAAATCACCGCTGGATCGGCATTTTCACAGACATTCCCTTTCATTGTGGTTATTGCCCCACTATTACCACTTATGTTGCGTGAATAAATGACGCCTATCTATTCATCGCGGATTACTAAATACGTGAATCTTAATGAAAGGAAAAAATCTTCATTGTTAATCAACTTGTACCTTGCAATATGCACATTGAACAAGAAAATTGTATAAATGCTAGCTTACTCCGATAATATAACGACATAAAATATGTCATGGCCTTCGATGTTGTGCCATCTTGCACGTTATTTGGGTCTTATTTTTATGCAATGCCTTTCTGGTGTTTGCGGAGATCATCATCAGATAGGCTGTATCTACACATGAATGTTTGTCAAGCCAACAACTTATTAGTTAAAAAAATATCTCCATCAACTTCTATGACAGTCCTGTACGTGTGGTCCTCGCTTATTTTTTCTTATTACTAGGTACTTCTGCGACGGAAAATACCCTATTTGTGTAGGCATCGAGGAAAATTTACATCAATATCAATATTCACATTCTTGGAAAATTAAGTTCGCCTTGCTACACTTGACGTATACAGTGTTGGATTGAGGTTTATACATATGAGTGGTATTTATTTTGATTTATTTTAAACCGACTTAAAAAAAGGAGAAGAATCTCAATTCGACTGTATATTTTTTATGTGTCACCTCAGAACTTTTAAGTTTACACCATTGTAACTACTATAGACATATAAAAAGAAATTACTCCACTGAGTACCCGAAGCAGCTAAGCAAAACATTTGTAACTTTAACATATTCGGCAGAATTACCACATTACCGCATAATGTATTGTGGCGAAACGTGAGCGTGACATGTGTGACGAATACAGTAAATTTACACTACAAGCAAAAAATAAATATACGTCTACAAAACATATTTACCTATGTACCTTTATCATGCTAGCAGTTTGCGTATGAGAAAAATATTGCCTCAGTGATAATTATGGTAAAATTTCACTTATAACCAAAATTATTATTGTTCAGTTATGTATATAATTGTAATTTAAGTAGATTATGCAATCCAAAATTATAAAAAGAAATATGGGCCGCAATAGCAACTATTAAAAAAACTAAGCCATTGTTATATTATTCTAGTTCTAAATGAAATGTAATAATTGTCTATAATCTGTAAGTAAAGTCATGGAATTTTTGTGGATTATTGGTTAGCTGATTAAAAAATTCTACAAAAGAACGTATAGTTAAAAATCTCTTCGAGGAGGAGAAAGGCATTCCAAAAAGAACATTGCATCACCAGCGCACTGGAAGATTGCCGCTCTCTCAATTTCACAGTTAAGTAAAATTAATTTAATTTAAGACTGCAATTTATCCATGGCGAATTATAAAAAACCCTTACATATTTCGCGGTAAATGGCTTAAAAGGATAGTTTTTTTAAATATTATGATGCCTTTTTTAATACTTATTATATGGTCAAATTAATATTAACAACAACGGTCACCGATTCTGACAAAATGTCAAAAAATTATCGTCATTTTACGTACATTAAAATCACATTCGTATCTTCCACAACTATTCAGATAAACGAAAATACATTTATTATGTATGAGCATTATCTTTACAAATAAAACTTTCATACATATCCGGTCAATGAGATTTATTAATTTCGAATAATAGGTAATAATTATGCAATTTCATCGTCGCGCATTAGTGGATCATAACTTGAGTTGTAATTACACACATGGTAATACGAACGTTCCCAGTCATAAATTATACAATCTCTGTAAGTACTGTTACTTGGAATATCTAATCCAAGCGGAGTGGTTTTGATTGTAGTATGTTCTATTTTTTTTGTACATTGTTGCACTTTCTGATTTGTATATTGGCATATGTATACGTAACTTCTTCACATATGAGCTGATGTAACAAACCTGAAAATGTTATATTTTACATATTAGTCTCGAGTAGGAAGCCATACGCAATAGATGCCCACATCACTCATGTCAGGATCAGACAATGATGATAACATATTATATTCATTCGTATAATCTACTCTAATATTTTGATGATAATTCAGCTTTTATCATTTAAGGATACATAGGTGTGGTTGGGAAAAAGGCGTCGTCTGTTTCGAGGAATAAAATCAAGTATCACAACACCTCGATAATCGATAATATAACAAAAACATTTTATGATATTTGTAAATGAAGCAATCGCGCATGTACTTTAAATTTGATATTTTACTCATATAGAAATTTAGTCACGGTCCAACATATGTCTTACAAATTGTTATCTTCATAAAAGCCGGTTTGGTTTTTGTTGTCATTAAGTTAAACTTATTTGCATACTTACAAGAATCTGTCGTAGTTTATCCGCATGCCGGAACAGTTACAAAAAATGTTGGCAATTCTATATTCAATAGAAGTGATATTTTTTTCTAGCTACCCGCATCCTTGGTATAGTACTTTGACTTTTTGTCAAAATAAATTGAATATTTTCTCTTTGTTAGAGCTATCTATTCAATACTTCAATATTTTAAGATCACGACAAAAATATATTGTTGAGTAATTTTTTGCTTTAATTTAAAATAAACTATAGCAATCTACGATACCAAATATGCCATTAAACCTTTGGTAGTAGACGGCATTTGATATAATATTTTCCAGATGAGTCAATCCATTAAGCAACGCCACGCCTCCTGCAAAAGAACGGGATTGTATGTGGATCTTCAATCTGGGAACCCCCTCTTCAGCTATAATGATACCGGGTATCATTATGGCTGGGCCACTCGGCTAGTATATCCGTTAAAGACCAAAGTGGCTATTCAGTAAAGCCTTTGACTACCGCAGTACCACTGTCGATGAAGGAAAATACTTGACATACACGACATTTATCTCATACCGTATAAGTACCATCATACATAAATGCATCGATACTTGTGCAAAAAGATTATACGCTGGTTGCGTTTAACTGATAAAGCGTAACGTGACAAGCGTTGTTATTGCAAACCATATAAGGGAAAAATAATACTTTTGGGAACGATTTCATGTTTTTTTTTTTGAAGCCAGTCTTTTAACATACAGTACCTTTAAAAAAAGATAGGAGAATATAACAATACTGATATTCAAAATGCTAATCACCCAGTCCCTGCCCGCACCAGCCATTCTTAGATACACTTAGGTAGACTTCCTGATAGAACAAACCATTTATTTCTGCAGTAGATTTTTACTGATGAAGATAAATGTATTTATTTACATATAAGCGGTATTCCTTGTCTAGTATTTCGTTTAAGCGATTAATATATATTGTATTGGCTATTGGGTATGTGATTATGCAAGCCACGAGCTAGCCATTTTTTATTTTTCGCTAAATATTCTTAGTCTCTATCCCTTCGGGGATTGCAGGTGTGCTGATATGTATATTGTGTACAGAGAAATAAGATAGATGAAGTTCCCCATCCACTCAAAGTATATAGGTTCCATTCGTAGTTATTATACTGTGGGAATAGATGACTGTAGATGAAAATAATTCAAAACTATAACCTATATCGCATAACCTTAATCACTTCACCGAAGTGCAGGTACCTCTGTCCGATGCATTCACCACGCACTCGGAGACAATAACGCTGACACAGTTCCATCTGACCTAATGGCATTTGCGTTGGAATCCCTAGCGACGTGTATAGCCGTGTTAGTAATGCTCATCATGCACAGACAAGGCATTATAATCGTCTCAAGTAAACCACTTTCGCCACTGAAGGTCGCCACTGTGCTTTGAATGTTACGTTGTCATCGGCGCGCGCGCCGGTGCCGTAACCGCCCTAGAGATGCTTCTCTATGAAAACAATCGATATCGACATAATTGCTTTAGTTTAATTTTGATAATGGGTTATAATATTGTATATTGAGACTTACGCATGATGATTCATGACAGTTTCCTTTCTACTTATTAGTGTAAAACGGGGGGGTTTCTATATTAGTTGCGTATATAGAGTAAGCAATATTTATATTTTAAAAAAATATTTAGAAAGTAATGGTTGTTATTAAAATGCAGGCACTCCTACTCCTACCTTTAACATAAATTGCAGAGTCAAGGTCAAACGCAAAGAAATTAAAATCCTAAATTATTCTTGCTGTTTTTTATCGATGATACTGTTTTAACAGCATCTTAAATTTCCCACCCTTCTGTCAGCTTAATGAGATGAGCACTCGTGGAGATCTGTATGACGTGATGACTGTGCAATAAGGCGGCCCGTCTTCTAACTTGCTTTTTTATTTTTAATGAACTTTTGTACTATGAGAAACAAAGCGCGAGCTTATCTTTGTCAGAAGCGACTAGTAAGTAGATACATGTTTTAAAATCAAGTTGCTCATTTCATGACCTAAGGCCCTTTAGGAACAAAAAATTTTTTCCTAAAGAGGTAATAATGTGTCCTTCCAATATCGTGGTCGTTACAAATGTCAAATGTGTCATGACATTGGTATAATATCATAATTTATAATCTTTATATAAAGAGACACAATTTCGAGTCAGCAGAAGGCTGTAAGTTAGAATTTAGCTCCTCTGCTATCGTATGACCAAGTGTTAATAGTAAATAAGCTACGTCTCTCTAATATAGCTGTAGCTGGTTAAAAAACTCCTTAAATTTTATATGAAGAACGGGACGACTTGTGCTGCTTTTTCTTGGAAAAAGAATTTGTTGGCATTTAGTACAGTTAACTAGGCACATACATATTTACGATGGGAAACCTAATTACGTTCTTAGTACTAACGCCTGTAAAATATATTTTCATTAGCATGCTAGCCGCTGTGTGCGTACTACATAGAATCCCACGGTACCCCTTCGTGGGAAATGTTTAACTTTTATTTTATTTACCTTCGACAGGTCTTAACATGTCTAGAACTACCATTGGCGATGCCTAAGCCCCGACCACACCTGTCATTAGGGCTGGCGACATTTTTTTTTATTCTTTAAAAAAAAAGCATAATTATTATTATAAATACATAAAGCTGCCAATTATTATCATCGTGACTTCTTAATGCAAACTGGACCAAATGCATTTACAATTATTTGCTTTTATAATTTCATTGCCATCATTAAATTTATAATCGCAAAAATAAGTTTAAAATATTGATAAAAATTTATCTCAAAGAACTAAAAGTCTTATTAGATCTTTATTCCGAAGCCAATGCAGATGGTGCTGACCTTACTTGTTAAGACTTATCTAGCCAATGTGGAAGCTCTAAAATTCTTACTATATGTACTCATCATTAGACAATCTTTTTAATCCTTTATGACCATCCTATTTTATTATATTATGTTATATTACTCCGTTTAATTATCCCGTAAAGTTTACTGTAAGTACTGTTTATAAACAAGGGCACTACGTCATTGTTAGAAACATTTTCCAGCCCTTATAATACTCCTCTGCATGAAATCATCATTTGCCCTGCTTACCACTGCTCCTTTACATAAACGAAACCATATACCTACTTTTATATTTGTAAAACATGTAATGTAATAATGACAGAGAAGGACATAGTTATATACAAGGGTCACATATATCGAGAACCAACCAATAGAAGAAAGAGTGGTATGGTAATGATTAAGTTTGTTTGAAACACGGACTAGTAAAAAAAGAAGGACTCCGCGCCACTAACAAGACATTGAAGCTCCTCAGGTGCTCCACCTTGACACGCAACTTACGTCACACATTGACATAATAAGTGCTCCAAATGACAGATATCCGATATCTGGTATCCATAAGTATCTCACTCACACATGCATAAACGTGGCTTCACATTATCGTATGACAGCGTGGAGTCCTTCTTTTTTTGCTAGTCCGTGGTTTGAAATCATCAAGTTTCATAGCAAGACGCTGATTGGCCGAGGAATGCACATTTGGCTTGTTGACAAATAATTTACCTATACGTTTCGAAATTTTTTCACCCATAGAACCACTCTGGGTTATGCGATAATGTTGTGCCATAGCTGACACTATAGTATATTTATCCTTTTTAATCCTTGTAATCTAGTCGTTCGTTGGTAACCATCTCCAGCCCTACTGACGACGAACCGTCCAACCGCAGTTTACATATTTGCGTAGCCGTTGAAAACTGAATAGTTAAATTCACTGTTGCCGTTCCTCGATGACCACACGACTTACGACCCATTGTACCGACAATGTGGCGCTGACCAACCGACAAATGGACGAATGCGCTTTTATTCGCTGACCTGCCTACAAGCACAGCGAAATGAGTTACGGCGAGGTTGGAGCCGCAACGAAATAAAGGTTGAATATAAAGTTTCTGATGACGAGTGATTATGAGTAATGAGCGGTGGTAGCTCAATGGTAAGGACACGTGCCTCTTAACCGAGGAGTGCGGGTTCAAACCCGGGCACGTACCACTGGATTTTTCAAATCTATGTACGTATTTATACCACTAGCTCGACGGTGAAGGAAAACATCGTGATGAAACCTGCAAATTCAAACAACTTTGGATTTGTATTCATGATCCAAAATTTGTCTGGTTCCCCAATCTTAGGGTTACGAAGGTCAGATCGGCAGTCGCTTCAATGTAATTACCAGACTCGCTAAATCCTGCATCATGGTCTAAGCGGACCCCGTCTAAGCACGGGACATAACGCTAGGAAGATGATGATAAAGTTTCTTATGATCGATCGCAAGTTCTTTATCTACGCATAAGATTAGTAATATGTATGTAAGTATATCTATTATTTTTGTCTCGAACTTCAAAATAATGCGCCAACTGTGTTCATTGCCTAGCATGTCGTAAAAGGCAACTAATGGTATATCGAGTTTTGGGTGTGTGATTATGTAGGCGACGAACTAGCCATGTCACTACTTTTTCAAAATTTTCCATCTAACCCAGCCCAGTTTTATTTATGCCTGAATGTGGTTATAGGGCCCTACTGCCTCTTTGACTCTGCCTATCCCTTCGGGGATACGGACATGATATTATGTATATCTATTAACAGTTGAGCCAACAATGGATCTCGATGTTAACAGTTCTAATCAAGAACCTAATAGGTTTTTAAAACTCTGTATGGATCTCACCGTACGAGAACACCCGTTATGCTCTATGCAGAACTCGATTGACTCGTCATGTTTCCACATCTTAAGCATATTATTGGAAAACCTAAGAAGGTTAATACTATTAAATTACATCTAAATACCTGTGTCTGTGTCAGATGAGTGCGTTGGCATGGTTTTTTCTAGGATAAAGATATACGTCAGTGATAACAGGATAGGCATCTTATCACTTACGCATCTGTTTATCCTACTCAGACTCTGAACGGCAACATCAAGAAAATAATTTAATAGGATTAGAGCATTGCGGTAAAAACAATTCCGCGACTTTTAACTTTTCAAAACAGTCCCCAATTACAATTACCCATTGCACTTCAAAGAGTCGTAGCTAATTGGCTACGCTTAAACTCCCTTGAAAGGATGAAATTAAACAAGAAAAATGAGCGTTCTACCTCATAAAAGGCTGTCTCGATGCAGCGCCTAGAGTTGTAAACTGATAGCTAACTGCGTACTTTTTGCACACATGTCTTGCCGGGCAGACCGCGAGCGGCCTTGACTCGAACCAGTAACAGTAGCCGCTAAGTTATTAGATTAGATGACCGCAACCGGACGATTGCTCAGGCAATTCAAGCGGAGAGCCTGTGTAACAATAAACGTTCGTTTGTAAGCCATTAAGTTAACTTTGGCATGTGTCCCGTTTGTAATCAGGGTAGGCCAACCACAATAAGGGGTTTTCTGAAATAAATCCACTGGATGATACAATTCATTTTTTTATCAGCTCCCTTAATTGTTTGTATTTCTAAAAGTGTCAGTGTGGCTTCACTATCATTATTGTAGGTTTTTCGATCACTAAGGCATGGCACTTTACCTAAAATTATTTATTAAAATACGTATTAATAAATTTATTTTCATCCAACCCAGCCCACTACCCCATGTTGTTCTGGGACTTAAAAAGAATATGCCAGCTGTGTTCTTGCCTAGCATTTCGTAATAGGCGACTAATGGTATATCGGGTTTTGGGTGTGTGATTGTGTAGGCGACAGGTTAGCCGCTTGTCACTGCTTTTTCGCAATTTTCCATCTAACCCAGCCCGGCTTTGTTTTTGGCTGAATGTGGTTGAAGGGGCATGCTGGCCCTTTGACTCTCCCTACCCCTTCGGGGATTATGGGCGTGATGTTATGTATGTATGTATTTATAAATATTATTATTTAAATACGTTACCCTAAATTATTTCCGGAACCTCCGACAAGGTGTATGCAAAATATCATATTGATTGGTTGCATAGTTGAGAAATGGGAGAGTAACAAACAACCTTCTCAATGAGGATGACTTAATAAAAATTATAATATTGTGCATATCGGTCTTGTGTTACCAGATGACGAAATAATAAGCTATATTAATTTTGAGTTTCACCAACTAGACACACGTGTGTCCAGTCTCTTGTGTCGAGTTACTGAAAAACCCAAATTTTGTGACCATTATTATCTTTGCTGAATTTATCAACAGTTGTGTTGTGTTTTCATAATGATCTAACCTGTATATGAAAAAAATAATTCCGTATATTGATAATTTAAACGAAGGTTGAAATTGCCTCAAGTGGATAAGTTAAAAATAACTGGATATTCGCCGTCATTGGGGTTGTTCCGTTAAGTCTCGTTCAATTTTTCCAGTTTTTATTTTCGTCTTCATTATTTATTTCGTAAAAAGCCAGCGATCACCTATCAATCAACATCGCGTGAAGTTAACTGCGACGAACCGCAGACCTTAAATTATTTATTCAGCGGATCAAGGTCTGCGAAAAAATAACAAACCTTGGTACTGTAGGAAATTTCACAGATTATATTATTTTTTTCATGTTGACTCATAAAACATTATAAAACAAATCTTCGTTCTTCTTTCGTTTTTAATAAGGGTAATAAAAGCTATTATGAGAAAACAAATAAAGGGTTGTAAATTAAAAACTGTAAAAATAAATTTTAAGTGGCAAACAAAGTCTAAAAAATCTTATTCTCGGGTAATTGTAGGATCACTGTATTATAAATATGTATTCCTTTTTAGAAATGCTATTTTTATAACCGATCGCGCCTCATAAATTGTGTGCAGTTATTTCAAGATAGGCACTGAGAAATTATGCACCAATTACCGGCCAATAACAAGTTCAGCTTTTAATTAAACCGCGGATAGATAGGCGCCACGCAATACATTGTATGTGGCTATCTTTAGGCCATATATGTACCGGTGAGTACACTTTAGTACAAAAGTGGTATCCCAATAATTCACAGTGAAGAAATGGATATGATAATATCCATTATAGGACGGCATGGATAAATTTTGGTTAATAAAAATAACGTGTGATGAGAAATCGATGTTTTGTTGTATTGATGAAATCCTTAAACTGACTTTTCGACGGACAAATTTAAAATGTCTATTCTGAAAGATATTTTGGTGTAACACGTAACGTTCACGTCACGTCAACGTCATAACAAATACGCCGTTTTTTTACAAATATTCTTGATCGTTGTTATAAAGTGGTATACATATAAATAAGACAATGCACCTTAATGAACACTCTGGGTTATTAATATTCTGATTTGATTTAGTGCTGCCGCTACTAAACTCTTTTTTTACTTATAAATAATTTAATTTATTAACATAAAATTAGTTATATTAACTAAAGCGAACTCATGATTGAAAAGCTTTTATTATAATGACGTATTACATAATTAAATACCTGCGTGTTAGCACATCATTATTACAATATTACGAGTCGCTACATCAATTATGACGTAGCGGTTTTGCTCTATTTGTCATCTAATTTGAACGAAATATTACTGTTTTCATTTTATTTTGTTAGAATGATTAATAAGCACTAATTGCTGAACACGTGGTTATATCTCATTACCTTTATTGTAACACAACGTGCTTATTTGCATTCATTGTAGCCTCTGCAAACATTTTTTTTAAATTGTACGTACCTTTCATATTTTGGGAGCTACTCATATTTAAAAAATATTCGAATAAAAATATAAGTAGCGACCATAAATCTCTGTTTACTACTAATTTATTCATCGTAAGAATATTCCCAAGGGAAATACTAAAATTATTTAATTATATATACTACATCTCCTTATAACATTTGAAATTTATTCTCACAGTTATTAACGTGATTTTATTAGACATCTATATAGTATAAAATATGTATAAATTAAAGCATTACACTAATAAAACATTTAATATTTCCCGTTTGTAACACGCTTTCATTAGCTTTAGCAATATCTACATATGTATGAAAATTAATGTTGAAAGTTGGTAACCATGATCCAATTTATATGGTTCCCATACTAAAGGGTTGAGAATGTCTCGCTCTCCAAATCAAGGCGGAGTGGTATGTGTAAAGTATTGCCCTGGGGAAGAAAATAAAAATGCTCGAAGCGGACCTCGATTAAATACAAAAGTAAGATGACAAATCGCAAAGCCAACTGCGCACCAGTATACGTAGGTGTGACACACGTCGAAATGAGTTGACGCGTAAAACAATCTGCAGACGCGTTAAACGCTGCGAGATGCCTGTCACTCATGATTAATGGTGGCGATCTCGATCACACCTCGCTGCTTTTGCACAGTATATGTGCGAAACAGTGGCACATTTAAAAACCTGAACGTACCTATATGGCTGTAGATAGATCTACCTGTATTGGTATGTCCAAAATTCTGCCTATCATTCAGCTATCAATTAGTTACAACTCTGCAGTTCCTCTATGTTAATCGTATCCGAAAATACGCAAAATGTATGTCAGCATTTTGGTCTTGCAATCGCGGGAGATTAAATCAGAATAATATCAATCTATGGCATATTGAATACTACAGTTAATTTTTAGTTTCGAATGAAGCATTATTATTTACGTGTAGTCAAAATCAGGCCCCTATAACTTTCTTAGAAATTCAATTTAGTTTCAGGAATAACAACCCGTATCCTTAATGAATAACTTATCTGTGTTTGTTGTGTCTTGGTAGTTAAGGCCTTAAACTAGCCCTGTTAGAAGACTAAGCTCTAATAGAAGGCCAAGTTTATGCATCCTTCACACCTTACAAGACGCCTCAGGCTTGCATGCTGAAGTGACTGACTAAGTAGATACATTATCTCCTTGGGAAGGATAGCTTTAGTTATCCAAAGCGTCACAATTGACATGAACCTTAAGCTTGCAATACGCACTAAGTTTATATTCTCAATACCATAAGAAATTTGGCTATTTTTATCATTTGAAGCACTGTAATCTTAAAAAGAGCCCAGCCAGCTGGTCAAACTTGTCTAGAATCAAGGCCATGACAAAGTTTTCTCACTACCATCTATTTAATTGTGTCACAATCTATTGTGTTCACGTTTATTGAATAATAACTGTTGTAATTATCTGTCACCGGGTACTAGTGTTTTTCTCACCACCATAAATTATTAGGTGGAATCTTTTCTAAAAATAGCTAACAACCTGTCGAAGATTGCTATTTATAAGACTTGTTTAAGTTTTATTTGAGTTATAGGCTGTTGTAATACGTCTATGGGTGATTGATGATGCGAGAACTATATGATATAATAAATAAATAACTATATATTAGCTCTTTTGGTAGAGACAATTACAAACATACAACAATAGATAGAACAATAGTCAGATAGTCTGTTATGTAAAAGCAATTATATAGGATCGGTTTCTAGTCATAAATTGCAAGAAATGGGCAGGTAGTATAATATTTTACTTCTTTTCACGGTGTACCAGATATATTTGCATCTTATTTTAATTTGTTTAAATCAAATAAGTAATTGTCAAGACTTTTCCTACATCTAATACAATTTTTTAAACCTATATTTATAAGATAAAGTATGATAAAAGACAGAAAAGGCTGTAGATATTTGTTCTTATATTCCTAGGAATAAACGTAAAAAAAATATTCAGCTACTTCTGTTGGTGACTGTACCTACACTAAGATATTGATATACGGATGCAGTGTAGAATTATTATTAAGATTTATTACCTATCTCTAAATTAAAGTAAATTAAATAAGTAAGGGACATTTTCAGCTATATATTTAATTGTCATTTAATTTGAAAAAATAATAGTCAAACGAATTTAGTAAAAATGACTGTATTTAATCACTGGACTAGGCGGTAGTAAATTGTTTCACTGATGACAAGCCACGATAAGAAAATACATCAAAAATTATGAATGCATCTTCAAGTGGTCTTAAAGATGGCGATGTAAGCTGACCACTATGCTAAACATTTGATGAATTGCAAATAGCAGAAAATTAATTGCAGCAAATTCAATCACTACAAAGATACACCATTTGAAAGACAAAGTAACTAAAATTGGTATACTATGCAACTATATTTCCTATTGGTAACTTAATTAACAATCTGTGTCCTGATTGGCTCATATCTGCGCCACGTTCGTAGCTCAAACAGTATCTTCGGCGTGGACCACTTATCTAAAGTCCTTAGTGTTTATAAGATCTGGCTTATCACTAAGTCTATTTTAGTACTGCCTTTGCTGCGGTGACACAAACCAGGAGACTTAAAGACTTCTAGACTTTAGAAGGTATTCCGCTCAAATGATAATTTTATATACCTATTTATAAATAATAATGATTATATTAAAAACAAAACTAAAACTTTTTGTTTAAAATATATACCTCTATTATCAGTACGAAGTAAGGTATTGCTATCAATATGTAAAATAATGTATTTTTGGGGTGTATAATTATATATCCAATTTTAATTTTTCAAAGTAAAAATCATCACCGCACGCAAGAGAGATTTTAACCACCATACTATAGAAATTACGAGACTAAGATTAATCTATGAAAAAATTAACTTGTTTTTACTCAGGAGCTAGTATTTAAAGCCGTATTGTGGGAAGCAATATAAAGGTTCTGGTAGTAAGCCTTTCAAGTAAAGGAAGCAAGTCATTATTTGGGCCAATAAAACAGAATCTCATTAGAAGGGAAGGAAATGTCAGAACATTCATGTTATTAAACGTAATGAAACAATAATAATTAAATATACATTTACTGGAGATAGAACTCCTACCTATATAGCATTTTATGGCTTATAAACTGCAGGTTTGCCAAGTCAAGCTATTATAAGAATTGGAGGGATTGGTAATATTTTAATATTACATAAACCTTACGTAGAATTTGATTCTAATTTTTTACTATAATTTTCTGGGGGATAAACTGATATGAAATCTTTATTTTCCTCATATAGGATCGATAAATACACAATCAATTATTGATTTTCTATTGTTATTACTTAGTAACTACAAGCCATTATAATTTTATAACCGACTCGGGAAAATTATCATTTTATCTCCATTTTAAAATATTGTGTATCTAATGGAACTTAATCTGCAACTAGGACTTAACCTGAACTAACAATTTTAAAATAACTACATACTAAATAAACCAGTATAAATAAGTCACCAGTTGTGTTTTATAGTTTGTTATATTTTCGGTGTTTCCATTAAGTAAGACACGTTATATTGTAATGATATGAGTGTAGAATTTACATGACGTAAAAAAAATGAGCGGTCATTCCATATTATGCTATTCTCCAATCGTAATGATAATATGATTTTGTTGCTTTATCTACATAGTGCATTTTACTGCTTACTGGAAACACATTACATTTTCTATATTCTACTCCGAATGGATATAACTGTATTTAAAATAGAATAATTATTTGTTACAGAAACGGCACAAGAGAACGGCGCCGTCGTGGCGCCAGCCTCCACACGCCTGCTGATGACAGAATAAATTGTGATGCTGGCAGGAACCGGGCCTTACAGGAAACTGCGTCCCCGAGGACGGCGAAGGACGTTGTCGCCAACGATTCATTAGTTACAAAAGTGAAAGTGCCTAAACCGTTACAATGTTGGGAAATCGTCGTAACTTAATATTTAGGGTGAGCATCGTCATCAACATCGCTGTGTTGTTGTATGCGGCGATGCATCTATCCGGGAACAATGGCCCGGGCGTCGAGTGGGTGCCTATCACCGTGGACGGGTCAGAGCGCAGTGCGGAGCTGCGATACCTCAACAGGGAAGAGGTCCGCAACGTCACGGAGGCGAGGCTAGTCGATTCTAGCGTGAGGAACATAGACGAGTCCACGTCACAGAAGACGCCGTCCACTATGCCAACGACTAACAAGACAGCTTCCAGCACCACATCTGTCGCAGACTTAGAGAAGAAATTGCACGACACATCGTCAGAGGCGGACGTAACGAACGAGACGCTAGACATAGTCGACGAAAACGCGTTGTCAGACGCCACCCTCGCCCGGCTCCGATTCTTGCTCGCGTGCAACGAGAGAGAATTTCTTCCTCAGTATCTACAACGCGGTGAATATTGGGTGTTCAAGAATTATGTACGCGCAGACCACGGAACGGTGTTATGTCATGAAACTATTACCTATACTACGCACGCTGGCTTCGAGTTCCTTGATAACGTGAAACCTCTAGTCGAAAGGTATGTGCAAAATATTTTTGATATTTCTTATTTGATGTTGACCAAAGTAAAAGTACGTACGCTTTAGATATATGATGTGTATGTATTTAGCTCTGAGCTCACATAATAAGTTAGATGTAAAGAAAATCCGATCCTGAAACTGAAATATCGAAATATTGGTAGGTACATACGTAGGTACAGGGCTTCCAAATCATATCGATTATACGTGATACTCCTCTAGTGTTAGCTATGCGAGGTTATGAGCTTTGTCACTTCAGAACCTCGGTATGAATGCGACAATAACTATTGATTCTCTATTGTCAATATTATAAAATGCAAAAAGACAAACAGAACCCAATGTCAACATGAGGCATACTAGCGACGTTTAGTTATCCGGGAGCATGCGAGCACTATGGCCATCTATTTCCGTTTCTCAATCCTGGCTATTGCTCAACTAACGTCTGCGGTGCATATATTCTTGTTTACGATATTTTGTCTGGTGCATGGACGCAACCATTTATCTCCGTACTCCCAACGTCGTCTGCGTTCACTCATCAAATGCCACAATAGAGACCATCACCGCCAGTATGTTCAGTGGGGTCCATATTGGGTATTAAAAAACTATGTGCGCGCAAACCATGGTGAAGTTACGTGTTATAAAACTATTACTTTTTCTACGCACTGTGACGTCAGATTCATTAACAACGTCGTTCCTCTAGTCAAAAGGTAATAATATAAATTTTTATTAAATTTTGTTAGAAACATTCTCATCACAGTTTTTAAAGCTCTAATTGCCCAGAAAATGTATTGAGTGTGTATGTATATCCAATTACTCGTTGAAATGAGTAAAAATTTCCGTAAACTTTGCATACATTTTGAAATTAAGTCGAATTCAATCCAATTCTTAATACATTCCTATTTAAATAATATTTATCATAGTCGACTTGGAATTGCAAACGCTGAAGAATACATAAGTTTTAGACCAGCAAATTCAGATTTTGAATTAGTTCCAATTATATTGCGTATTAAAAAAAAAACAAATAAAACTCGCACGAATTACCAGACGTATGTGCGTCAACATACAGCCATTTAACACCAACACATCACAGCAACTCGCATAGTATTCATGAATGGACAACTTTCATTTGTTAATCTCGACAGTCCACTTCCATTTTTATCCAGTCGATTGATGATTTCACTACTCGACTACGTAAATGTTTACATTCGTTTTCCAGCGAAGTATTTAAAAGTTTGTTTTAGGTGGGTAAGTTTAATTTCGGTATTTTTAGTAGCGCAGTAAACAAGTCTCGCACTATTAGATATTATTCAGGATTTCGAAGCGTTTTTACGAGAATTGCTGGCAGTTTGTTTACTCTCGCCTATTTATAATTTGTCCTTTGTTACGTAGTAATTTCCAAGGTCAATCAAAGTAGAGAGAGATTATTTGAAGTCGGCTATCCTTATTCTTCTAGAATTTAAGTGGTTCTAGATGTATAAGGACTTATCGGGGAAATTGCATGGGAAGTTTTGAAAATGTTTATTTAATTCTTGTATGAATACTAAATTTCGTCAGGATTTCGTATGGCCAGACAAGAAGTCTAATAGCTAAGTATTATAAAAGACTTGAAAAATATGTTAAGCAACGGCATCGAACCACATTGTGAAAGTTTCATAATGTGAAGCGCCTAGCCAAAATTGTTAAGTAATCCGTAACAATTGCACATATCAGCCGACTGATCAGTAGCGCTAACATTTATCATCTAGTTGTGTAATTGTTGTTGTAATTCGGCACAGCGATATAAATATTGCTAGTTACCTTATTACTTCTCACTTGCCATTTCCGTAGTGAGAATAGAGAACAGACAATAGCGGAAAAAGTTTATTCTCTTAGAAAACCCTTTTTATATTAAAACGTATCGTTTCTTACGCCAAGACTTAATAGTTACTGCGTATTATTTGCATGTCATCAATCATTCAGTTAAAATGACCACCTTCAGAAAACCTTCTGAAAGACGTATTAAGTATAAATCTGCAGAATATTTAATCAGCCCAGTAATTAGTAAGTTTCTTTTATACCGACACTGTAGTATTGTAGACAAATGTCTACATGTTCATTGTTCCATCCAATACCATTAATTCGAGTTGAGTACACTTCAGAAAAATCGTTTTCCGCTGGCAATAAAACACAAATATTTGAACCGTCATCGTCACCATTAACATAAAAAGGATTGACAACAACATAATATCTGGTTACATAGAATGAAGGCAGAACAGACGTCCAGCCCCGAGACATATAAATTGTTTAATTACACCTAGTGCAGTATCGATAATTTGCTTTAGTTTAACTATATCGTCTTCGTACAAATGCGACGACTCTCGTTAACTATCCGAATTCCACAGTTAACGACTTTACCAATGAAGGACTACGTAACCACCCAAACCGAAGTTACCATGTTTAACACGACATAAGTATTTAATTGTTACTTACGACCTCGTTTGCGCAACACGGAAATCGATGAGAATTGCATCAACTGCGGATGTTCAATTGATACTATGACATTTTTCTCGTGACCGTAGAAAAACGTATGACCTCTTGACATGACAACAATTACCCAATTACCTACATGTTTACAAAAATACAAACTCGTGTTGGGAAATTATCCTTACTTCCTTATAATATTATTAATGTAATAGCTCTGTCTGTCAGTTATGTTTTCACGTCTAAACCACTCTACCGATTATAATGAAATTTGGCACGCTGGAAGTTAAACCGCCAAGACAGGACATGAACTACTTTTTATAGCGAATAAATTTATAGACACGTCTGACACAATAATCTCTAACGACCGAATTCAATGCGGTTAAACTTACAGGTTTTTATTATTAGGGTACATATATCTAATCTTATTATATGTATATATGTCTACTCAGCACATTAACTTTATGGCTCATTTCAATCAAACTGTCTACGCATGAAAAAACGAGTGTAAACGACCTAGAGTTATTCAATCCCGCTAGACAATCGCGTCTAACCGGCGTGTTCATAAAGTGTCATATTATGTCAATGCAGCTTAAACAATTTGCGATATCGCACAATAAGCTTTACAGATCAATCGTGACGCCCGTACTAAAACCGTGGTTTAGCTATATCACTGAGATTTTTTCATAACTATATTACTGAAAGAGCGCATGCCGTATATCTACTAAAACAAATGTATTTCTTCTTTGAAAATTCTTACATTTAACAAACTACTTGCTAAAAATACTTTGTTTCAGAAGTATACCTAAAGTTAAAATAATCTCTATTGTTGCTTAGAAATATTGCTTATAAAGCAATTCAATAAACAAATGCGGCCTAAATAAATATTAATGTTGCATATTTCACATTCACAAATAAATCATAACCTGTAAGGCACTTCCAGTTGACCTACATTCATAAAATTTTGCAAGAGCCAAGGTCTCACGACATAAGTAGAGAAAACGTAGGTACCTGGTGTTGGTGTTCACTAATTAACTAGGTTTTGACCAAAGTTTTACTCGTGTGATATTAGGTCTGTTACAGAGACTAATGTGATTCCTGAAGATCTATAAATTCTTCTACGATTAAAAGCAGCCTATGTCCGTTCTCAGGGTTAGGACTTTAGGTGTGCCAATTTCATAACAATTGGTTAGATAGTTGAAGTATGCCATCTCCGTCCATAACCCATTATCCAGCCCACAGAACCTCAACTCCCAGCCGCGGTGTACAGCCCTCTTTTGTATAATGCTGCTTTAGCCGAAAGTTTTGTATATATGCTTTATACTGCACCTAGGGGTAACATTAGGTGCTCAAGTACGCACAATGAGGGTTTTTTGAATTGAAACATCAGATAGATGGCTGTGACGTATGGTCTTGTCACCCTCCTCATTGGTAAGTTTTTAGAACAAACTGACATGCTGTCAACAAAGAGCCAATAGTGACAGTGATAAGACCACGAGACTCCCTCATGCCATATCTGGCGTTTTTTGTATTTTTGAGAACCCACAATCTTGACGCACGGGGCAGGGTGACTACCGAATGCGCCATCGAGCCAGTCGAAAGACAACACATTTAATAATAAACGCCACCTCTCCGCTGTTAAACCACCACAACCTACATGTCGCAAGCGCATATTGCAACGTGATCGACAGTGATTGTTGGATGGAAACGTAATGACAGGCGTAAGAAACGTCAGCCACGCTAGTGGGTAGAATGCGGTGCCGGACTCCGGAGTCACTGGGGCAACCATTAGGAAATAGAGGGCACTGTGTTCCGCCGGTTCATTTGCCTTCAATGCTTGTTGTTGCAGGTCGAACTTAATGCCATACTTAATGCCTAATCGGGGTACTAACGTTGCAGTCTAGGGTTCTTAAAGTTACCTTTGATTTCAACGTAACAATTCATAGTCTTTTTCAACATAACAAATATTCCATGTTATCGATTTCGACGAAAGATATCATATCAAATAGTTCTTGCTGCGGTAAAGTCCCGAATGCCATACATTCGTAAAAAAAATTACCTACTTCAGTTTAAAGGTATGAACGACAAATTAAATAAACAATAGGTCTGACTAACACATTAGTAAGTGAGATTAAAAAGTGTGCTAACTATAAATTCTCTGACTGCAAAGCATAACTATGTATTCTCCAGCGAATAGAATAAGCTATACCTATACATTATGTATATGGTAAAATGCGAATCCTTTGAATCATACCTATCCATTTAATTAAAATATCATTAACCTCATATTGAAATTAACTCTAACCCGAATATAAACTCAAGCTAATACAAATGAAAAAGTATTAATCTTATTAGTGTTTAAGCCTGAATAATTTCGGTTTATATTCCGTCTCTTGATTCCGCCATCATTAGCCTTCATTAGATACCTGCATAGGGTTACTATATCGAAAATTTAAACCAGACTACCTATTAAGTGTTTCCCATTAAAACAATTAAATTCTATCCTGACTTATTTGGCAAAATGACAATTTAAATATCGTGCACTGCAATATATTTTTACATAACTTTCCTCGTCTCCAAATACATAGCTATGTTGTACATCACTTACAACCCACAGAATAACGTTCTATGTATGTACATACATACGATATTAATTAACACACACACTTTAAACGCGTCTTCCCGGATATACAACAGTATGAAAGCGTAGTAATGTGTTAATACACTGCAATAAATATGTATTTATCAAATGATTCAGAATATAATCGAACAAGCTACTAATCGGCAACCCTACAGTGACATGAACCCTTCTACCCGATCAGATAATGACAAGAGCCATTGTTTTTATTACAACATACACAATGTGCAATCCGATAAGATATAACAGTTGGCTCACTATAATCTCGTTATAAACTTGAGAATGGTCTCTGTTTATTCAGCCTTCATTCACCCACCGCTAAGCATAGGTCTATTTTTTGTTTTAAGATCTATGAAATTTTGCTAACGTCTTCCAACATGACTCATCATTTGTACTGTATCATTCAGCAGAATATCACAAATCCTTTGCCATCTTGATTCATTGTGCATTATCCCATCTAACCTAAGATGGGATAATGCACAATGAATCAAGAAGAAGCTTTACCTTTTACAAATAATATCGATAATTTTAGTACTTACAATAAATATGTATCATCTGCAACTAATATAAGGTGATTTGAAAGCCGTATTACGTACCTACGTTATCTAATACTTTCTTCCTTCTTCCCAAGGTGCAGTAGTACTACATTTGCATAATTTATGCATTCAAGAATCGTAAAAGTCATACGCCTTGATTGCCGTTCCCAATCTTTGACTTCAGATCTAAATGTGGGTGCAAATGACAATAGTACTGCCATCGTCGGATGCACCTTTCCGAAACTTAATCCACGTCATATAAGTAAATGGTAGTTATTAATTTTTAAAAAATTATAGGCACCTTAAAAGGCGGCCATGTACAAACGAAGAAGACGTGTCGTCATTTCCATACCAGCAGTCAGATCGGCCTAGATTTACAGCAATTTCTCGCACCTCGCTCGCTACTGATACAAATGCTGATAGGTACAGTATAAAACATCATGTATACACCGACAATGCTTCTGGGTACTGTCTAACTATTTATAACCTAGGTGTTACAAGATACTTGCAGTGAGCTCGTAGACGTTATTAATAGAACGCAATTTTACAATCATGAGATGAATAAACCGTCAAACCTGTTTAGGAATTCTCATGTTTATATGTGGACCTATTACGTAAAGCATGCAATTCCCGAAGGAACCAGGATTAAAATTTGATGAAAAGTGACACATACGAAGTTGCTTTCCTTAGCTTTAGATAGATAAACTTTTCATTCCAATTTTACTTTACTTGCCGACTTTAACGTTAAAATGTGTAGAGAAGGAGAATAGAAAAAAGATAAATAATTATTTATCCATCGATTTCTATCGCTTTAGTACGTATAAAACATTATGTTTATAATGATAAATTGAACTATCTTATTTTAGATTGAACAACTAGTAATTATCCAATCGTCCTTGACAATCGAATACAGTTTAACTACTAATAGTGACCTCCACTAATTGTTCGGATTACTAATGACGCCAGGAACATTAAAAGCACGTTTTTATACATGATCATAAACAATGTCCTGGTGCAAGGCTAGAGGACAAACTGTCTAATATTTCAACACACTCTAAAGAGCTGTTCACAGGTGGGAGAAAACGAGCCACTATTTTAGTTTTGTATCGTCATCTTAACGTCAAATGTATAAGTTATCATGAAACAGTGCAAACACCCTTATGTTTGAACTAAATAGATTTGATATTGCAGACTATCAACAGTTATAATGATATCATTATCATCATCATCCTTATCGCCCGCAAACCCCGAATGAGCAGGCAGCGTCTAAGCTCCTTAACACACCACTCTATATTCGGCCAAAAATAAAATTTATTTATTTAGGGTCAATGAAAAATTTTAAATGAGTACTTTTGACATTGGAAATGTCTTTTCGTTCGCTCCAGTCTAGGCTCCGATTTCACGAATAAGTGCGTTCCCCTTATATCTCGGAGACTTGTGAAGATATGATATTCAAAAAGATAAATAATTATTCAAGCAAGGCAAAAACGAAAAAAGTTATGGCTGAAACAGTGAAAAAGATTTTGATTTTGGCAGCTACAATAACAAAGACGATCGGATTTGCCCTGTAGCCTAACCTTTTTGAAAAAAGTCTTCTTTTTCATTACCAATGTCATTACCAATGTGCTCGATAGGTAAGGCACGAAATCTGTGATTTTTTTTATAATAGGCGATGGCCTATATAGTAGGCAATGGCCTACATGATCATAAACTCAATACTTGGTACACCACTGGTCGTCTATTACGGTACATCGTAAGCAAGGAACACAGTTGGTACATTATTTTTGAGCTCCAGACCAACATAAAAAAAATTGTCAATGTCAAATGTCAATATACAATTTTTTTTTTATACAAAGGCAGTACCGGTGGAAGTCCCCTTAGATTGTCATTGCAGCCAGCGCTGGCAGTAATGTATCATAGCCACGTGACCCCCGCATGCCACACGCACCATCCGCAGTGATAAAACATTATCAACATTTTGCATTAACACATAAATATATTAACATAATCAGTGTTGCCAATTCAGTAATTTTATTTTGATAGCATTTCAACGAATCGTAATGCAACCGACAAGGAAACAGAATACTGATAAACATAATCTTAAAAAAGGATGTGGGTAATTTGTTTAAATTAGATTAAAATAAATAAAAATGGGAACAGAAGCAATGTCATAACAATGATATCTTTTAATTGAAATATGTTACCGACATACATCACGAAAAATGGTAAACTCGGGCTTAAGTGTGTAAAAAAGGCTTGCCGACGTTTCAGACACAAAATGTTAGGACACTGTCTGAATCGACACTTATAAAATTTATTATTTTTTTAGTGACGATTCGGACACTAATAAAAATAGCTGCATTGTACAACAGCTTAATCCCGACAACCCAAAGCAAGTATTTAACATGAAATATAAACAGTACGTAGTTATGCCATACACAAAAGATTTTGCAAATTCTGCAAATATTTTTTAGGTTTTATACTGTAGTACTTGGCAACACTAGTTATAACGGCGACAATTTGTTTTCAAGATAAGAACTGACGTCCACATCCATCTAGCGCTACCAAGCCAATGGACCTTCCTAATAAATTGATTCTAGAAACATAAACAGTTATGTTAGATAATACAATTGATCCTAACGGATCTATGTCTACGAGCACACTTAATCAAACAAACGGAAATAGATAAATTATGTAAATACCCACTTGAGATGTAAGTTGATAGCGTGCGAATGTGATGATAAATGACAACAAACTTCATGCTCTGTAGTCTTGATAAACCGAGCGTGAATTCTTAATATAATTCATTCTCCTAATCGCACCTCTTCTTAATCTACTTCAAAATTCGAATATACTATTGTCATTCACGTGACAGTTCCCAGAAATATCTTCTCGAATTGGTTCTGCAAAGTGGAATAAAAATAAATGGTTCCAGCAGTTCTTGGTCTGTGATTGTGGGAGGACCCAAAAATTTGAAAGTCAAGGTTGTTTAACGTCCGTCGATCGTGGGGGCCGGATAAATGGCGCATTGTTAGGGCTGCCCACTGATTTATGATAAGTGTAACAGATACAGCGTCTTATCATATCAAATATTTAAGCTTCATCTTCAAAAGCTTTAAATTTTACGTTAAAAGTACCTACTAATATATATATGTAATGTGCATGACATTCGTTAAACCGCACTAGATATACATGTTGATTTGTGAAACTTTTTATTAGATGCTTAAAACATGCAGTGTGATGTATTTTAGCACCGTTCAAGGACAAAAAGAGGACTCATATTATAGGTTACAAAAAGGCCAAAATCAGTCAGTTTAATTAATAAATTATACATGATTGAATCGAAATCAGAGCGTACTATTCCTACATGAATTTCCAAAGATATTTTTCTTCCAAAATGCTATGAACTAAAACAATATTAATCTTTTGTCTACGCACCTTTTACATTGAAGATATAAGTAGCGTATAAGCTAATGCAGAGCTCCCATATTGCAAAATATTTTTTTTTCTCGGATATAAATCGAGATCCGACACAGGTGACCGAAATCGAAATGTCATAGTATACTCCGAGCTTTGGAAGGCGTAAAATTTATCGACACTTGATCCTGTTGGTCGTTGATCAAACGATAAGGATGATATTAAAATATTCCAACCATCAATCATAATAAACGTCGTTGATGGATTTGACTGATAGTCCAGGGAGCCCCTTTTTGTGTTCCAGGTGCGTAAAACGTTCCGCGTTACGCACCGCCAGATACTGTCCTGAGGATATTCTATGATGAGACCATTTGAAGTATTACTATTATTAGTAGCCTTGTCATAGGCATCGGGCAGGCGGGTGAGTAATACACAGGAATATGGCAAAAAAGTGGCAAAAAATACACTTTTTATATTTAAGCAACACTTACCCGAAAGGGCCCGTGGGTCTCAGATCTCGGCTCAAGGTGCTGCTGGGCATGGTACCCTAAAGTACGAACGTCGAATCGGAAATCCAGAGTAGAATATACAGAATCTAAGGGAAATTACGCCTGGAATATTAAGCCTCCGTAAGACAGGATTGTTGCTGCCACCTAGACCAAGGCAGCCCTAATAGCATTTGTCAAAATTGCGCAAGAGTAGATCGGCCGCTATCGCCGGACGCAGGCGCGATAGACGCCGGGACCACTGCTGCGTGTGCGCACTGGCCTCGATTCCACGCGCTGCCACACTGTCCGGATTTACGGATGAATAAGCGGCAATATGAAGAAGCACTTTCATGTTTTTGTTGTAAACGCATCGAGCAATTTAACTCTGTCTCAAGTTTTTCTTGTTAGCATAAAAACATTTGGGCATAATCAGGTAGTGTAATATCCATTTAGCTATAGCTATATATTGTTTTTTACTTTTCCTTTCAAATGCTGGATGTAAAACATGATTATTTTTCCATTTAACATTTTAGTAGGAGAGCTGGTACCAATTTTTGGGTAGGTATTTGAGGCAAGGTAAAAACTTGTCCTATGCCTCTCCTATTATACCCCAACCTGAAACTGCAGACCTGGCTGATGAGTAGTGGGGCTAAATCAAGATAGATAGATTGTTAGATCACCTGCCAAGGTAGGAAGTCCTACCAAAATAATCAGTCATTTTTAGAATCCAAATTTTTTGTTATAAATAATACCCTAATACCATAACCATACCACAACCCATTTCAAGTTGCATCAAATATTTTTTTTAATATTTTTTTGCAAAATATATTACTTTAGCTCGCGTGTGGTAATGTTGAAACCATGACTACTAAATCGTCTGGCTTATTTTGTTTTTAATTCTTTAAACATACACTACGACACATAGAAATTGCATATTGCCTCAAACAGATGTGGAAAAAAAAATATTTTTATAAAATTAATAAAAAAAAAGGAGCCCCACTACTCACCAGCCAGGTCTGCAGTTTCAGGTTGGGGTATAATAGGAGAGGCATAGGACAAGTTTCCAGCTTGCCTCAAATACCTACCCAAAAATTGGTGCCAGCTCCCGGACCATTTTTTACAAAAGTACGTACCTATTGTCTTGTAAAAAATTAAGTCGAATTGAGAACCTCGTCTTTTTTTTAAGTCGGTTAAATATGTAATATTCTTGACGAATTATGAAATCGAGTTAATCTGCAGAATAAATAGATAATATACTTAATACTTAAATGAACAAACACAAAAGTTCGTTGCTCTGCTCTCGGAAAAAATAAAATCGTGGGCTTGATTTATGTTGTAATTATAATAACAAAGATCAATCAGTGATCTCTTTTTTTTATTTTTCAGTGGAAGGTTCAAAATTCAGCAAGCTATGTGTATACATTATTACCACATTTACGTATTTTAATTTCATCGACAATACTTCAAAAATAAAAATGGCTCATTATATGTTAAGTCTACGGGGCAGAAATGTTCTAGATCTTAGTCAAATTATATCTCTAGTTTTGACTACCGCCAATGATCTACTTGAATACCGTTCAGATCAATTTAACTTTGGTAAACGTCTACACCTATCATTAGGTACATATGTATACTTTTTATTCGTCCTCCTTATTTAGACACCCACAACTTTTAGTCTTCAATCACCGGTAACTACCGAAAAAACTAATCAAGTTCTCCGTTAGCCAGTTAATTTCACTCAGACGGCATGTGAATAAAACTCAATGAATTTCGCTCACGAACCCAGTGACGTCATTCCAAATATGGTTCGAATTAAGCGGCTGACCTCGAAAAGTTTAGATGCACAAAACGTTGGCCGAGAGCTCGTAATTAAATTACGGGTATATTCGTACCCGATGAATGGCAGAAAGCACGCGACGGAACGTATTGGTGTCGAGTATTAGACATAGTTATGTAAATGAACCGGTCGACTGTTATCTGTCGCTTTTCACAGCCAAAAGTGAAAATGTGCGTATGCGGCAGCGGCGATAACGAATAGAATAAATACTGTCAACGTTTACAAGTATCCCATCGTATAGGTTCCTCATTAACACATTGTGGGCCAAACAAATCTTGTTTAGTGCTTAAAAGATGCAACAGTAGGTAAGTATATTAACAAATATGTAGGTACATATATTTCTATTTATGAGTAAAAAATCACAGACATTATTTATTTAATGTGCACGTACACATTATTTTGATAAAATTATATTATCATTCTATTTTCCTCATCCTTTGGAGCAATTCGTTTTTACAATATTCTACACGCGTCATCTTAGGTGCGGTGTGTTTTGGAGCCAAATAAATATGTATCTATCTATAGTGCAATTTGAATACTGTAGATACTAGGTAACAAAAAAATATACCTAAATACTAGAATACAAATGACCGTATTCATCACCGACCGCCAATTTTGTGGCCACGGCCCACTTTAAACCAAGTACCCTGTCATTAGTAATATTTTGGTACTATGTATGTAAGTATTTAATGTACCTACATATACTGTATTTTATGTGGTTTGCAGATCAATCACTGCTACTAAGACTAAATAATGTTCTAAACCAGCAACCTTCTTGAAAGTAGAATTAATCATTCTATAATCTCTGGTGAGCCACATATGGCATCTATTTTTATTTAACGGGCTATTTATGGTTCTTATTTCTGTCTCTATTAATAACCAACGCTTAAAAGACTTGTGCAACTGAAAACCAAATGTACGCTTTGAAATCTAGTCGATTATGGTTCGGAAGTAACATGATACAATTATAATGTAACTAAGGAGCACTTACACCGATCTATGGTTGAATGATGCAATGAATCGATGATGATCGATTTATATTACACATAGAAGCTCCAGAAGCAATTACTATAATCGGTGAATCGTTGATCATGGTCTGCATCATAATACCCCGATTAAGGATGATTGTAGATAGATAATCCTACTCGTGCTTTAAAAAGCAACTAAGTACTCATATTTTGTCCGTTAGTTGGCTTTTGAAGAATTGAAGTAATTAGAATAATTAAGCTGAAAACATACCTCGAAACACACTAGCAATTCATCATAGAATTTGAAAAAGAATAACTAAGGTTGTATGAAAAGGAATATGAATGTTGAAGAAGCAAGTAAGATGTGTAAAGATCGTGACATGTGGCGTTCGCTTCTCTCTGCCTACCCCGGAAGTGGCGTGAAGTTTAGTTTAGTTTGTTAGAGAAGAATAAGTTAATGGTGGAAAACTTTAATATAAAGTACCGGCGATGAACAAAATATTTAGTCAAATGCCTCTTTATATCGCGGATGATTTTGTAATTGAAAAACTTTTATATACTTTTAGTAAAAAACCGTGCTACCATCAAATTTATTTAATATGTATAGATAAATCATGCATAGTTAAAATTAGGACTTCAAAACATCTACGCCTTTTTTGTAACTGTAATATTGTTGGTATTCCTATTTCCTTGTTTTACATAATTCGTATTTGTAACTTTTCACCTCAAAGTGACGTTTTCGAAACATTTTCGGTAACATTTATAATAAATTAGAGGTATTTTATATAACAGAACGTATGTTCTTGTTGGTGTATTGCAAACAAACATGTAAAACCTGGGTCAGCAGAAAATGTCTCTACCGTTTATTTCGAATAAAACCTTATATGCAAATTGTTGTAATATAGACTTACTGCTTTATCAAGCATATTATATCTACCTTTCTAATATATTGAAGATATATTTCTACATTGTTACCAATGTATCTAAACGAACTTCATGTTACATTGGTAGCAAGCAATATTTATAGAATTTATAAATATGTAAAATGCGATGCATGTGCATTTGACGATATTTCTAGACGGAAACACACATTATGAATTAATTAAACAAATAACAAACGGAGCTACAAAATAAATATTCAGTCTAATCTTATTAGTCCAAACAAAAGTAGGTATGGGAAAATATAAATGTCATAATTATGCTTAATTGCATCATTAACAATAATTGTTTAGTCGTTGGAAGAATTCACACCTGTTATTTATTAGCTATTTCTTTTATATGCTTCCGTACATCTATGTAGAAAGTAAGAGTCGTGAGTTTACACAATAGGGTTCTATTACGTGATCGTTGCCTTGAAAAATGACATGTACACATAGCTTAAGAGTGCTAACAAAAGTTAGTGTTTACTTTAGCTTTTACCAACTAGTTGGTATGGGTGATAAAAGCGATAGTTGCTTCGTCAATCACATTGAAGCTCGTGTTCCGAAATGTCAGTTGAAGTATTTTATTTCAATGTTGCTTTTGTCGTGGCTTCTGGTGGAATCATTCATTTGTCATTTTGCAAAATCTTTTCATCAGTCTAAATATTTTCTGTTTAGTAAGGCACAACTACCCTTAGCATACACCTAATTATCACATCACGTAAAATAAATAAGCGTATATTAACCATTATCAGAGGAAAATTCATATTAGATAATTAGGCAATACTAATAAATACTTACATAACATTACATCCGTAATCCCTGAAGGGCTAGGCAGAGTCAAAGGGCTAACCCCCTTAGCCACATTAAGCCAAAATAATAAAACTGTGCTGGGTTAGATGGACAATTGTGAAAAAGTTGTAACAAGTGGATTGCTCGTTGCCTACACAATCACACACCCAAAGCCCGATGTACCATTAGTCGCCTTTTCGGACATGCTAGTCAAGGACCACAGTTGGCACATTTTGATTAACTCTTAGGCCACACTACTAACAAATAATCATAAATAAAAGAATTTCTCGTGACAGATGTCATTAATATTGCCCAGATTAGGATTAGTGAAGCCGGTCGCTTATCAGATGTAGAAACCATTAAAGTAAGTGGTCAAGCTTCGTCTATAATGGCACCCTGCCTGCGATTTAACAAATGGTGAACTAATTTTCTTACAAACTTAGTGTAGATTTTTAACGTTGGGAAAAAACATCGTAAAATTCATTCAACACACATATTCGTCCAAGGTTATCCAAAGCTAGGAGGAAAGTTGGAACAAATCGTAAGAGCACAGAAACGTGATAAAGAATTAACTACTGGCTGACTCGGCAAACATTGCTCTGCCATAAAAATGGGGGGTGGGAGTAGGAGGGTCAAAAATACTTTTTGCTACTAACTAGTACAGCCCTTTTGAAGGAGTACGACCACAAATACCGTGACACGAGATTTTAATAAATTAAATTAATTGGACTTTTAATGATTACTAGAAATTTTAAAAAGTGTTTTATGCCATTAAAAAATGGCGGCAAACAAGCTTACAAGCTACCTGACAACAAGCCGTTATGGACGGACATTTTTGAAGGCAGAGTAGCTTTGGGTTAACCCTTTAAGCAACCGCATATATATGCATACTATAGGTAACCAAAATCTAATTATCGATATGATGAACACCGCATGCACTTTCTCCCACAAAATTGGAGTTGCGGCCCTTATATTGGGGGCACAGGTCAGTCATGCTCCGACCTTAGTCGAATCTATCTTGGAAATCATTGTAGCTCGGCCCATCCTCTAGGCTATGGCATACTCTACTTTGTATTTTGAAGTAAAATACAGAAATGAGTCAATTCAGATGTCATCACCATTCATAATTAACTTTCTGTAGTTAATACTTTAAAAGAGAGACTATGGTTTGCATTGACCAAAGCCTACCTATATTTGTCGGGCAATTATAAAAATCCCAATCGTTAACATCACAAATTTCTTTACACATGACAATAGACATGTGTGCACACACATGTCTATTGTCATGTTGAGACATGTCTATTTATTGTCTGTTATACTTTTCATGCTGGATATAGAGCTATGTTTACATACCGCTAAACAAAGCTAGACAGATCGCGAGCTTTATTTAGTAAAACGTGACTTAACGAATAGCTCGCTAAACAAATCCTGGCATGTTGAGACCGTTACAGCGAGTTTGTATCGAAACAAAAAAATAAATGCTTCATAAAACCTTCAAAACTTCAAATATTTCTATATATTAAACTACCGAAATAAAAGGCGCTGGTTCTTTTGGTAGTAAAACAAAAAGTATAATATGTCAATCAAAAAAGCATAACAAATAGTTATCAAAAACATAGACAAAAAGGTATAAAAAGGTATAAAAAGGTTAAAATATATAAAAAGCTAGTGCAGACTTGCACACTATAGATAACGCTCAAACTTTCGAAGTATCTTTTAAAAGCTACAAACGAGCGGAAACTTTTTCACATTTCACTTGGAGAACTATTGGTCTTTGCTGCGGCGAGTTAACGATTCAAGAGCAGCCCTGATGACGCAATTGTGAACGTAATCCCGCACAATAAGGTAGGGAACCCATTGATCCGACGCCGATACGACACGTGGGGTCCACTACCACAGTATAAACGGAACGACAGTAAAGAAAAAGTGATGATACTTTTGATACGAAGCAATGTGCAAACATAAAGGCGGCTTTATCATATCTTCTGTGGAGGTACCTATAGCAAAATCATTGGTTAAATTGCTTTTGGGAAATTCATCCGTATTAAATATATACAAAATTAGGCACCTTATACTCATGGATTACATTAATCTTGTATCGAAATAAAACTGCTTTTACTTAAACTTAACCAAAATTTGACATATGCTTAAAACGTCATTACTATTTGAATTTTACCGAACTTGTAGCATAGACAATGATTATAATAGTTACTGCCATGTAGGGAATCTTGTAGTATAAAACTGTAGGTACTTATTGTTTTACTTATTTAGGGATTGGGCTCAAGTTCGAACCAACATCCCTTGCATGTGAGGCAAGTATCCATACCTATTTAGCTGGCACCGTTCTCTTTATGAAGGTTTATCACCTATTCTAGTATCTACATCTCCTTATCAAGGGTCTTGCTGTTATTTATTTCGTTATGCTAGTACTTAGTGAGGGAACCAAAACCGGTCCTGTCCTTAGCCATACCACGCCATGCCACGTGTACTAATTATCAATTTGCCATCTTTTATTTGACTTTGAACTCTAAATCTATGACGTTAATGATCACGTACCCGCAATGCTAGTTGCCTATTGGGTGATTATTTTGTACACGTTACAATAGGTCGTCGCAATAACTTATTATGATGGGGAGTTATTCCATTTCATGAGTGTAATGTGGCATACTTATCACATATTTTCTGTCTTCTTGTATATGTTATACATACATACATATTATGTGTAGAAATAATAATGTAGAGTTCCATCTCCGTTTAGAACTCAAACATGCGTATACCTAGCGTAGAATGTCGTTAAAGACGATTAATAGCGTACTGGGTTTTGTGATTATGGAGGCGACAAGCTAGCAAGTGCAGCTACTTTTTAAAAAAAAATTAATTACCTCAATTCAATGTTGTTACTGTCATATGAACATATAGGGCTGAAAGGCCAGCCCATTGACTTTGTCTACCCCTTTGGGGATTACAGGCGTGATAATATGTATGTACATTTTGGTACTTTATTTTTAAATATATGTAAATGTTTTATGGTAATTAAACCTTAATTTTTATTAGACATCAAATTAAGCCGCAGTTGCAGACTGTGTTACGCGTATGTAAGTCGCCTATTAAGTAATCTGGTGTCTTGCAAGAAAGCCTGTAATGTCATTACCCCACTCCGATAAAACCATCAAAGCTTAGCAATTACTCGTTCTACACCTAAAGTGTAGTTCGCGTGCGCCCCGACATTGAATAATGAGAACCCAAGAGATGCCACGAATGTGAAGTGTTTTATTTTAATGAACCCACTTGTGGGTCAACCGTTGCACGGATGAGTAGATACCACAAACGCACATTTGAACTTGACCTTTATTCAAAGCGCATTAAGACTCACCAAGCAATTGCACCGAACATCACTAATGATGTAATGTTACCTGAAAACGTGCTTCTTGATTGATTTTAGAATGCAGGAAGTCATTAGCCGCATGAAATGTTTATTACAACTCTCTCGAATAAGCTATTCGTGTAGGGTTGTCTGACAGATACCTAAACAATAAAAGTCTATTAGTATAATAATGGTCGTAATCGTAACAGATCGATCGATGTTTAATATCGATAGTTACATCTATTACATAATCATCTGTTTAAATATGATCCTGGGTTTAGGGAGTCTAGAACATTCAGTTCTCTCTGCCTACCCCGCTAGGGAAGTGGCGTGAAGGTTAGTTAGTTAGAACATTGAACTGAAGTCACTGCTAATTGACTTTCGTTAAGAAAATAGATATTATGACCGCAAGTGATGAAAATGTCCTTTCCATTAAGCTTTTGATACGTGTACATCAGACAAAACTGATCAATTACATAAAACCATTTGGCCGTTATTGTTCACTGCAAAAAAAAATATCGTATACACCAAAACTTACATAACCAAATTATTGTCTGTCCTTATTTGGATCTCATTATTGTTTCATAACAAGCTACTTAAGATTAAGTTAGGTCATACCAATAATTGAACCTTAAGGCTATAAAAAAGTTGTTCATTAAATGATTTAAAGAAATTTAATCCAAGATATGATATAACATTAAACGTTAATACTTTATTGCCATTTTAATCTTAGTCCTCTACTTATTTTAATTATAACCCTAAGATTATAAACATTAATTGCAGCTGTAGCTTTCTAATCTATAATAATAATATAGTAGTTGACTAGTTATGACGTTAATATTACTAAATAAACATCATTCAGAGGATGAGAAATTATCAAATTGCTACCAGCCCGCTAGCAACCCTAATTCCGCATGGAGTATGTAGGAAAATGACTGAGTAACTGTAATTTAGATTAGTAACGAATGTAAGCGGAGGCTATTAAAGCCTCCAAGTGCTGATCGGGAATTCTAGTATTAAGTTGTTAACATCTAGTTCGGGCGAGCTGACACGCGTCCCATTACACCCGCGCCTGCGCAGGACACGTTTACCCGTTATGCTTTTATATTGGAAGTAGGTAATGAGTTAACACAATTTTCCATCTAACCCCCCTCGATTCTTGGCTGAATGTAGTTTACGGAACTTATTGCTCCTAGAATTCGGCCTACCCCTTTAGGGATGGCATAATAGTATTTAGTATATGAATTAGTATTGGTCTGGGACACGAAAATAATGTACCAACGCTTTTCCTTGTCTAGAATATTGTAAAAGGCCTAGGAGTAGGCCAAAAAAATAATAAAGTAGCTAGATCGTCTAACCACTTTTTGGTACATACTCAGTACAAAAGTAAAAAAAACAATTATTTCTTATTATTACATGTAAAGAAGTAGGCGACAAGCTAGCCACTTGTCACTACTTTTTCACAATTTTTCGTCTAACCCAGCCCAGTTTTGTTTTTGGCTGAATGTGGTTAAAGGGGCCTGCTGCCCCTTTGACTCTGCCTACCCCTTCGGGGATCGTGGGCGTGATGTTATATGTATACATGTTAGTATGTTTAACACGAATATTTTGGTTGCATGATAACTATTTAAACGACTGACGTACACAGTGACCATATTATTTTTAGTAATATGTAGGTATGAATATATGATTCATACCTACATTATTTACAGTAATTTGAATGGTATAGCAATATAAATCACATTAAGTTGTAATAGATAAACATCTAAATAGATGAGTCTCATGCCTCGATCTAAATACAGAAAATATTGTAACATAGTCTATCATTTCTGAACGAACTGTAGCCAACAAAATGAGGGTCATTTAACGTTTTAAAATTGCTGTGACATTACATGAACATTCATTGCAATACTTCGTTTTAAGACATGCATCGTGCGTCAAGAGACTCGATTAGTAGACAGCTTGCCTTAGACCCTAATACTCCGAATAGTTATCACCTTAACAACATGTGAGTATGTACCATACGTAATCGATAAAATAGGGCTTCAACCACAGCAATATCGATTGACATTAACACAATTAATTTTGAACTGATAATAAGGCACCTCCTATAAAAGTGTCGACGGCAGGCGCGCCCCGATCTACAAAAATAACTACAAACCCACAATTATTTATGAATAGGTCTCTGTTACAATGGAACTAGTCACGTCATGCCTAGCTTCGTACCTAGTAGGGTCGGTGGTCTATTTCCATTTCGGCATTTTGTGTTGTTTAATTTTCCATTGGCCATTGGCTATACAAGATAAGCTTTTTACATGACCTTTATGTTAATGTTGTATTGTGTACGCCGATTTTTTGTTATAACATAATAACTAACTAAATAAACTTCACGCCACTTCCCTAGCGGGGTAGGCAGAGAGAACCGAACGCCATATGGCACGATCCTTACACACCTCACTCGCCTCTTCAACATTCATAATCCTTTTCATAACATAATAGATTAATTTAAATTAAATAATAATAATAACACACACACACACATACACACACACACACATACACATACACACACACACACACACACACACACACACACACATACACACACACACATACATACACACACATCATAAAATTCAGAATAAAATGTAAATGTTTTTGTTTTCTTAATAATAAGTTAGATTGTTAAATTTAAGTCTAAATTTAAAATGTTCACTTTAAATCTCAAACTATAATAACAAATTTAGAAAGAGCGAGACATCCCCAACATAAGTATTTAAATATTACTTCCTGGGGCGTCTCTAAACTTGTAATTTAAAATTTGAGAAATAAAGATATTTTTATTTTATTTATTTTTTATTTTTAAGATCACAGGGAAAGAGAATACAATAAGATAAGAATTATCACACAGATTTCTAACTATTTGAAAATAAACAGTTCCTGATGAATATGTGAATAAGACTCACGCTAACAATTACATGAAAAGCTAAGCTTGAAAATAATACTTATAAAATCAGAAAATACCGGAATTCGGTAATAATTCAAGTAAAACTACGCTATCATCTTTATACTAAAACGTGCTGTCGCGGTTTATGCTAAAGTTGATATTACGTAAAAAATTAACAAATATCAATAAATTAATTTTTCCCCAAAACTTTCACAGTTATAATTTTAGTAATGAGTACCAACCCTATCTTACAGACCGATGTACCTGGACTTGACAAAGCGTGAATAACTAAAGCGACCGTTTAGGTCTTGTTAGTCTTCATTGTGCCTATCCTCTGATTCAATGGTATTGTGCTGAAAGGCCTGTAAAGAGAACTTTAGGCAAGCTTTCTTCCGTTTTCTATATTACTAAATCACTTTCGCTCGATTTGCTAGCGCTTTTGAAAACAAAGAGAGTTTGGATGTAAGTAAGAGTGAACTGAATCTCTAGTTTTAACAATTGGAATTAAGCGAAAGCACTTAGAGTAAATTTCTCTTAGTATTCTTCCAAGAATAGAGCACGCTATACTTTAACTTCCGTCAACGATTGAGATGAAGTCCATTGCAAGTTTACTTGACATTTAATTTAATTCTGACACAAGCTATCACACAATGCAGTTTTATCGTAAATCACGCTGAACTAAATTCGTGAAATTGATTTTTTTTAAGCATTGTTAATAATTATTTGAATTCATTAAAAAAAAACAGTTAAATCACGTTAGTACACAACGCATTTCAATCATATCATACATTTTAATTAATTGTAGATGTACCTACAATGGCCTCAGAGACTCAAAAAATATATCTTCTTCAATAAAATAAGGACGTCGCATCACACGTGTGGGAAGTAATTTTGAACTTAAAAGTTCTGACAATTTTTTTTTATCACTTATAACTCACTAGCTAACTTTAACAAAGTCAGGTGCCAGTGAAATTCTGGCCTTTTTGCTTCGTAGCATGTAGTTAAGTTAAGAGTCCGTGTTTTTGGATGCCTTATTCTAACCGTTAGTATAAAGAGTACAATCATTAACCTAATTTTGACAACGCAAATGCATTGCTACTCTAAATTACCCGTACACCATAACAAATGCCTGTCAAATCAGAGTGACGGCTGGAACGGTACACCGTATCTATCATTTGCCCACCAATTTCCCCGGCAATTAGCTCGGAATTCCCACAAGCTATAAATTTCATTTCTCGCCGACCCACATGTGACCGCACGGCTAACAGTACGCGTGCGGTAATGGAGACGCACTTGCCGCGCATCTGGGTTGACCGCAAGCGATTGCAGGCGCGGGCGCAGGCGTAGGCGCATGCGCTCTCGCGTGGTATTTCACACGTGATACCAATTAAATTAGCGGACTTTTCATTTTGTATTTCTTGCACTGAAATGGAGGAGCTTAAATAGAGAATCAATCAAATTGTATGTCCATATTATTTTGATTGATATATATATTATAGGGTTTGACTTAACTTTTAAAAAGGTTCTACTAATAAGTCTCTCCTTCAACCATTCGGATGATTCAACCTTTAAGCGGAGAACCCGCCCTAACGAATTTCATATAAATGAATACTTATACATATAAGGTTTTCTGCCAATTGCCAATAGGTACCTTTTCATTTGTCAATATTTTTTCGGGAGAGGTCATGATCACAATGTCCTTCTCACCTAGACATGCCCTTCGAAGGTTCAAAGACCTTAAAAATATTACAACTTAACGCCATAAAATCAATACCTAATGAATAAATTGCTACAACGAATCGTCAATTTTGTCAAACCTGGCTAAACACATGTCACACTGATTACATTATACTAACGGTACGTTTATTACGCAATTTATTTTAACATTTGTTAATAAAATTCAATGTTTTGTTATAAAAATGTTTATTAACTTTTAGCTTGCCATACCTATATTCGAAGTGACAAAATTATTAAACATTTATTTGTTACTTTTTGTTACGCGTTAATATCAATTTATCAAGTGGCGATAAGTGGTTCAATTAGTTGTAAGTAACTTAATACAAGGTTTTCACCATCACATTATTTAAAAAATATACGTATTGATTAAATATAATCATACCGATTGGTCGAAAAAAGCGCAGGAGGAACTTTTTTCTTCAAATGACGCCAAATTCATAATCGCCAAAATTTACTTGCACAATTATTTAAATTAAATTTATATTTTTACCAGACTATGACGAAACAAGAAAGGTGGGTAATTAAATAAGTTTTTTAATTCGTGTGCACAATAAATAAATGAACCAAATTATTGGGGCAGCGCCAACGCAGTGCATTGTGAGTGTAACCGACTGTGAATTGTAAGGCCATTTGCAATGACTGTCTGAGCCCTTAGTTTGTCAAGGATAAGCATTGCAACGGCGACAAGTCTAGCCAGGTGCAAGACATTCCGAGCGACAATTGCGTATCGCTCATAATCAAGACCGATTAGATAGTGTCCAAGATTGAAAACGAAATGCATTGTTCAATCGAAGTAGGTAGTCAGAGACGAAGTGACGAACAGAATTCCAATGGTTTATAAAATTTTATGTGAATAAGTCGGAAAACACACACATAACATGACGCCCGTATTCAAAGGGACAGCAATCCAACCACATTTAGCCAAAAATAAAACTGTCGCAAAATTATTTTAAAGAAAATATACCAAATAAATACAGCCACCGCATATAACATGCCATACGTAAATAAGAATGAGTTAACTACGTAATACACAAAACATTTAGTTCCATTACTCTAGTACGTTTATATCAAACTACCAAACATTTAGTAAATTTAAATGATCACGTCTACTATTTCGATATACTTGTACCATATTGACATGTACCTGCTTCACATTCTAATGTTTCTGACCAACATATCAAACAAACGTCATAACCAGATCAAATATATTTATATAGGTAGTTAAACGTGTCGTGTATACTACTAAAATAACACGCATATGTGTGCATAGATACCTCTAAATATACTTAGCAAGGCTTTGCATATGAATGTTTAATTAATTAATTAATTGCTTTCATATAAGGATGAAAATGTTATATTCTACTAATAGAGCAAGTTGATAATAACACGCGTTTTATAAGCTTTTATTAATTCATATATTTTTTGTAATGTGTATAAAGTATGTGAATTAAGATAAATCTTGTAAGGAAAATATTTAAATTCTAACTAATGGAAAAGCCAGCCTGAAGAACGCTTTTAATATAGTGCTTACTCTACAAAATGTGCAATATGTAACTGTTTATATCTTAATAGGTTACTGTTATGGTATTTTAATTTTAATTTTGACCAAGTTTCTGGGCTACAGCTGTTTCCCTTAATAACAATAGCCGTTTAACAAGCACGCGATATTGATCTAACAAAAAATTGCTTCCCTGTCGCGCGCGGGGCGACTAGAGGTGCTTAATATTTGAGCATCGAGTGTGCCGTGTTTGCACGTCCACTCACTGGAAAGCTAGTTGCAATCAATAATATCATTAAGCTGCTCTCCCCATCTATTGCTGATTGGTCCTATCTCAAATATTTTAATTCGGATTAAGTTTGCATGTGCGCCTTTACAACGTAAAGAAACAAGTTTAGTTTAGTCCAGAACAATTTCAAACTAAGTCTGTATTAATATAAAAACAGGTAAACATGTAAGTTTGTAAGTAAACACAATGCATTCAGTTGACACTATAGCTTGTTAACATACTGACATTCTAGTTTTATCACAATAACATAAGATAAAAAAAACTTAAAACAACATATATACGTAAACGTCACAATCGGCTCGTTTATTTTCCGGGTTGCATCAGAAATCAGGAAAAAGCTGTCAGAATGAACAAAATATTACATACATATATACATAACAAATGTCAAAGTCAAAGGGTCAGCAGGCCCCTTTAACCACATTCAGCCAAAAACAAAACTAGGCTTGGTTAGATGGAAAATTGTTAAAAAGTAGTGACAAGTGGCTGGCTTGTCGCCTACACAATCACATACCCAAAACCCCACATACCATTAGTCGCTTTTTACGACAAGCTAGGCCCAAAGTAATATAGGACCAATAGAATACTTATATAAAAAAGGTAAGATCACAATCTCAGAACGTCATAAGTATATCGTTATTTTCGAATCATGTTTTGTTATTTAATGTGCTATACTCGTATTTTTACCTTACTATAGAGAATCCAGCCCTTAGGCAAGTTAATTTAATAAAAGCTGTTGATATTGTGTTATTAATTTGTAGCGTGCTTCTTCACGTTCATTGGCTAATCCTTTCCCCAGTCGAGTTATATAAACAGAGTGAACGAGGCAACATCGCCAGACTGTCGCACCCTCCGAATTAGCTCCCCAGGTCGAACACTCACACCAAGGCCAACGATGAATCTAGGCATAGACAGTTTCAACCCTCCCCACTAGGCATAAAGACCAAAATCTTTCATCTAAGCCCATGTTTACCACCAATACAAACACACTGAATACTCCTTTCATGTCTAGCGTAATTGAATGTCGGTGCGAGGTTTAGGTTGTAAACCGTTATTACTTTTAAGTCCATATTTACAATCTGGATGAAGTATAATAACGGCGGTTTAACTATATCTATAACCTAGATGTATATCGTAAATATCTTTAGAAATGGTACGCAATGCTCCGTCTATCACTGTTATAAATGTGACTTGGCTTATGTGGCAGACATAAATTTGCTGTTATGCTAATTTTTACCGTACTGACTTTATTTTTAGGCAAACTAGGTACAATACGGATTTTTATACGGGTTTCGAAAAATCGGCAAATCGACAATTACGAGGTAAACGACACGATATAAAGCTAGTAATTGGATATTAACACTACCGGTCCCTAGAGCAATTGGAATAACTAATGAAAATATTAAGTAGGTATATGTGTACCTATACACACAGCTTATTAGCAATATTCGCTCTCTATTTATTTACATGCATATTCTATTACGGTCTTTACATTTATTACGTCATTGGACTTTTATTACTGCACTTATTTGAATACCATCGGTTGCAAATAAGAACAAATTCCGATTGCAATACAATCTGGTACCGCATGCCTGTGGCATGTGATGTTGAATAGAAATCTCCAGTTAAATAACACTTAAGATGTCTCTGCGCACCGTTCTCTCACACACGTTGCATTAATAAGTAGCCCAACAACTTCAACCCTTGTCTGAGACTGTCCCATAACGGAGACTATGCTTAACGCTAAAATATAAATGTACTAGAGGCTGCCTGTGCACTTAATTTCACTTTAAAGTCCATTATTATAAAATTATGGACTTTAAAGTGCAAAGAAACCTATGCCTAGTCCGGAGATTCTCTTATCTTAAATCGTTTGGAGGAAATATTTATCAAACGGAATTAATAAAAAAAAAAATAACTTCTTCTCTAAGTCACACATAGCTCAGCAATTATCACATTTACATATGAAATTAAAATATTGCAAAGCGTTGAAAATGTCGCTCATAGTGTCTAATTTATTTCGTGCTGCATTCTGCTTATGAATTACGAAAAAAAATGAAACTCGTATGATATTATATATCTATATATCGTACAAATCATGAATTTGATTTGTTCGATATATATAATATCTTGTTTTAAATTGTTCATAGAAAATACTTTCATTTCTATTTCTGTTAGGTACATTGACACTTGATGAAGTTCCGCGTTAATCGAAAAGGTCTGGTCACACTACACATTATTCTTGCAATAATGCGGTTTACTCCGTGTAATAGCTATTCGGGTCAACGCCAAAGGAATTCAGTATCGTTACATCTTCAGGCAAGTAGGCAGCCCACTAACATTTAGATACGTTTATTATGTAATTACGAGCCTTCTGCATAATAATAACATTATGTCAGAAGTTAACACATCTTATTGTTAAAACTCAGAATTTCAGGCGTGAATAGATAACTGTTCTAAAAGTACTTCTGCAGAAGTATATCACATATTATATTAACATATAAAAGTAACATAGTAGTCCGCTTAATACCCAATAGCCCAATTTTGGTTATATGTTTTTCTAATTGCTATCGTGCTTAAAATAGTGTAGGTATGTTTTCAGCTCAATTAACTGTCATAAAAGTTACAGTTATCTACATATTCTTTGGGTCAGTACGCTTATATTTTTTATTATCTGGCCTGTTTATAATCGGTTCCAGTAATCCCATGTTACTTAAGTATAAAACTCATGCCAACTTTATTTCTTCATTCTAAATTAAATGACCGTTCATACATATGCATCTTATATTAAGCAACACATAATAAAATGTCAGGCAGCTACTATGCTACTAATGTGATTTTGTGACCCAGAAACCTCGTAGACACCTCACCTTTGCCGACGCCATTTTTCTTCGCAACGAGGGGTTGTAAGCAAGGTTCTCCCCTAAATCAATAACTCATTTGTCCAATTACATATTGCCATGCCACAAAACTATGCAAATACCAATTCATTGTTTAGCATTGTAAATTTGAAGTTTCGGAATAAATTTTATGGTGTGACCACCATTTAAATAATAACGTTACAGTCCATTTGATCCAGACAGTATAAAGTAAATAGTTACTACAGCAAACGTTCATTAAAGTTAAACAATCATATTTCAAGTTAATCTATAGAGTCAAGCTTGGGAATTAGGTATATTACTAACTTAGTAAATTATTTAGATACTATTTTTTTATTTTATTTTTGGCGGACTTTTTATGACTATTGCAAGCAGGCGATGTATCGTGTTCATAAATTATATAATATCAATGATTTGCCTTGACCTGAAATAGAACATAAAAGTGTTATTTGGCAGAAACAATAAACTAAAAATAAAATAAAAACGAGAATATGTTATAAAAAATTTAATGGTACCGCTGTTCCGAGACGTCATCTTCGCTAGAATTTTCCTAAACGTTGTGTTTTATTACCATTTTATTGTATCCAGAGAAGCGTCTTCCGTGCCTCAATATATACACCAGTACGGCATCTAACCTATTGAATAACAGTTGTCGCTTGAACAGGCAGTCGGCAAGCGGCGCTCAACCAGTGTCAGGCGTAAATGTCGCGCGTCACGCGAGCGATCCCGGCTTCACGGCATATTGATTAAAACACCCGCCTGTATACACAGTGAGCTTGTGACCGTCCACTTGCACCTGCCACGTGACGGACCAACGTCCTAATGGGCTAGTTTAGTAAAATATTTTTTTTAAGTCCCATTATTGAGATTACAACAAAATATTGCTTACGTATGTATTCTTTTGTTCAGCAAACTAAAATTTATGAAGATATAGCACGTTAAAGTAGCGCGCGACTTCACTAGGTCTGTATGTAAAATTTTACATTACTTGTCACTAGGTAGATACTTTTCACAATTTTCCAAATAAACCAACCTAATTTTATAGGATAGTGGTTATGTAGGCGACAAGTTAGTAACTTCTCAAAGCTAATTTACATTTTGAAATATAGCGTTATCAAAATCTTTATACTGAGGAAATCAAAGTAATTGGCAATATTGGTGAGCAGCAGTTTTAGTTCTCTCTTTTTTTATTTCGACTCATTGTTCAATAAGGAATTAGATTAGCAAGATCAGAATTAGATTGTTTATTGTTAATCTTGCTGTAATCAAATCTACAGGAGGTCAAATTGGAGTGTTGGGCAAACTCTCCAATATTCAGATTGTGACATTACAACAAACGAGGTCACCAGTCATACCACATGCAAAGATGAACGCATAATAGGTCTGACGGACATTTATGTAGTACGGCCGTCTTTTGAATAAAGCCAATTATTAGAAGATAAACTCATATTCATTACACATATATTGACATAAGTTATTTTAAATCTATTTTGTTCACGTCAATTAATTTGTTCCGCATTGAATTTTCAATTGAAGTCCATCTTCACCCAAGCAATAGTTTAATGTTAATGAATGATTGTTTTAAGGTGAACGAACTTCGCACCTCTATTGTTTTAGCCGAAGGACCAAAAAACTTTATTACTGGCTTCAAAATTTTCCAGCAAAAAATTCTGAGGATTTTAGTGGTATATAGATTTGATCGCTTAAAGTATTGTTATATCTCAGTCTAATTACCTTTCAACTGGATTTTACCTTCTTACAGCATTCAATTAAAAAAAATACTACCCACGCTACCTCCATAGTTTTAATTTCACTGGTCCAAACATAATGTTTTTCCCAGAATTATTTTGCAACTCACATTTATAAAGCGGTATTTCTGAACATATACGACGAAACCTACTAAAAATGATCCTACAATCACTTAAGACATAGTAACGGAGCTGTGATTGATTGCCTAGGTGTAGAAATTGTCTTGTTTAGATGTCAGGTACGGAGTGAATTGGATAATTTCATGAGCTCATGAAAGTTCATGAGCATCTAAAATACATGGACCTTCAAATCGCTAACTAATATCTTTACTGATTATAATACAATGAAATAATTTACTCTAAGTAAATAAAAAAATAAGTAGATAGATGTTATTCTTATTGAAATATGACAGGTAGAACTTAGAATGTCAAGATTATTAGGTAGGATGACTTAGCTTATTAAATGTTTAATACAATTTCAGACCGATGTTAACCACTTGTTCATTTGTTTTAATATATTTGTTTTTATTGTTAGATCGAGTCATTAAGTTTATTAAAGCATCAAACAATTAATTGAATAAAAGATTAAAATTAGGAGTAGCTCAACGGCGTAACGACTACAGTAACGTTAGATCACAATAAGTCACGCAATTCTCATTACCGTAAGAAGAATTTATTTAATAAGATGCTATTTCTTTTGTTCTAGATGGATGGCGCCCATAAGTCTCGCCATCTACGCGCCGGGGGGCGACATAATGCCGACGGTGAACAGCATCAGGTACCTCCGGGACTGCATCGGCACAGACCTGGTGCGCCAGTTCGTCACCTTCCATATCTTCTTCAGCAACAAACATTTACCTAGCAAGGTAAGTGATTTACCTAGCAACAAACATTTACCTACAAATAATGGAGCTTCTTCATTATTACATATTTACATTGTGTATTTTTTTTATTTCCAATTTATGGCCACTTTAGTCTATTGGTAACATGTGCCGCAACCTAATCCAGGGTTAGACCAAAAAATTGTGGCTGAAAATTGCAATATTGAAATTACTCTGTAGGACCAACCTGGGGTAGTAGTATTAGGTATTATGTTTGCCTGATTATGTAATACATTTTTCGAAATAAAATCTACGTTTTTAAGTATTCAAAAATTAAACTGGAAGTAATTATGGTAAATTTCCAATTAAATCACCTCGTCTGTCAATAATAAGCTACTATCCGACTATCACATCTGATGCTTTTGCGTTGACAATTTATTAAAATGCAATGCCGTTTTAATAATCAAGTCATTAAAATAATTCGTGCGTAAAAATCACGTAGGTATAATCCCCTTAGTCAATACTAACTCACTGTGACAAGCGTCTACTTAGAAGAATTAACCTACTTTTCAAAGGCGTTCATTAACATCGCATAAATCGAAAGGTATTTTCCACAAAAGCAAACGAAATAGCTTTCGCTGTTTAAGGCAATTTACAAATATAATTATCTTAACGACTGTAGTTTCTTATGGCTTGGCATTATTTATACATAGCAAACTTGCGTCTTCCTGCTCCTATCTAATCAGTCGAAATTCTCACCTTAAATTGTTTAACCTATAATCCCAATCAAAGAATCTTACCTTACTTAGATGTTAAGTTTGTACTTATATGTATACTTATATAATTTTAACCTCGAATATTATAACACATATGTATAGCTCCACTAACCAATTGATAAATAATTTTAGAGTCCCTTATTTCCATTAAAATCAATAAATGTATAAAATAAATACGTCTCGTTCCCTTCAAATGTATTTTAGGTAAAGACCATTTAGGAAATTAAGCAGGTCCTGACTAATATATGAGTCCTGTTTTGTTTGTAAGGTTTTCTAAATATTTATATTCTGTGGGCGAAGTCAAAGTTTAAATAGGATCATTGAGTCAAAAATGGTTTAAAAATAAAAGATAGGAAGCCATAAGTTTTTCATCGCCTGAACTTATATCGATATCTCAACTCGCTGGGCGGTCGATAAGATGTGGAAGATTCAAGAGTGGGGCGAAGGAGGAAGAAGTAAACGAAAAATAAGGATTGCATTCCCTTTTTCTCATATATCTTTTTACTGTTTTGTTTTGTACTAAGTTTATGTCGATGTACGTAAGAAACCGTTGAAACTTCATGTCAAAGAAGAATAAGCATACTATATATATTTTACCACTTTTCCCACAGCTCGACTCGCTTGGAATTAACTAAACTATCTTGCACCTTAGAATCTATCATGTTATCGGAGATAAAAAGTAGCTTATGATTAAACTATAAGCATGCCAAGATTTGGCTAAGCAGTTTACGCGTATAGACATAACATACAGAGGTTTCTTTTTATTTATCATATTAATGAGAATTAGAAGTATGTCAAAATTCATTCTTATTAGCTCTTCTATTATTGTATTGTAATCCTAGTCAACTAATCTATGGCCGTATCTAATCAAAATACAACGCATCATTATTTGCAACCGCACAAATTAAGCCACAATTACTCATCCTCATTAACAGCAAGGATACACAAACAGCACATGTATATTGTTTAGACAGCAAAAAGATATCCTTACATTTGTATTGTGTATCGTGGTAACTGTGATAAGTAATAAAAAAGATATTTATCCTTATTATTCCTGCCACAACACTACCGTTTAGAACTAAACCATAATCCAATTTCTTCCAGATTCCGGAGCCGGACCACTTCCTAGGCGTGCCTTACAACTGCACCGTAGACCCTCCATACTTGTGGACGAACGCATCCAACACTTACATGAAGAAGAAGGGCCTCCTGTACCCCGTGAATGTAGCCAGGAACATCGCCAGGGACTCCGCCCTCACCCACTTCGTGCTGCCTTCCGACATAGAGTTGTACCCCAGCCCCAATTTGGTGCCCAGGTTCCTAAACATGATCGCGAGGAACGGAAAACCGCTGAATACCTCAACAAACCCCAGAGTCTTTCCAATAAGCATATTTGAAGTAGACGCCAAAGTTAAAGTAAGCATTCAATACAAAATAACATTTACCAAACCAAGTATGTCTGATATTATAATATTAGCATTACGTAAGCAATGAGTATTTATTAGAGGTATAGCTCATATGAAAGAGCTTTAGCTCAATTCTTATTATCTATACTTATAATAAATCTGTAGAGAGGTCAATTCTGTACATGAAATATATTTTCAAAATAACTATCAGGGGGTAATTAGTGATCGATACTAATGCCAAAAATGCAATCAGTAAAATTTTTGTCTGTCTGTCTGTATGTTCCTTATAGAAACAAAAACTACTTGACGGATTTTAACGAAACTTGGTACAATTATTCTTCATACTCTTAGGCAGATTATAGTATACTTTTCATCACGCTACAATCAATAGGAGCAGAGTAGTGAAGGGAAATGTTGGGAAAACGGGAGAAGTTACTCCATTTTTTAAGCTTCCGTCGCGTGTACAGCCTTAATGGTTAAAGTTAAATAGAAATCATGTATGACGGAAATAGTCTTTATAATATTAACCATAAACGCGGGTGACACCGCTGGCACAGCTAGTACAGAATAAAAAAAAATCTTTTAATTTTATTGCTTTTCCTTCTTCTTTCAAGTTTTCTTTCTCGCGTTCTCGCCTTTGAATAACTGATTCAAAGAACTAATTTCAATTGGAATGACTAAATATCTGTAATTAAGTTAGGTCAACAGTCCAGCCCGTTCTTTGTTTATATGAGTAATTAATAATGACTAAGATTTTATTAGATACAGCACAACAGTGTTAAAGATAAGGAGGCAGTGACATTTAAAGGGATCACTAATACTTTCCGTAAAGGGCATAATTCGTTTAACCCTGTAAATAATGTTTTTGTCTAAAGGAAACTTCCCATCTCATAAACATTAAACGCAAATATTTTTAAAGAAATTCGTAAACTCAACTTTTGGAAGTCGACGTCTAGTTATTCCTTACTAACAATTGCAGGCATAAAGTATATACATATACGCTCAAATGCTATCGTTTTTTCACACAGGTGCCATCAACGAAGACAGAGCTGCAAAAGATGTTGGCCGCTAAAACCGCCATTCCGTTCCACAAGTACGTGTGTCCGAACTGCCACAACATACCACAGCGCCAGCAATGGATCAACGCCAAGGAGACCAACCGTGAGTATTCCACCATCACACCCGCAATTCGCGAGGGGGACACTACCCATAGCTTTTCCGAACAGCGATGTGGGGTACCACGGGGTTTTAATGGGTATACCCCGGCCACTACCACCTTGGCCGGAGCAGAAGCTCCCTACTCAAGGGCCTTCAGGAGTCCCGCACACCACCCTGCCTCCCCCCTGGGCAGGGTGACGGTGCGTAAACCATTTCTTCAGCCTCGTGTAACAAAAAAAAACACAAAAAAGGCAGAGATAAGGTCCCTGAACCACATTTAGCTAACAATAGTTGAGTTTGGCTAGATAGACAATTTGTGAAAAAGTCATCATTGGTCGCCTTTTACGACATTAGTACAATCCTTTTGAGTCCCATGCCAATATGGGACACAATTACCAATTTTATTGCTTTTTTTTAATGGATACGTAGCTATATATTTTTCAAATAAGTACATATGGCTTTATACCACTTGCTCGAAGGTGAGGGTAATCATCATGAGGAATCCGGCAAATACAGACGAATAGATATGTATCGATGATCCAATCTATTTAATTCCCCTATTTAAATAGGGATCTGTCGTCTGATTTGAAAGAAATTATGTAGTTCTTTGAAATTACGGTAATCAGTCCCTTCAATGTATAATAACCTTATTCGCTATATCTAGGATCATGGTCTACGTAGCCCCGACTAATAATAACGGATCATATAACGCTAGTCATAAAACATTTGCCGCATTCGAAATAAATTCGTATTTTCTTTACATCTCCACGTGCAACATCTTTAATACGATTCTATTCGCCTTACAACCTTAACCATTCGACTCCGATTACATTTTCACAATATCGTATAATCAATCGGGCGAATAAAGTTCGCGTTAAATGTCCTCGTACTCATAAATCTTTATAACAAATCAATTGGAAGTAGGTACCATTGTTTGAACCAACCTCGGTGGTGTTGAATACAATCGATTTTGATGGAACCAGGGATATCGTCTATGTTAAAGTAAAACTCGTTATTTGAAACTTGACGCAAAAACATACTTTTTTCAAGTCATATTTCCTAATTTTTTTGTATCCTTATACTGATGTTTCTACATTTACAAATGTAAAAACAATATAAATAAATAATAAATGCATAATGTTTCTACATTTACAAATGTAGAAACATCAGTATAAGGAGCTAAATATAAATAGTGAGCTTTTAAAATTATGTAGGCACATAATTTTAGGAAAATATAACAAACAAAAGACAACTCTTTTGTAACGCAGGCCTTATAGAATACAAATTGTCAAACATATTGAATGTTTGATACTTTCCGATTTGTCTTATACTGCCAGATATTACTTCAATTATCGTAATTTATCAATCTCATTTGTCAATATAATTTATTTTCAAATCAATATAGATTAAACATGTCATCATCTTTCGAATGAATTACTTGCCGTATTGTCAATATGTATACTTGGCATATCCTATAGAAACATTGTGTAGATCCTATATTCTATACTTATGGTACATTTGCAATACGGGATGTACGCTGTCTAGACTAAGCGTAAAAAACGAATAAAACCCAGGATAAAGAAAACGATTTGTGAAACGTATTTTGCTTCTATACAGGCAGACCAATAAATTGGTACTAAATCTGAATAGCAGATTGCAGTTTATTGGATTAACAAGACTGTTTTTCTGAAAGTAGTTGAATTTACTCCGGTATTATAGACCAGGGGGGTCGCGAAAAGGTCGGGAAAAGGAAAACGGTAAAGTTCTACCTACACACTATCAGTGAGAAACTGTTTTCTTTTTATGGCCCAAGTGGCTCACGAAAATTTTTAAAAAGGGTCGCGTGTTTAAAAAAGATTGAAAGACACTGTTATAGACGATGGGTAGATTTCAATATAACAAAAATTTGTTAACATTACATAACATTTACGATAGTTTATTCGTTATTAGAGATATATAATATACATATTACATTATATGCAGTTCCCTGCATACTACTTCAAGGGTAATCAGTATATCCTGTTATTGGTACAATGCTTCCCCAACCCAAGCATGCAGCAATGGATCCTGAATGAATTGACTGAAGGGGCTGAAATAAGCTTCTGGTCTAATTCTCAATAGCCAAAAATACTCTAGTATTTGAAATGTTAGAAGAAGTTTGGACTTGTACATATAGCAGACAATGGAAAATACTTCAGAGTGCTTCCACAAAATTGCAATCGACAAAATAGGTCACGTCAGAGCCGTCAACGGCGGCCGTAAACCGACGCAAGTGTCTGTTAACCACTACAAACCTAGATTGAGCCTGTTATTGGCTGTCCACAAGAAACAACGAAAGCCAACCATTTCTCTTAATAACGCGCATCGCCCCTTGACCGATTTTCGTCCTGCCAAAACTGCAGACGTTCGGTGATTCAGTAACAAATAACAATTAATCGTGAGCTATTTATGCCGTCTGCGGCATGGCGTTTGCGTCGTATGGGGCATTCTAATTGCGTATTATGGTTCAACGACCGCGCCTTACCCGCCGTTCCCAGACGGCCGCCTGGCTCTTACGCCAATTTGCAAAATCACAAACTTTCTGCTCCAGCCCGCATGGATTGGATCCATCTTTCGTAATTTCCGTAATTTCATGTTTGCTTGTACGGTAAAGCGATACGGACTACCGTTTACTTCATTTCCTCTTGTTCTTCGTGTAAATAATGGGCGCTCATCTGAAACGAAAGTACCGTCAATTTGTTTGTGCCTGTATAAACTTTTCATAATTTTTGGCCTCTATAAACTTATTAAATGTAACTACTGAATAAAAAGTAACGACATCTAAATTATCTAGACGTAGTTGTTAGGCCAATAAGTCACAAAATGTTGTATTAAGTATCATTGCATTGGATGTTTTAATAGAAAGTTTATTTCCAAACTTGATACGGCAGTATCAAGATAAGCTTTCGATATTTTGGCATAAAACAAATCCTATTGGTATAAACCAGAAAAAATAAAATTATGCTTTTATTATTTGCAGAAATGGATGTGTTCCACGTGGGCAAGAGACGAGGTAGCTTCGTGCACTGGGAGCCCATCTTCATCGGCACCCACCAGGACCCCCACTACGATGATCGGCTCAGTTGGGAAGGGAAGAAGGATAAGATGACACAGGTAAGTACTTCATCAATCTCCAATTTAAACGATTTTTGTTACCAGAAATTTCAGAATATTACACCAGTACCTATCTTAAATCCGTTGATTGGTAGTATTGTCGTTTGATTTTAATCGTCAATTTGGTCCGTAGCGACGATTTAAAAAGTTTAGCAACCTTGCTATAGATTAACGTCGATAGATCACGAATAAGAAAGAGTTACTTTACAAAATCATGCGCAATATTAAGGTCGGAGACCTCTGGTATACTTTCAATTTTACTTGTAAGGTTATAACAAAAGGCAAATTTTCTAACGAAGTCCTCATAAACTATGTAATTTTTTACTTAATTCGAATGATTATGAAAAATTACACCTACCAACCCAGCTTATTTCACGTTTCAGGGTTACATTCTCTGCGTCCAAGACTATGACTTCATGATTTTGAACAACGCTTTCCTCATCCACAAGCCTGGCATCAAACACTACGTGAAGAACGCGAAGAGAGACTCTCTGGCCGGAAAACAATCAGTCTATATAAACAATGTCATCATGCCAGAACTGAAGAAACTCTTTGGCACCAGGGCAGGGTGTGCGCTGTGACGAAAGCATAAGGTCATCAAGGTCCTGAAGGACTTAAAGACTGTTCCTTATTCGATGGCGTGACTAGTCCAAAGCTGGATTGAATGACCCAATCCAAAACATGGTCTAATATATTTTAAAACTAAACTGGGTTTTTAGTACATTGATTTTGATTAGTCGTGCCTATTAATCAGAGGCTTTTCTACTACGTAGTAATTTATTGAAGTCAAACCTGAAAGTGATATTTATTCTTTGAAATTACTTTCCATTAAATATTTTTGGGATTGTTACGAAGAGTATAACAAGATAATGCTCTTCAGCCCCAAAGAAAAGAAGAGCTTGTTCAAATGACGTGTTAAAGTGCCGTCGCAAGCGTTTCTGATACCTTACTACGAAAGCGGAAAGTCGAAACTACGGAATCTATAAAGAAACTCAAACACACCACACCACTATATTATTATGTTTGTAACATTTAAATGTTGTATGTATAATTTCAAGTGTATACCGAACCAATCGGATTGGTATGTAATAAAATATCGATCATGATATCTTATAGTACTTTATCGTTATTTATATAATACCTAAGGTCCGTAATGGAAAACAATTTTCGTAGTAAGGTCTCTAAAACGTTCTAATGAAGATAAATAATAATTAAATAATCAATTATCAGGTTACAGGGTGAGCCGCCTGATTTTTTATATACAAACTAATTGTTTAGCTTTTCTTAGAGTGAATCGAGACATATCATAATTAATAGGTTATAAGATGATCTGTAACCAATTTTTATGCAATGTACATAGTTACACAGCCACGATGTTGGATGACCATTATTACGTGATTCCTAGAAATTTATGATATTGATCGATTTTCTACTGCCATTTTACAATCGTTGGAGTCGAGTAATCTCTAAAAATACTTAGTTTTTTTGAAAACATATATATATGTATACCACAACATAGTATTACACTTATGTATAAGGAATACTTGTAGGTAAGGTCTGTCATTGTTTTGCAATTGCATGCTTATGAAGTATTATGACTTTATACAATTTCTTTACGCTAATCTACGTTGTTAATTGATACTAACCGTCGCGTAATCCTGACATTCTGAATATACACAAGTGGTTTCATTTATAATGTCTCTATATTATTAATTGTGGTTTGATTCGAACTAACAGAATGACAGGCTCTAATAAGCGCGCGTAATGTAATACACACTGTAATTTTTAAACATTATCGGCAATGATCAACAAAAAAGCAGCTTTGTAAGCGTAAATTATCTAAATCAATTCCGTCGTAAATTTTTGTACTACTAATATATAGCTGGCTTATCCTTTAAAGTTATTCTATTTGTGCAGCTTCTTTATGTTGTACGTTGAACACTAATTTGTAACGTGGAAAATTGCAATACTTTCGAAATACACAAATATAATTTGCCAAATACCTAATATGTTTTAAATTTCAGAACTGAGAATAGAAATATAATAGAAATTTCGCGAGCTCGAAACGAGTCGCCTAAGTGGCTAAAAAGCTATATGTTCGTAAAGGCACAGGCATCTGCAAATAAATGAAAAGAAGAGGAAACGAATCAGCGATAGATTTATACATTTCTATTCCTCATTATCAGATCTGTGGATATAATACTTAACCAATATTTGTATTCATACTGCGTGAGAGAGAGAGATCTATAATCTATGCCAGTTAGTTGAACGGTGTACAAGGTATAAATCTACCAAAAGAAACGATTCATTTGAAGTCTAGTCTTTGCGCAGCTCTGCATATTTGTGTTTTCCCCCATGTACAGCTCTCATGGAATCTACTTTCTTGTAATAAGACCTTGTACGATCAGCGACAGAACTTGCTAAACATTTTTAGTTATTACATTAGAACTTTATTTAGTTCTGTCGCTAAACGTACATGGAGTTTATATAATTAATAACGTAAAGCATTATTTTTTCGATATTATAGCTTTTATGATAGTAACACTATTGGAGCTTTTGGATTTCATTAAAATGTATTCGAAGGACTTAAACAACTGCTATATTATATTTTGTCAGTACCTTCTACTTAGCATTAAAGCTTATGAGACGAGGCCTTATTAAATCAATAGTATCTATATACATATTTGTATATTAAGTCGGATCTATTCTTATGTCTCTAACTATATACTATCCATAATAAAAACACATCGTGTCGATACATACTTAAACCAAATTCGATAATTATGACGATTGAAGATGGAGTTAATAATTTGTATATTGAATTGTTTAATGTAAGTTTTTATTTAGAGTTAACTGTATGTAAATATTTTTTCCATTAGTTAGGTAGACAACAAACATTTTGTAGTCTATTATTTCGCATTCTGATTGATAAGAATACAATAATTTATGAGTCAATTATGAATTTTGTACGTCGTGTGAATTGTAAAACATTTTAATGATCGTATGATAATTTTAATCAAGCAATAGAAACTACCGACCCTTTTAAAATACTTTTGTGTGTATAATGAATGAAAATATGTAAGTGTCACAGTCGTGTTTACGTGATTTCCATTGAAGACGAAGTTATAGTTATTGTCACCTTTGCCTATTCGATATGAGCAAACTGATTTCTGAATACGAATCTCCCGAATAGGAATATTCTTCTTCCATCCCAATGAAAAGGGAAACTGTGTTTGGTATATGGTACTATAAATCGTACTCAAAATGAAAGTTGATGTCTGTTTTCGAAATCAAATAGTAATTAATCTATGCTTTAGTATAGATTTTCCAGAAAATTAGAAAATTTAATAAAGCACAAATATGTTTATGCTAAATCTTTCCTAAAGCCGAGTTTAATATTTGAAATTCGATTCAGACTAAATGATACTCTACGTCTTATTTGTAAGTTTAGATGTAAACTATATTAATAAATTTAATCTGATAGAACATATCTTTATAACGATACATATTTTAATGATAATATATGTATGTATTACCTACATTTATTCAAACAAGCTAGAATTCCTGAATTGCATTTTGTAATCTAATTATAAATAATGTGCCTATTGTATACGCTCTGTAATTCTAGGAAGTAAGTAAATCCGTTCGAAGATACAACAATATCTAGTTATAGCATTTTAATGAATTATCATATCTGTGAACGGATTTTTATTGCGGACGTGCTCGAGATTTGTAATGCACTATACATACTACTTCATTATTTGAATACGAATATGAAAACTGATTTCTTTGCGAATGTCTTAAAATTATATTAAATATATTAGTAGAGATACAAATGCAGGAACAAGCAAGCGTCAAGTTTAATCACACTCATATTATAAAGGCGAAAGTTTGTGAGTGTGTGTGTGCGTATGTTTGTTACTTCTTCGCGCAAAATCTGCTGAACAGATATGGATAAAATTTGGCACAGAGATAGATTATAATCTGTAATAATATATAGGCTACTTTTTATCCCGAAAAAATGCACAGTTTCTGTAGGATACAGAAATATTAGTCTACGCAGGCGTAGTCGCGGGAAACAGATAGTTAACAATAAAAGCTTCAACGTAAAACGTACATGAGCGTATAAGTTAATGGTACAAGTCAGTTGGAGGACAAAAAATAAAAATACCTGTTATAATAACCAATACTATTGTACAAATCTCGGGCTAAATCTGGACACAATTTTATCTCGACATTATAAGAGATGAAATAGTTTGTGTAACACACGTCGAGTGTTATGAGCCTTACGGTATTAGTGATATACATATCTGTGTAATATACAAAATAGTGCTTAAACTCACCACGTTCGAACATATTTTAGTAGTTATAAGTAGTTGAATAAATATTTCGTTTCGATCTTTAATTTAAATTATTTAGCGACGATAATTTTTTAATCTGATGTATATTTCGCTTTGTAGCTACTGTCTATGACTTTGATATATTACGGAGTGTTTAAAGTGATTTTGAATTTAATTTATGTTTAACTATTAGTGATTTCTCGAATCACATTAAAGGATTATTTTTAATAGTGTCCTATCCAATAGGGCCATTTTTCATAGTTAGATCTTTTATACATACCTACTTTTATGTTAGAGTCTAGATAAGCATATGGGATTTGGTTATGGTTTTCAAATGCATGTGGTGAGTTTTCACTTTCGGCACTTAGGGTTCGCAAAGTGCCTGTTAGTTTGTAAGTGCGATATATAAAAGTCTTTCAATGTGATCATTTACGAAAATGTATTTATCGAATAATGTAAGTAGTTAACTTTTATATCAGCGGTTCCATAAAATTCTACAGGTAATGTGTAATCGGTCTAAATTTTCAAATAAAAGAAATCTTATTTCTAATACAGTTGTTATTATTTTATTATACACCACAAGTAAAATCAAATTTCCTACACTTATAAAAATTAAATAGATAATATAGATTTTCTTTATAAAATTCATTTGAAATACTTAAATGCCTGATAAACAAGTAAGTCAAATTAAATTAAATATAATAGATATATAAGATATTTTCGTAATACTTCTAATCACAAGCATTTTCGCACAAGATCCCCAAAAGTTCTATTGTAATTATTAGCCGGATGCCGATACCCAAAACAAACACGGAAACAACCTTTACTACTGAAATAATGAATAAAAAAACGCCTTAACTTTACACTTTTAATAAATTATCTCTAAAACAAAATTGCTCTATCCATCGAAGCGCCTACTCCCAAAATCGTCAACAACAAATGACATTTAATCGCTGTGCCTTTTGCTCGTCGACGGTCGAAAGGGCCCGGCCCCGGGGGACCGTAGTAGTGGCTATCTGGTGGTCTACTCGAGTCCCGGTACCGGGCGAACTCATCATACGTCGGTATTCGACTCTTAGTCTCAGGAACTGGAGGAATCCCCGGCGTCTCTCGCCTTTCTTCTTCAACACTACTCGTTTTTGTTTCGGCTTCTTGCGCCTGACTTGGTTCTTCAGGTTTTGCTGGTTCTTTAGCATCCTCTGCCTGAGGCTCTTCCTTAGCTGGCTCTGGTTGACTTTCTTCTGATTTCTGTTCACCACTATCACCTTTATCTTCACCATTTGTTAATAATATGGTGATGTTTCTATTCATATTGCTGAGTGAATATAAACTTTGCAGTTCATCTATAAAATTATAAGAATACCTCAAATCTCTTAAAGTATTATTGATAAGATACGATCTTGATTCTATATTACAAGGAACTTTGCTAACTATTTGCCTGGGAAATCGGCGGTATAAGTATTTGTACTTCGTATGAATAATAAAAAGAAATAGAATTGTAGATATAAACGTATTCATGGACGACATTCCTATAAATATCAAATGTGACAAGAAGCGTGACATTAATACTTTTTAATATCTCAGATACTTAATAAAAAAAGCTTTATTAATTACTCGTAAAACTTGTTTCATAGTTCGAAATCAAATCAACATAAACCTAATAATAAACTCCTTAAAAAACTGAATTCCTGCATTTTTAATAGAAATCTCGACAGTATCTACCTATTTACACAATAAGACATATTAACAATATCTATGTATTTATATATAAAAGTTCAACTAATTTAACTTATCCTGGAGAACAGGAAGTAATGTCCAACCTTTAGCTTGATATACGGTTAACGATGAACAATACTGTAATTAGTTTTTGCCGTGCAACCCAGTGCAACGAAATTAGCTAGTAGCCGCGCATCCCAAAGTTGATCCAACTCCCGCCAACCCACGACTTTATGATTGGAGCTAACAAGAGAATTCCGAAATGACGGTAACATGCCAGACTGGCGCTGCGCAGAATCCCGATGAGCCCGCCGCGAGATAAGGAAGTTGAGCTGCAGCTGCGACGTGCGGCGCATACGCCGGCACCCGCAATCTGCAGACGGCCCACTCCATACTTAGCAATATGGATAATTAGGATGTTCACACCACGCATAAGTAATGGCAAGATATAACTTCATCCAAGCAATCTTATCTCGGAAGCATGATAGACATAAAAATACATACTTATTTGTACGCAATGATCATAAAAATATTATTGTTTGAACGATTGTTCATTTCTTTGAGGATTTCTTTTTTATTTATTACCTGACTATTGACTATTGAGATGTCACGGCATATTATTACCATAAAAAAATGTATATAAGGTAGAAGTAGATTTTTTTTTCTTAAGAGAAGTAAATTTAAAGTTCCAAAAAGTTTAGTATTTAATTTTCGGTTGTAACTTGTGAATTTTTACAGCAATAATTTAGGCAAAAAATGTTTTGAGTCCTGCTATTACATACAGGACATGCGATATGCGAGGACTAGAAAAAAACGTAAGGCAGAAGCCTGATGAGACTCTGCTTTATACAAATTTCAGAGCACTCAAATGTAATAATCTCGCTAAATCTAAGATTCCAAATACAAACATTTAAGGCATTAGGGACTAGTCCGATCTGTAATAGAATCTTACACAAACAAACCTTCTGTAATCTCTGGGTGCATCGCTGCGCTCTGGCTCCTGCCGTATTTGGCTCAAATTTATCTTCTTATCGTTTAACGGAATGCACAGTTATCATAATGGCATTCGACGTCACATGGAGACTGGGTTAACAGATGAAAAACTAACGCTCGGGAAAACGCAGTTAAATGCGTTGTAAACAACTCTCTAAGGACTATCTAGTAGCGAGTCTTAGAACGACTGTTATTTACATTTGATCCAACCACAGTTTAGCTTGAACTAAACGAACAAGTTCTAGACTTACGTTCAGTAAAATCTACTTGATAAGAATTTTAAATAACTTATATGTAGATTTCATTGACCATAAGCTTTACAACATAACTGTAACTTACTAAATATGCAATCAAAAAGCTGCTAATCTAACTCTAATTATCGCTTTTAAATTAAATAATATTAATAAATATCCATTCATCCATTTTGTCTTTATTTTATTTTTTTTAGTTAAACTTATCGGTAGCATATGTAGTTGCTATGCGATGACGGGCAAGCAGTAATTGCTATCTGACCTTTTGATGCTTTTGTATAGAATCTACAAATGATAATGAAAATATAACATTTAAACAATAAGTCCTGTTCACATCCGTGTCCCCTGATGAGTACAAAGTGGTCCATCTCAACATGGTTAATCCTTGACTTTCAAATAGCATTGAATAAATGTGATTTCTTTTGAATTTTAATCTCAAAGGTTACGGAATATTTTAAACTACGAGCATCATCAAGCGCCACACATCGCATTAATCAAAATATCATCTTAACATATACTTAAAAGTATTAAAAACCAGTAAATCTTCTTATATTTCGTAATGAATGTGAGGAATTTAATTGGTTATTGGAACTGAGACCCCAAGATGAAATGGTGTACCTATTTTTGTACCTTTCGTAAATTCATAATTTTTTTCGTATAGAATTATATTGACATTTATCTAAAGATGGTCCGTGGAAATAATTAAGACACTTTGTATTCCGCCAAAGACTCGGTGTGCAAATATTTTCACGAAATAAAGAGTTAAACGATTTGGGCCTTTTTGAATTTAATTTACATATACTGACTGTTCACATACATCAAAGTAGATATACTTCTACTCTGTACGTACATGTACAGCATATTCATCATATTATAAGTTATTGGTTAGTCTTTTAAAAGTAGACTTCGTTTTTATCTAACTCCCGTAACGTTTGTGAGCTCTTATTTCCGGGCAAACATGGGAAAAATGCACAGCATATAACAAATATGTAATTTTAACTCGACTCTACGACGATAATTATATGTATAAAAAATAAATACTATTAACACGAGCGAGCGGTGGTAGCTCAATGGTAAGGACACGCGGCTCTTAACCGAGGAGTGCGGATTCAAACCCTAGCAAGTACCTTTGGATTTTTCAAGTCTATGTACGTATTTATACCACTAGCTCGACGGTGAAGGAAAACATCGTGATGAAACGTGCAAATTCAAACAACTTTGGATTTGTAACCATGATCCAAAAATTGTCTGGTTCCCCTATTTTAGGGTTAGGAAGGTCAGACCGGCAGTCGCTTCAATGTAATTACCAGACTCGCTAAATCCTGGATCATGGTCTAAGCGGACCCCCTCTAAGCACGGGACATAGCGCTAGGAAGATGATGACTATTAAAACCACATTTAACTATGAAACGTAAATACGATTTAATCGTGTATATAGAATAAACTATCTAATAAGTTTGTCTATATTGGTCAGAGATTTAAAAATAATTTTCCACCAATGTTTTTTTCCCAGCGTGTCATAAAAGGTGACATATGATATACTGGGTACTAGGTTTGTAGACGAGCCAACCTTACCACTATTTAATAAAAAATTTTCATCTAACCTAACTCAATTGGATTTTTTGCTACACGAAGCAAAAAATCTAATCCAATAAGGTGCTCCTTGACCTCCGCCTACCATTTCAGAGATTGCGGACGTAATATTACGTACGTTTCGGGAGAGATCAGCATTCATATCATATTTTGAGGTGTCACTTAAAAAAAACTATTCCTAGATATGATGGCACGACTGAAAACATCTAGGTTCTCAGTTGTACCATCTGATGACTAGTTTTTTTGAATTCCCTCATTGCTAATTTACCCTGGGAACTTGTATAAAAGAAACCGCAACTAGTAAGGGCCTAATTAATGAATTACCACAACGGGTTCAATTAAAGGATATATTCATTACAAGAAGGCGCGAGGAGAAACGGATGGGCATAATTTCCTTGGGCGGCAGGATGTGAATGGATCGTCTCATTGCTATTGCTATCATTAGGTCTGTGGTCTAATGTGTACTAGAACCGTTTCGTAAATTATTTAGGTTTTGGCTCGAATTTTTTTCGAGTTCGAATCGAATGAAACAATAACATATTTTTTGTTTAAAGTAATAATAAGTAACCTATTAGTATTAAGTATTCAATATCACGTAAGAGTATATTAGCTCTTTTTATATAACATGACATTAAGCGTCTCTTAAATTACTTGATAACGTTATTGATTTTTAACATCTGTAATTACACTTCGTATGTCCTAGTCGTTACATCTAGCTATTCAAATATTCAATTTTAAACAGAAATCGGAGTAGTGATCATAGACAGCAACCTTAACACTAATTGCTCAGCCGATACGGCCCACATCATTTGTGGTAATAAGCTCACTTATAAGGCACCGTAAAAAGAATCCTATTGATAGGTAAGAAGTTACAAAAGGGAATGGAATGTCTAATTGATCTGGGTTCGAAGATTGCTTAATTTATTAACTTCAAATTACACTTTATACGGTATGAAGAGAATCTATTTATCGCTAAAGTACTCAACTATGTGACAAAGGAGTTCATTGAATTCCATTTATGGTCACTTGAGTATCTATATCTGAGACAAGATCTTGGCCATGGGGCTAATGAAGAAGAAATTACTTTGATTATTATTATTATAAAACAAGCAATTGGGAGTGATGGTAGCGCAATGGTAAGGAAACGCGCCTCCTAACCGAGGGGTGAGGGTTCAAGCCCGGGCATGTACCTCTGATTTTTTTAAATCTACATAGGTATATAGGGTAGACCGAGGCGATTCGGATCACAGGGCGAATTGGATCAAAATAAGAAATTTGTTGATATTAGAAACAAATATTTCGAGCGGAACGCAGCTAAGGGCCCGCAACGGTCCCCCCTCTCGCCCTGCATCGCCCGGCATAGGCATTGCTTCGATCCCGCGTGATTTGTCAGTGTCGGCGCAGCTCGCCAATAACTCGGGTGTTTGCGTTGGTGCGTTTTTTGTACGTATCTAAGGTAAGTACTTGATACGTCTTTGTATTCTGTTAAGGATTCATGGTAATATTTTAAAGTTGTTTGTTTATTTTGTTCATAAGGATGTCTACATTAGAAAACCAATTCTTTTTAGGCATTATCTTAGAGGTCTTCCCTTTGAAATATATTTTTTTTAAATCTTGAATATGGGGCTAATCGGATCATGTCACTGGGGGCGAATGGGATCTCACTTTTGAGCTGATTTATAGACCGTTTATGGACGTTTATAAAGTATTTATATTGTTGTAGATGGTTCGCATTTACAAGAGAAAGACTAATGCCGGAGAATGGTCCCAAGAAAAGATGTTAGAGGCTGCAAATCAAGTCTTGGCCAAAAAAATAACTCTACGTTGGGCAGCTGAAATTTATGTCGTACCTTATACAAACTTACAAAGAAGAGTATCTTTAAACAGAGCCGTCATTAAGCGAAAGGGTGGACAGTTATCACTCGACGAGGATATTGAAAAAAAGTAAGCTGACCGGCTCTTGCATTTATCAAGTCGTGGCTTCGGAATCACACCCAAGTCAGTTCGTAAGTACGCGTTTGAATTTGCGGAACGCCAAAACATACGACACAAATTTAACAGAAATACAGGAATGGCTGGCGAAGATTGGTTCCATCGTTTTATGCAAAGAAATAAACAATTAACTATTCGAAAGCCGGAAGGTCTGTCTAGAGCAAGGATAGATGGAATGAAAAAAGAAAAAGTGTCAGAATTCTATAAAACTTTGGCTATGGTGGTGGTGGTGGCTATGGTGGTGGTGGCCAGGCTAAATGTTAAGTAATTTTAAGTATTTCTTAATATGTTATGTTTGATCCGACTCGCCCCTAATATTGGGGCGATTCGGATATTTCTATTTTTTTGTTTTTTTATCTCTAATTTAAAGAATTTATAAATAATTTTAGTTTTAAAATGTTTAATTAAGACGTGAGTAGTTACTGTTTACTATTTTGCCAATAAAATGACTTAAACAGAAGCTTTAATATATTTTTTTTGAACCTAAAAAAAAAGTGATCCGAATCGCCTCGGTCTACCCTATTATGTATTTATAGGTACTACTAGCTCGGTGGTGAGGGAAAACATCGTGATAAATCCTGCACATTCCCACAACAATGCATGCATTGATGTATAACCATGATCCAAACAGGATTTGGTTCCCGTATCTAAGAATTATGAAGGTCAGATCGGCAGTCGCTTCAATGTAATTACCAGACTCGCTAAATCCTGGATCATAGTCTAAGCAGACCCCGACTAAGCACGGGACATGACGCTAGATGATTATTAATTGTAAAACAAAATTAATTCATTACTATGCGTATATTTTTTTCCATTTAATATCAATGTAACGTTACTGTAGAATCAGAAAAGTAAACAAATTGGGAAGATACTGATTTCGAAAATACAGTTCTAAACTAGTTTAGGAGTCAGGGCTCCATTGAAATGTATCGTGTACTTACTACAAATAAATTTCATTTCATTTCAATAGGTATACAATCATAATGTGACTAAGTATGTTGATATTCTTTAGTTTAGTCTGTAAAAAAATTAAACGAAAGTGCAGAGCACATCTTCTCTTTTGCAAACAAAGAAAAAGATACAAGGAAGAAAATGGGAATAGCTCTTTAGACACACTCGTTTGTTGCCACATTACAAATAAATGTATTTAAAATGTACCATATTGGTCTGAAACTCAAAAAGAATGCGCTAACTGTGTTCTTTGCTTAGCATGTCGTAAAAGGCGACTAATGGTACATCGGGTTTTGTGTATGTGATTGTGTAGACGACGAGATTGCCACTTGTCACTACTTTTTTACAATTTTTCATCTAACTCTGCCCAGTTCTATTTTTGGCTGAATGTGGTTAAAGTGACTTGCTGCCTCTTTGGCTCTGCCTACCCCTTCGGGGATTACGGGCGTGATAATACAATACATGAACAGTTCAACTTAATGTATAAGTGTGCGCTAACTGTTGATATGTATGCACAGTTTTGTCATCGTTACGTAAATAGTACTGCAATAGTTTCTAAAGTTAGGTGTGCCTAAATGATGTATGCTCAAGACTAAATGTACATCACTTTGGAAAAGGCTATAAGGAACAGATAGACATTTATTGCAAATCATTCTTGAAAGTTCAAAAGTGTTAAGTAAATGTCTTGTAGAATTCTTCAATCCAATAATATAATGTTCATAATTCAAGGAACATTGCAAATTGAATGTAACGCAGGTTCTTTGAATATCTATCAATCGTATTGTTACATAAATACATTTGTACGAGTTTAATATTCTTATTATATATTATTGTTGTGCCTTGATCATATTTTGCGATTTATTTTATCTCAATAACAAAACAGACAATAATAAACCATATAACATACATTTTTAATAACATAATATAAGTAATTCTTACATTAGTTAAAATACAATGGTTTATTTGTAATTTTTATAAAAACCTTATTTATAAAAGTAATGTATAAGGTCAACACTAAATGATACGTAATAAATAAAAAAAATAACTAGTGGAATCCCAGTTCGTACTTTTGCAAATTATTTTAGTCAACATCGTTCAAACTACAAATTCCTTATTTTGCAATATCACGATTGCTAAATCTTACTCATATTATAAACGCGAAAGTTTGTATGGATGGACGGATGGATGGATGTGTAGATGTTTGTTACTCTTTCACGCAAAAAGTACTGCATGGATTTTAATTAAACTTTGCAGTAGTATACTTTATATATTAGAATAACACATAAGCTATACTATAAACGCGAAACTTTGTATGGATGGATGTATAGATATTTGTTACTCTTTCACGCAAAAAGTACTGCATGGATTTAATAAAACTTTGCAGTAGTATAGTTTATATATTAGAATAACATATAAGCTATGTTTCATCGCTGTACCACGCGAGTAACGCCGCGGGCAGAAGCTAGTATTAGATATGTTCAAGATAAGATATAAGATTATTCTATAATCAGTAAATAACATTTTCCTGACCGCTCTTCATAATCATTAGTATAATGCTAAATGCATTATACTTGCCCGTTGGGGTCCTATTTCCAGACACTGAGCAGACAAACAACCATCGAAAGCGAAATTTGCACCTCCATTCACTACACGGTTTGTAACTGTGAGACGATCCGAAGAAGACGAGACATGTTTATGTAAATAGACTGATAAATGATAGTACAAGTAATTGCCAACGCTAGTACCACACTACAAATCACTTTGAAAGGTCCCTGTCACAAACAATGCCGTCGAAGATGTGCTTGTTTGTCGCGAGACAACGTTTCACAACGGTGACAAGTTAGCTGTGCGGATTGTCTTAGCTTTTTATTAAACTTAAACAACATTTTACTCGACCTTATTTTGTTTTAAAAAGGATCAAACAAAAACGGGATATACCAATGTGTGACTACCATCTTTGTTTCATTAAATTTTAATTAAACGCATTTGGATGGTATATGCAGCTTTTAGATAACTGATATAAATAGTTAGAACTATCTTAAGTAAGTATCTAATAGTATCTTAACCTACCTAGGTGTACCTAAACATACTAAGGACGTACACGTTGGTTTTAGGGGATCTTTTACCAGATTGCAATGCGACACAACCTCAACTAAGTGCAATCCAGAAGCATATTTTCAGCCTGTTGCTCAACTGTAATAAAATAATATGTAAGCTTGTGCTTGCTTATTTCGGGGGGTGTTTTTCGTAACCCAAACTATCACAATAGCAAATGCAGTCACCGACCGAGCGTGCCTCTTTTGCGGCGCTCGAAACTGATCTCATAGATATATATATAATATAATATACATATATAATATAATATATGTAATATAATATATATAATATATGACTACATCACATACATTGATCTGACTCCGAGGTAAGTAGCTTAAGCACTTGTGTTACGGATATCAGAATCAACAGTGGTATTACAAACATATACTTAAATATTGGATATTAACACCCACACAGAACAAACACAAGTATTCATCACACGAATGTTTGTCCTGGGTGGGGATCGAACCCACAACTCTTGGCGCATGGGGCAGGTATACATACAAACTAGGCGTAGTAGTGTCGCTGAAGTTTACTACACTTGCAGGAGTTGCAGGTTGCAAATGCAACGGCTGCATGCGATCAATCACGGCAGTGTTCTTCAGAAAACTACGTTAAAGGTTATGAAAGTCATAAGCATTTGGCATACATTTCAATATAATAAACTAATGATAAATAAAGTGATAAAGTGTGAGGAGGAAATTTATGACTCAGTTATGGTGATGAAAATTTAGTAGCTTTGCACAACAAAACCATCGCTTATTCTTGAAGAGCTTTGTTTTATAGAATGAACTTTGACTTCATAATGTCCGGTCTTTATGGTATACAAAGTCCCACGTCGTTAAGCGTTACGGACGGCATATTCCAATGTAACAGACTACCAGACCAGCTAACACCATGATCAAATCCGGAGTCACTAAGAACGGGACATAACGGAGGACAGAGATATGAATAAGCTGTGGTGAACATTTCGTGATTTTGCGCAACGAATCACTGGAATAGATTGATGATAAAGAGAATAGGATTCATGAATGACCCTTGTGATTGCTGCGACTTTAGAATGTCCGGCTGGTTATGCGGGTACTCAAAGGCGCGGGTCGTTACGTTACTCGGGTCAGTCCACCTGATGTAACGTAGGTGCGGCCGAGAAGAGACCCGGTTGCGCCACCCGGACCGTCTCCAAGGTCGGTCTTCACGAGCCTCTGCTTCGTTCAGTGCCGGCCCGAAGCTTTGTGTGAGCGCATTGGTTTACAGTACTCCCAGTGATGAAGGCTTTCGTGATTTTCGCGTGCGTGTGCGCCGTGGGTAAGTTAACTGCTGATTTTTAAACAGATTACCCTGACAATACGTTTCTTACTTCGCATACATATCTGCCTTCCGCATATATTACAAAATGCTATTTAAAATTCAATTCGTGTTTGAGGTAAGAAGTCTTTACAAAACTTGGTAGATTTTAAAGGCAAATGCAAAATTATTGAAAATAACTCAAGGAAAATTCTTAAAGAGGAAAATAATGACAAAGCAAAATCCTTCTTTCAAGAATCGCTTAGTATTATGGGTTCATAATAAACTTTATGCAAGTACATTTTCTTTCACATCAATAATCAAGCACATGCATAAAAAATTAAGTAAAAGTCATCAAAAACTTGTATTAATTTCATCTTGAGCTATCAAAAATATATTCTCTGCTGCTTTTCAGCTACTATATACTGATTGGACTAGGCCTGCAAGTGCAATCTTTATACAGAAACCTTCAGGTATCACCATGTCCACAATTTAAGAAAGTTGACAACAAATTGACTTCACATTTTACGCCATATTGCCATTTTATTTATAATTATTCTTAGATGCTTTTGTCTTCTCTATAGCTATTTAAGTTCTCACGTGAACGGAAGTTCCCATGGGAAAACAAGGATTTAAGAATTATTTTATGACACCTTGGGAGTATTTATTATTATACCTAAAAACCTTTACTACTAATACTTATTTCTAAATATACAATCAGCCACTACTTCTGAGTGTTCGGTAAACTTGACATAAGACAAGTAAGTTAATTAACTTCATCATAATTAGCGTCTTACACGCGTCGGTTACTCTTAACAATGGGACTTGAATGGTGCTATTGAAGCTATTCATTGTGTAACACGTTCTTTACACTTTATTCATTACTTTAAAAAAAAACTAAACTTGATTATTTCTATGTCCAAAAAAGGTTATTCAGCACAGAGTTGGTTTTTAGTCAAAATATTTATTGCTTTTGTAACCATTTTTTTTGTGCAGGCAAATTCATTTTACTTATTACTTTATTCATACCATCACGCAAATTTCTACGGTTTGTGTTTGTGATGATATTTATGTATGCACGCAAACCGCGAAGAGGCAGAGTCTTAGTAGAGTAAGCTCTCTAGCTATATTAAGCCCAATATAAAATTGAGCAGGTTTAGATGGACAACTGTGAAAAAGAACTAACAAATAGCTAACTCGAAGCCTTCTGAATCACAAACCCAATATCCAGTTCACCATTAGCCGTCCTTAATGGCATGCTAGGCGTGGAACCCAGTTGGTACATTATTTTTAAGTCCCACACAAACATAGGGGGCGGCTTGGTAGAGTGGAACAATTCAAATGAACTCAGTAATAAGTTCGTCTCATGTTGTTGCGTCTTTAACATAATCTTTGAATAAGAACCTTGTTATCAAACATAAATAATTGTGTTTTTCGTAGTTATACTTACAATACTTCATTAGGGGTTCGGTATTCTCACAGTGAAAGAGCTATGGAAAGCTGATAATTTCGTGAAAAAATAAGTTTGATGATTATGTAGTGCTATCAAAGTCACACATCATTATGGACTAAGAAGCTTAGAATATAAAATAATTCATTCATAAATTAGTATTTGATTTTCATCCAAATGGTACCTATGTTTATAATGGAAATTAATAATTATGAAATGCATAAAATACCATCACAACATCAGACTAGAATATTCATATCATTAGTATCAATTTGTTAACAAAATTTAAATACATAGAAACTTAGTAAGTAGATAATAATATGCGTAATCACTCTTGACCTCTAAAGTGCGAGGACACCAAGAATAATACTTGTAATAACAAAAACCTGCATAATCATTTTACCTGCCAATCCTTCGTGTTTTACGACTACTCACTTACCTGCGCATGTTATTTTCCTTTTGGGACTAAAAGCTCAAATGCTTACATTTAAATGAAGAGCTTTACTTTTATTTTTTTTATTTTGTTACAAGATTCGCGTTTTAAAACCAAGGGTTTGCACAAACGAACATTGTCATATCAAATACAAATAAGTACGAAAGGGCTAGCGAATGAAGAGTCCGAAATAATAATAATAATCAATATCAGACCACATCACAAACATTGATCTGACTCCGAGGTAAGTAGCTTTAGCACTTGTGTTACGGATATCAGAATCAATAGTGGTATTACAAATATATACTTAAATATTGGATATTAACACCCAGACACAGAAAAAACATAAGTATTCATCATACGAATATTTGTCCTGGGTGGGGATCGAACCCATGGCTCTTGGCGCATGGGGCAGGGTCACTACTGAGTGCGCCATCGAGCTTGTGAAAATGTGATCACAACAACCGAAACCGGTTGGGGAACCATTATATTATTATTATTATAAGTACTATATGAAAGTCATGGATAATATATAAATACTACAGCTACTAGAAGAAGTTTTTAAGTATGATAACGTTACAATTTCCCGTCTAACTAATTTTTTTAGGCTACAACTTATTAAATGAACTTACTGCCTGCCTTGAACTCTGCCTATCCTCTCAAAACTGAGGGCGTAATAGTGTAATAGTATGCTCGAAATTTACCGATAGACGATCCAAAGAACTTTCAATTTCGATTAAACCCATAATCCGAACATGTTCTAAGAGTGTTTATTCATACAGCGTACGCGCAGTACGGTACGTCGTTCGGGCAATTCGGGCAGTCCGCCCAGAGGGGTCAACAGAAAAACGTGTTCGCGAGCCAGCCTCAACAAGCTCCAAAAAGTTCTAGCCCTGGATCTTGCCGGGAGAGCAACGAGCGCTACCCCGTTTCTGGAAGCTGCGATAGATACATGGAATGCGTTGTAAGTACTGCGATACATAATTTGATGTTAGAAAAGGATTGAGTATGGAGGTAGAAACACACATTGCAATCTTTATAACTTTTAAAGCATTCCTTCTTAGCAGTTTTGTCACTGTCATACATAGTTTCTTGCAATACATTTTTGATTTACAAGAATAATTCTTTATTCTTATAAGAGTTATTTTTTGTTCAATATAATAGTATTCAATACGAGAATCGGTACTAAAAAGCTCTGTAGGTATAAAATCATCGTTCAATCGTTCTACTAATGAATCTCGTTAAGTTCGTTAGATATGTATTGTACTTATTAGATGTGTATAGCATTCAACGGGGGCCTTTTTGTCCACGGGGCTCTGGGCTGCAGCCCAAAAAGCCTCTATAGTAGATCCGGCCCTGTTCAGTGCTTATACACCACTACCTAATTTGTATCATTGAGCGTTCGAGGAAAATGTGATAACACACTTGAAAGCTCCTTTACGCGTTCATTGTCGTATTTGAAACATAGCTCATTTTGTCCTCAGAACGGAACAGCTGAAGAGAAGCTCTGCCCCGACGGTCTGCGATTTAACCCCAACGTGAACTTCAACGTGTACCCCTGCCAGTACCCCAACGACGTCCAGTGCCTGGAGCGCTCCTCGCTCCGTGAGTAGCATGCCCGATCTATTTACAAATCATACTACCTCCTTAGGGCTGCCCACAATTTTTCGGAGAATTCTTCATCCGCAGGATTCGGAGAATTTTCATCTGCAAATAAATATAAGGTTTTTACATGTTATTGATTTACACGAACTTGAACACTTAAATACCATTGTCCTGTTAAGTGAATGCTTCAGGGTCATCAAAAATTTTCAAATCAAATAGAAAAATATGAAAGCTTAATGTTAAGTTGAGTAGCATTTTTTCCTATTTTTGCATGAGCCAAAATAGAAAAAAAATGTACTATTATTCCTACCGAGTAGTCGAGAAAAGTCGAGCACAAAATTTTAATTAATTAATAATTCTTTATTTTCATTCTGTACCGGACCATTCATTTTAAAATGGTACCCAAAAGCCGTATTTAATTGACCTCGGTTTAAATAATCGACTGATTAGAACGTAGGAATAACTCAAAAATAGGGCTTAAAATACCAAACGTCAGAAATAAAAAAATAGTAACACATTTATAACATCTATTAGGCACATTGTGATGGATAGAGGGAAGTAAAGCATATACTGCCATAAAAGGTAAAAATAGTCTACTTACACCCAAATACATACGCCTGATCACGAAAAAAGGCCGAAAAAGGCACAAATTTAGTTAACCCATATCTGTTATGCCAAGTTTTCTCATGTGCTATCCAGAATCCTCTGTCTTTATATCTTTGTCACATTCTTTGCCAAGCTGGCCTCCGGATATTTGTGTCTCGACAGCCCTATGATCAGATTATATTTTTGCGAGATGCGAGGTCCCTATCGCAATAATTCACAGTCCATATGTCGTTGCGAGGAATACTCAACACGTGACTCAGTTGTCAACACATCACACAATCACGTATGCATCGCGGGGTCCTGGTTCAGGATGCTGATATCATCTCTTATTTCGACTTTAAATTCAACGTTATTTTTACCTACCTATTTGTTTATGCCTTCAAACGTGTTTTTGCGAACAGGTAGATCATTAATATTTACTATTTGTTTTGCATTCCATAAAACTTTTTTGTTTAAACCCTAAATCCTATGCTCAATGAAGCGTAAAAACGCAGATAAACTGGTTTTTAGGTGGTATTCAATGTTTATTTGATACGCAATTAAATATGCACTGAAAAATTCATAAGTGTGCACTATCCTGCAATTTTGTTGGTGGTATAGATTTAATATACAAACCACACAAAAAGACAATCCGTCCCCATTTAACTAATTTTAGGTTTGGACGTACGATGGGTATATCAAACCTAATAATAGACTGAAATAATCGTTATTCAGTGTTTTATTGTTCGGACATTAACATACAGCTAATGTAATATAATGGCTCGATGGCGCATTTGGTAGTGACCCGACCCTATGCGCCAAGAGCGAGTGGGGATCGAACCCACAACTCTTTTCGTGTGATGAATAGGTACTTGTTTTTTCTGTGTCTGGGTGTTAATATCCAATATTTAAGAATATATTTGTAATACCACTGTTGATTCTGATATCCGTAACACAAGTACTTAAGTTACTTACCTCAGAATCAGATCAATGTATGTGATGTAGTCTGATATTTATTTATTTATGTATAAAGTTACAAAAATTGTTTAAAATAGGTAATGTAGATAGATTCTTATCGCATCAGGTATTTGCAAAACATAAAATATTACTGAAGATAGTCTAAGGTGAAAATAATTGGTCGCAGTATATTTATAGAATTTTTTAATTCTTTCAAGTACCATTCAATTGTGTCGTTTAACTGAACGTCGACTTTCCTTTGTGCGTTTTGCAACATGTCGGAATAAGTTTACAGCCTGACATCTCAGTTTATTGACCATCTCACACAATCAGCCTTTGTTGGTAGACATGTGTGTTGCTCAATAGACCAAAGTCTATTAGAAAGTATCTATTTAGCCGTACTCCTTAACACTACGAGAATACAGAATCAATCCTAATTCATGCGCAATGATGAAACACACCCAATGCTTTCAGGCAAGATTATTTAAATGGTTTGCTATCTTCTTCACGTGTCGTGTAAAAACTAATGGTTATGTCGTTGCGTTCTCCTTCAAGGTTGATCAAGCTATTTAATTTATTTATTTAATACTATGCTTATAAATAAATACATTAATGTATGCATGGGCTATAAATTCTTGAACCTAGTATTTTTCCTGCTATGCTATCACGACAATCCTCAATTCTCGGTTATCCGTCAGAACTAGGGAGCCATTACTGTAGCAAAGGGGCGGTGATATTATAGAGCAATACTCTAGTAAGGTAGACCTTACTCTACCTTACTCTTCCTTACTCTACATTATTGAATGTTAAGAATCATGGCTGCCTTGAGGTAATATGGTTTTCCAAATCTACCTGCGCTCCTGCTAAAAGCTGTGATGGATGTTACAGAACCGCCTCAGCCTACAGACGCTTGTCCCAACCAATTTGGCTATTTCCGCCTCGGAGACGCGAGGAACTGCAGCTACTTCAGGAACTGCGTGAACGGCGTCGGGTACGACTTCACCTGCCCTGAGGGGCTGGCCTGGAACCCCGACACGTACAGATGCGACTGGCCTGATGAAGTCCCCGAATGCGATGCTGAAGGTTGGTAGTTAAAACATAGTTCGTATTCTAAATTAAAATTGGGACCCACATAATATTGCATAAAAAAAAATATGTATTTTGCATGTTTTTATCGAATAAACTCATAAACGATTACACCGATTTCGAAAATTCTTTCAGCATTAGAATGCTACATTATTAGGGGTAATAATTGGCTGCCTCGTTAGTCTAGTGGTAGCATGCGCCGTCTAAAGAACAAGAGGTCCTGGGTTCATATCCCGGGTCGGGCCAAGGATTTATAACTGGTTAATTCAATATTACAATTACTCAGTAACAGCCCGGAATTAGTTGAGAGTTTAGTTGGCGGTTTGATCACCGCCGTGCCTCGGAAAGCACATTAAGCCGTTGGTCCTGCGCCTGACCTCTCACCGTACATGTCGATTAAATCTCAATTCTGTTATGTTATTCCTGTGAAAATTGTTTTTAAAAGGCAAAAATTTTAATGTTTCGTGTTTTTATTTATAATTTCAGCTTTCCTTGGTTTCCGATGCCCTCAGATTCCTATCTCCAAAGAACTTGGAGCGCCAGCAGGTTACAGATTCTACAGGTAAGTTATCCTAAGAAATAATTGTGACACTTTGCAATAGCCATTTTGTAAAAATATTCTAAATGTTCGTTACCATCATTGTCGTCGTTATCCTTTCAATTTACTTTCAGTTACAAAATTCGAATCAAACGTTAATTTAATAATAACACTTGCAATTAATCATATACCTATCTGACAATTAATTATAGCTTTGACATCATCTACTGACCTCCGACCTTTGGCATTACAATGACGAAAACAAAATATCTAGCCCCGATGAAAGGACTAAATATAGGTACACATATTATATATACATATACGCACGATCAGCCATTATGTATGTGTAATATTGTATCTGTGATTCACATACTTAGGATAGAACTGGTTACCCAATGGGGACCGGTCAACAGGTGCTAAATGTCAGCAGATGAGCGGTGACCTTCGTTATATAACCTCGTTATTAGAAATGCCAGCGGTTTGCTAATACGACTTTGTGTAGTTCGTACGATTTTATTGTAAATACATCCTATTTCTTTGCGTCACGTCAAGTGACCTAATTTTTAAAGTTCGACCGGTTGAAATGCATGACGCAAGCAGATTAATACGTTCGAACTTAAACGAGTATTTTATTATGTCCACCATAGCATTGAACTTAAAAATAAGATTTTACGACATTTAATTTAGGCATAGGTACAAGTACAAACAACAAAGTACAATACACATAAATACTAACACGTGTTGTAACAATAAGTAACAACTAATCATATCAAGTCAGTACCTACTCTTATGCATGTTCCAATAAAACTAATAAGCAAAAACTAGCATTTATTTGATTGGTCTAGGAAAACCAGTTTACAAGTCTTGATATTGGGTATGGCTATCTCAAAATGTATATGACATTTTGCTAAACAATCTTGAAGAATAATTTATTTAGACATATTTATTCAGGTAGGTATAACTAATGTTCATTACACACGCAATTGCTATATAAACGAACGTTAAGACCTGTGGACATAATTAATATTATAGATTCCAAAGTAGGTAATGGTGACATACTACTGTGGGAATGTACGCGAATACAGTGAATCAGGATAACGAATTGAGAAATGTTTTACCTAACAAAGCAATAACCAGATGTTTCTACATGCTCATACAGATATGTGATGAGACCAACCGATTACCATTATTAATATAACTACATACTTACATAAACATAAGTAGCTTTGTCATAGACAAGAATTTCAACTTATCTATTCTTAAAAGGCATGAGTAAGTAAATTATCATTAATAAATTATAGCTATAACTAATTAAAAGAGACGCCACACTTAATAGGTAATTCGTTAAATTTTAATTAAAGAATGATTAACGGTTTCCTCGGTAATATTGATGATGCCTTTGGATATTAGATGACTTCTTTTGTTTGTAACCGAAGCGACGACGTTCCATAGTGAAATCTTAAAAAAAGTCAATTATGAATGAGAACCATGCGATTTCCACAAGAGAAGTTCATGATAAATATAAATTAGGTATAATGGCGTTTGTGAATTTTTCCAATACTTCGGGCAGTTATCATCATCATCCTCTTGCCCTTCTCCCAGTTCATCTGGGGTCGGCGCAGCATGTCTCCATTACTTCAGGCAGTGTCAGAAGAATATTTAAATATTAGGTCTCAGATACTGTCCTCTCTGTCTATCTATCCTAACCCTTAAAATTGTTGAGTTAATGATTATTCAGCTACTCAAACATCAATTTCCAGGTCAGACACCAACTGCCAGAAATATTTCATATGCATCGAGGATCGCCCGCGCGTACTCTCCTGCGGCGGAGACTCCGCCTTCGACGAGCTCTCCTCCACCTGCGTCTCAGCCGATGAGGTAGAAGTCTGTCCGCAAGAACTGAGGCAGGCCGCAGCAAGATCCAGGGCTACGCAAAAGGACCTTCTAGCGAAAGAATTAGCCGTGAACTCATTGACGCCTCAACAGAAGAGGAGATATTAATCGTAGTTAATATAAGCACAAGGGGATTGCAGACACCAATTTCAATTGCTCCCAAGACACCAGTCCTTTAAAATTTAATATAAGATGATTAAAAAGGAAGATTACTTACGCAAATCTCTGAACTAGATATATAACAATATACGTTAGATCAACCAATGTTCTGACGGCTTGTAAAGAATACTTATACTATTGGTGTTCAATCCTATATTTTTACCATAAATGTGACAAATGTAAGTCAGATATTGTTACTGGCGTCTAAATATAGTCATTTTAGTGTAATGTACCAGTTACCACTAAACCAAAAATATTATTTACCTACTTGATAAGGAAACGTGTCCCCTTTTGTGAATAAAGGGAAAAAACCAATAGAGGTTTCTTATCTACAGAAATTCTTGTAACTTTTTGTATTGTATAATTTCATTTACCAATCGTAATAGTTTTGGTATCATGTGTAGATAGGTAATGTGAATCATATCATGACACCTTAATATAGCTCTATTTTTTTAAAGTTAAAATACTTTTAACTGCATGGTTAAGTAATTGCTCTGAATAGGTTTTCTCGTTAACGATATTTTTGAAAACAAGATTACCACATTTCGAGAAACGCAAACCTAGCCTAACAATACATTGTTAGAATCTAATATCTTGTATAAGTTTATTATCGACAAAATAACTGTACGGTCATCTATTGTGAATATACGAACATAAGCAGTTCTCTATTGTTTGAGAAATAAAACATTGTTAGTAAAAAATCATGTTTTAATTACTTTTCAACCACAACTATTTTAAATAGGAGCCGCTAATGATGTGACGAGTTTAAACTTGATGACAGCTTAAACTATAAAACGATATTGTATTGCTGTTTTGTCACCATTTACGAATACAAATTCACTGGAACATATAGAAATAAATAAATTTCCAAAATGCTTCGGTTTATTTGTGCGGCAGTGTTTATCGTCGGCGCATGTAAGTACCAAGATGAATATTTAATCTTAAAATAATGTAACAAGTATAAAAAACAAATATTTTTTTATTATAGTAGATATCTCTATTACCATTGCATCATAAAACCCTTTACAAGTATCAGTGTGGTCTTGTTAACTAAAGGTCAGAATTTACCCTTAAACTTCTCTCTAAGAAGAAATAGAAAAAAAATAAGTTAACGGGAACTTATAGAAATATGTTATGGGCTAGCCTAGCACTGCGATAATAAGATCTAAAAGCTACCTACTATCTATCACAGCGACTTGGGTAGATGGAATAAGACAGTTTTCTTCCCATCCAGATATTCAAAAGTCACTGTGCTAGACATAGATTTAGTCAAAAAATTCTAAATCTATGGTGCTAGAAGAAGAGAGCAGAACAGTGAGGGTTTCTAAATAAAATTTAAAACTCACAATGATTGGTTCATCTACATTAAAATCGCCATAAAAAGGTCTAATAATACTGTGATAAATCCAAGCGTCTCAAATTTGCCATCTAGTAGCTATTGATCATAAATCCTCATTGTATTTCTGTCTCATCATTAGCACATTCCCATATATTTACCCTTAATGCAAGAATTCCCTGCACAAAGGGAAAAGGGTAAGGTCTTTTTTATATAATTATAATCTAGAAGTATATTTTCATAAGGATGTGATTGAATGTGTTATAGGCAGAGGTCAGGCAGCTCCGGAGCGGAGTCCTGAGTGCACGACTCGAAACGGCTATTATGCCGTAGACGGCAACTGCGACGCCTATTTAGAATGTCGGGTAAGTAACTTGCATTGCATTATACATTTTCAAACACAACTTTGGAAAAAATAAGTACATAGTACTTTTTTACTCAGAATGATTAATGCACAATATTATAGTTTCAAAAAATACTATATTACATATTTAACGTTTATTGAATATTTAAAATAACGTTTTATTGTTTATGTAATGTAGGTATCAGAATATCTTTCTAGTTTCTATTTAATCATATTGTTTAGAAAAAATATGACAAACATCATATTATTGTCTTTTAAATAGTATATTTCAAAATGCCTGGTTTATAAAAAGAAGATAAAAAATAGTTCACTTTCGTCGAAGTCAACAAAATTTATTAAATTTCTTACTTCATATTAAGGTCCTCAGAATCTGGCCTTAATTTTAAATTTCAAAGCAGCAAAGTATCAACAAAGCCTGGCTTGATCAAATGTCAATCCAACTGCAAAGGGAGAAGGGATGGTCCACTCCTTGTCTTTATTCCTTGATTGCCGTTAAATCTCTAAAAACTTATAGAGTAATATTAATATGCTCGGAAAGAGAGTAGGTGTCCTTCGCGGTCTAGGCTAGGATAAGCTTTGTATGTATGTATGTATTAATTTATTTCAATCTACAGTGGATCATTACAGGAATCATAATAATAAATAATAATCTTTATTGCTCTTTGGACTGAATGTTCCACAGTCATAAAAGTTTAAGAAACACTGATCTAGGCATAACAATGTTGAAGTGTGGAATGCGTAGAAAACATCTTAGCACATGCATACCGGTGTCATTGCATAAAACGGTTTCTTATAACCCTGTCTGCTTGCCTAGATGCGCAATATGTCAAGCATGTATGATGCGATTTGAACATCGATTGGTATCTACCTATTTAATAATTAATAAACCGTCGTAGGTTTATTGCCTTTTATTTTACTACATTGTGGCGCTGCCTTATGTTTTTTTACTGGCTGTTTTCTCGATGTACATTCATTCACCATGGAATTTCAAGAACTTAAACGTTTATTCGTTTATCAAAACTAGTTTTGCACAAAATAAATAGTTTTAATTTTCTCGCATAACAATAATATTAATAAGTAATACATACATTAAAATTAGGAATAAAACAATTTTGATAATGAAAATCTATAGACCTGTCTTAGGAATGACAACAAGTATAATGAGTATTCTTACCTTCTGGTAGATTTGAATAATGTTACCTTCCTAAGGAGAACCTTAGGAAGGTACGATTATTCAAATAGTACATAAGATGTTTTCTACGCATTCCACACTTCAACATTGTTATGCCTAGATCAGTGTTTCTTAAACTTTTATGACTGTGGAATATTCAGTCTTAAGAGCAATAAAGATTATTATTTATTATTATGATTCCTGTAATGATCCACTGTAGATTGAAAATTGAAATAAATTAATACATACATACATACAAAGCTTATCCTAGCCTAGACCGCGAAGGACACCTACTCTCTTTCCGAGTATATTACTCTATAAGTTTTTAGAGATTTAAAGGCAATCAAGGAATAAAGACAAGGAGTGGACCATCCCTTCTCCCTTTGCAGTTGGATTTACATTTGATCAAGGCAGGCTTTGTTGATACTTTGCTGCTTTGAAATTTAAAATTAAGGCCACATTCTGAGGACCTTAATATGAAGTAAGAAATTTAATAAATTTTGTTGACTTCCGACGATAGTGAACAATTTTTTATCTTCTTTTTATAAACCAAATGCTGACAGCATGTCTTCGTTCTTTAATAAACAATTCAAATGCTGACAGCATATCTTCGTTCTTTAATAACCAAAATATTGAACGCATCCAATAGGACTACATCGCCAAGAGCATGCAGTGCCCCGACGGACTACACTATGACCCCAAGGCTGAGTGGCCCAACTATCCTTGCGGCTACCCAATGGACGTATCCTGCCAAGGTCGTGGAGCTCCCCGTAAGTACAAATTTAATTTTGTACTTGTATTATTTATGACACATCTAGCACTTCATCATTATCTTCATTATGTTCCGTACTGGATCGGGATTTTAGAATTAAATAAATAAATAAATAATAAATATCACACCTATAGATAATACCTAATTCCAAATCATGACTGAAACCTCCAAATATTGTATTTTATATCATCAGGGATTAAGCGTCACTTTCTTTTTCAGAGCCTGCCGTCCCTACAGCAGACTGCCCACACCAATACGGCTTCTTCCCTTCACCTCTGGCCACCGCTGAAAAGTGTGACGCCTACCGCATGTGCGTCGAAGGCAAGGCGATCGAAATGGCCTGCCCGCCCGGCCTGGCCTTCAACCCGGAGAACGCTCGTTGCGACTGGCCCGATCTGGTTACTTCCTGCAATGCTGATGGTATGTATCGTCCTTTTGTAAAAGAGGCAAAAAATATCGTCATAATTATTTATTTTGATACTGATAGCTTGATTTAAAAAATATAACGTTTGTTGTAGTTACTTCGACTCATAAACATTATTTATCAACCTAATAATATGGTACCAGCATTTTTAAAACAAAATTAAAATACATATACTTCGATCGAATTTTGGTCGGCGTCCATTCCGACTCCATCGAAACTTCCTACTTAACTTAACCAGTATTTATGCACAAATAATGTCATTATTTCATCTCTTTCAGCTTACCTCGGCTTCCAGTGCCCGGCTGCTGTAGAAGGCCAAGAACGCTTTAACTACAAGTGAGTATCAAGTAACTTCTAACTTATACCTTAAATAATACTTTGACAGAATTCTAAGGTAGCAAATGGATCATCCAGAGCCCATGTACTACAAAATAAACTCATGCATATCCAATCTTTCAACTTTAATTTTCTTCTTAATCAGTTAATAAGAGGCGGTTTGAAAAAGATTCATAGATACAATAACAAAACAACATACTTAATATCTGCGCTTGAAATACCTACATCTAATTCTTTACTGGGTTCTCAGAAAGGCTCGCCACTGATGTGTGACTAAGAAATAGGATAACGAATGAACCTTTCTTTCCTCTTTACCAGGTATGAGGGCAACTGCTTCGCGTTCTTTTCGTGCGAGAAGGGCCACGCCCGGCTGCTGACCTGTGACGCCGGGTTCGCTTTCGACGACATCACGGGCCAGTGCGTACACGCCGACCTTGTCAAGTGTTAGGCCACCAGAACAAATCTTGTATTGAATAATAAAGATTTATTAACAACAAATAATATTTTACTCTGGTAAATCTCCCAACCGTTCTTTTTCCTTATGTCGTGTTCCATTTCCAAAACTATGTATATATTGTAATAAATTATAGAAAACTAACGTTTGACGTATACATGTCAAACCAAAAAATCAAGAAAAAATTACCCAGATTAAGTACATATACATCTAGATAATACAGTGGTCATGTTGTTAAATAGCAATTCTTACATACATGTATTATCTGATTTATGTAATAATAAAATATCTATATGTTTAGCCTGTTATCTTTCCTAAATTAATGCTTAAATATTTTTAGCAACTAGTAGTTACATGGTCTGTAGATTGATTAAACTCCTAATACATACAAATAAAATATAATAACTCATCATCTATCACAATCACTTCTAATTTTATTTTGACAGTAGTGTTATCATTTAATAAATAAATAAAACAAAACAGTTTTCTAGGATTTGTTGGTTAATTTTTTAAGGTGTTTTAGATGTAAGTATTTTGATTAAATAAACATTCTAACTCCACGATCTATCTGGCAAAAAATATATACATACCTGCTATTGATTATAACTATATACTATGGATAATAAATCAACTGGGCGGAATGCATTATTGTCGAACTAGTTTCAGGATTTAGATATATTTTATGGGATTTATCTGATTTTAATTTATTTTTAGGTTTTATAAATGACGAACATACTTCTGCGAGGTTTTTGTGTGAGGGATCAATAGAGACTTTCGACAGACCTATACATACATTATCATCATCACCTAGACTAGACAATTCATATCTATACTAATATTATAAAGAAGAAATATTTGTATTTTTGTGTGTGTGTATGTTTGTAATGAATAAACTCAAAAACTACAGTGCGATTTCAAAAATTCTTTCACCATTGAAAAGCTACATTATCCGGAAGTAACATAGGCTATATTTTATGCCCATATTCCTACAGGAACGAAAACTATGCAGGTGAAACGGCGGGGCCCTGCTAGTTATATAATAAAATAATGTACACCACTCGTATAATATAAATCATACACGCCATATTTGATGTTATGTTACACGAGTACACAGGAACTATTGTCATAGTAACATAAATTCTATTTATTTTCTTATCACTAAGTACGTTTCATTGAAAGCATATCTAGATAATTACTATATTAAAATGTTTACAATAAAGCGTAATACTGTAACATGAGTTTATGTATAATATGTAAATACAGTGATTTAGCTGAAATTTATCAATATGTAAAAAGATTATATAAAAAAGAAACTACATGTATAAGTTGTATCCCCGAGACTTGAAAGATGACGAGTTCAATAATATAGATTGGTCTTATACAATAATTGCAGTTGGTTTGTAAAAAGATCGAAATAATTAAGAAGATTCCTCCTTAAGTCGTTATCTGGTACAGTTAGCAACTAAAGCAGGTTAAAATTTTAACCGTTATTCATTAATTTATTATTTAAATCAAGTCAAGTTCACCCCAAATATTCCTAATTAGGACATGTAGAAAATTTTATTAATTAGTAGATTAAATATTTATCACCGAGCACATTACCAATATAAATAGTTTTTTTTTTAAAATCATCCAAGCTGGACAAGTAGCACATAAGTGTCTGCGCAAACGCAAGTGCACTCTGTTCCATTACCCTCATAGTCCGGTTCTCACCAGATAAACCTATATAACCAGGGGACAGAAGCAGAACCAACGGTATAAAGGGCTTACCGAGACTCGGGGGGTGAAAAACCACGAGTGTTATAAATGCAACAGTTTATAGCTTCGGCTGCAGTGGCGGATTTACCCTAAGGCCCAGTAGGCCCGGGACTAGGGCGGCCAGATATTGGAGGCGGCCAATCGTGATAAAAAATTAACTGATGGTGCTTTAGTACTGAGAAGAGGCGACTGGTATTTACTATATGGCCTGGGGCCTAGGGCGGCAAAGACCGTAAATCCGCCACTGTTCGGCTGAGTCGATGTTGTTACGCAATTGAAGGAAACTTTAGCTTTAGTCGGGCTATATAACGCATAGAGTTTAATCTCAATCTATACTTTTACTAATATTATAAATCTGAAGAGTTTGTTTGTTTGTTTTTGACGCCCATAAAAAAATATAAGGCACACACGAAGAACGCGATCCAACGCCACAACACGCGCTTATTGATTCAACCTGTGCACATACTTAACACACATAACATTTTTTTAATTATAATTTTTCAATATTTTAACTCTAAATAAAAAAATATATGTGTGTTGTATTTTCAAATACATAATTATGTCTGTATAACCATAATCCACCTTGTCCGGCTTCTCTGTCTTTATACCAGTGGCGTAGGCGTAGTGGGGGCAAGGGAGCAGCTTTGAATTAACTGTTCAGCTAGTAAATCTGTCCCGGGTTAAAATGTCAGTGGGGCCACGGAAAACGGAGTATTTGAGCCCCGGGCGACAGGAACACACGCAACGCCACTGCTTTACACATATTACCATCTGACTTCCCTAATTTTACAGTTAATTACTTCAATATGATAACAAATAATTAAACTCCGACCGCAACATACCGCTAGGAAGACGATGAAGATAATCCTTCTCAACAGTAATTCATATAAAAGTATCTATGATCTAACATATGAATGAAAATTGTTTTTGTGTAAAATATGTTTGTCTGTACACTTTTGACATTTGACATTTCGTTTCATTTGTGAAACGCATGAATTTAGATAAGTGATAGTAAAAGTTTATTTTAAGAACGACGAAGATTAACGACAAACAAATAACAAAATATGTTTCCCATTATAACTAAGTACATATGTCTTATTATTATTACTTCTTTCATTTCGTGTTCACATTGTATTTTTGGTACCAAATATTTTTTTTCTTTCTTTCTTTATTGTTCAATAAAGGGATAGAAGATAAGGATACGTAGTCTACGTATGTAACGTTTTTTACTTTCATCTGGCGACCTTTAACAACAATGAAGATCAAAAATAAACTAAAAATTACATCAATAAATATTTACGAGACTTTAAAATGTTCGTACCTACTTAAATTACCCGTTAGTTTGATATGAAAGTGTAGACCCATTAATGTGGTAAACCACATGTCTCTCGCTGCTTCCCGGCAATCTTTTCTTGATGACAAAAAATATTAATGTAGATTTCGACTGATAACACCGAATATATAACATTGAAGAGTACAAAAAATGTATCAGTGAACCAGTTGAGTTGTAATCAAGTACAACTCATTGTTTACTACACTTTTCTTAGTCTAATAAAAAAAATGTTTTGGATCTGCTTTTTGTTCGTATCAGTGCCTCTAATACAGTTAAATGGTAAGGAACGATGTTGATCCTACTAGCTGTTTTATTACTAATTATAGTTATTTTATACGAACTGCCAATACCAATGCATTGTTATCTTCAATTTATAGTGTTAGCTGCGGAAGCTTACGGTGGAGGTATAAGGAGCTGGAATTCAAGGGATTTCCATTTACAGAGGCAACCTGCAACGTACAATGTCGCACCAAAACATAATGCAGTAACTCAACCGATCCATTCTCTTCCAAGACCTCTTCCAAAACCGATCCAAGTTCCGATGCACGATCAGGAGTTAACTACCCCAGCTGCGACACCTGAAGTAGTGCACATAGAAAATCAAGCAAAGGAAGCTTATAAAGAGCCTGCAGGTCGGTCGTATTTCCAGCCGCGTCCACAGCGATTTAACTTCCAAAAGCGTCCAGCTATCTCTTCATCTGTTGCTGTTACACCTGCGCCCGTTGTTATTACTCCTAGACCTGTAATTGTCACTACTGAAGCTGCTCCTATTGCTGTGGATCCTCAGCCTCCCGCCATTGAGCCTGAGCGGGTAGCTATCGTTCCCGAACCTCCTGCTGTTGTTGTCGCTCCTCCACCAATCGCAATTGCCCTTGAACGTACCCCTATTTCCGTTGAACCTCCTACTATCGCCCATGAAAACGTGGAATTTATTCCTGAACCAACACCACCTGTTTCTCTTCCTGTTGAAGCCGAAGAACCTATCAGTTCTGAAGATATAGAAATTATAACTCATGCGTCACCAGCACCACCGTCAACGAGACCCCTTTTAAGAAACAGTTTTATGTCCAGACCCGTACCTCGACCATTAAATATACATCGAGATAACCCATCGCAACCAGAGATCCTCCCGTCAGCTGCTCCTATAACGTCAGTGACTATTGTGAAAAATGAAGCGAAGCAGCTCCCTGAAGAGCCAGCATCCAGTCTAACTGAAGCTACGACTGTAATTGAAACTTCGTCACCTGTGGTGGATCTTGTTTCAAAAATAGTTCCATCGATAGAGATAATCAACGATGAAGAATCTGAAGATATTAAAATTATGGCCCCTGTAGTAACTTCGACGTTAAGAACAAGAACCGTTACTCAACCTACAACACTCATAGTAGAGCATAACAAACCTGTTTCTGGGTCACCACCTCCTCGTCCCGATTTGAGAAGACGCCGTCCTTTGAGCAAAAGGCCGGTAGTTCAACCATCGCCACCTATTTTGAATCCACCTCGAGTGACAGCTAGGCCCGTGTCAACACCAGCCTCATTAAAGCCAATTCCTCTCGTGACACCAACAAAACCGCCCACTTACAGCACATCTCGCATTCCTTCGCCTAGAACGAATTTGGAAGCGAATTCACTGTTGATGGATTATCAGTGTGAACGAGACAACGGATATTATAGAGTTTCTAATGAATGCGATAGCTACGTGGAATGCAAGGTAATTTTACAAATGAGGATACGAATAAAGTTCCTAAGTCATATTGTAAGTTGTATTAACATCAGTAGACCTGTAAACATATTTTTATTTTTAGTCTTTCGTACCAATGATGTCAACGTGCCCTGATGGCCTTCACTTCAACCCCCGAGCCGTCTGGCCTGAGTACCCCTGTTCATATCCTTCAGAAGTCCAATGTGAAAGTGATTCTATAAGACGTAAGTATTAGTTTAAACATATTTGAATACTAAAACGAAATGGGCGATAATATCAACAAAGCCTGATTATAATGCATAAAAGCGACCAATATTATGCCCCAGCCCACCCCATGTGAGGGAACAGGGGCGTAGCCAGAGAAAAATTGAGGGGCAATGCCCTGCTGAAAGTATAGATATCGTTAGGTTAGGGCCTGTAGAACAAGCTTAAGGGCTCTTGGACTCTAGGTACTCTACTAGCCTTGCCTACCACATTAATTGTCGTCATTCAGTTAAAAGCTCATAAAAAGAGTCTCTTGCACAAACATGTATTAATTAAGATTGCTTTTCTATACCCTACAGTATCTACACAAAAAAGAGCTGATAATAAACGAGCGTTGCGCCTTTTGGAGCATTCGTAGTTATACCTATATTATTAAGTAAAAAGAAGCACTGCATTGATTATACTTGCTCATGTCATTACAGTTTAAAAAAGTAAAAATTTAGTTTTTACCGTTTTATGTCGTTCGTATTTCCACGCACTTATAACGGTATTATACCTATTATAATATAATAGGTTATATTATAATGATATGAAAAACAATCAAATATAATAATATTATTTTACAAAACTATAGATATGCATAGAGATACATGTAATCGACAGACATTAAACAGAGCAATTATCAAAATTACTTTACTACCTTATATAAAATAACAACAAATTCATAATTTTAAGTTAGCATTTAACGCAACACTAATTCCATTTCATTTGCTTTTCCAGAAAAATCTCAACCCACTGCAGAATGTCCAAGCCAGTTCGGGGTTTTCCTGATATCGGAATCGGATTGCAGTAAATACATTATATGCCAAAAGGGTAGAGCAACGGTGATGAGCTGCCCATCTGGTCTAGTCTTCGACACCGTGAAAGGCACCTGTGATTGGCCCGAGAACGTGCCGTCCTGCAGCCCTGATGGTATATGATCACTAAACTTTTATCAAATCGATAAAAAATCCATAAGATGTTACTTATGGATTTTTTATCGATTTGATAAAAGTTTAGTGATCATATAAACGTATTTTATTAGTCTTTTTTTTGTAATAAATTTTTTGTCCCATTTTGGTCGGGGAGTTTAAAAAAAAGTCCTAACTGTGTTCCCTGCCTAGCATATCGTAATAAGGCGACTAATGATTTTCCGCGTTTTGGGTATGTGATTGTGTAGGCGACGAGCTAGCTACTTGTCACTACTTTTTTACAATTTTCCATCTAATCCAGTTTTTATTTTTGGCTCAACGTGGTTAATGGAGCTTGCTGTCTCATTGACTCTGCCTACCCCTTTGGGGATTGCGGGCGTGATGTTATGGACTTATGTAGTTTTTACTTTTTAAATGAATTTATCTGTTACAGTTTTCCGCGGTTTCACTTGTCCCGCACCTTCACTAGAAGAAGACGGTAGCCTTTCGGATATGATATACAAGTATAGGTAAGTTCTTGGACAAACCTTTTATTATAATCCAAAAAGATAATAATTAAAAATCTGGCACAAGATATTTTTGATAGTATGTCACTTAAATCCAAATAATTTTACAGATACAACCAGAGCTGCAAGGAATACGTGGCCTGTTATCGTGGTCACCCTCGCCTACTCAAGTGCGATCCAGGTCTCTCGTTCGACGAGGAATCTCAATACTGCATCGATTCTGATTATGTTCCAAACTGCAAAGCATAAACACTTATATAACATTTTGTACTTTGTATCAAACTTTTATTATTTATTATAAAAAAATGTTTTTCAATATTGAATTTTATTTTAACATGCTTATATAGGTAATATACAATAAAAAAACGTACCTTTTGACACGTGACAATATTATTTATTTTTAGTCATATACATCTTAATGAAAGGCCGAGATCATAACTTTAAAATATAATTATGGTCAAACAATAAAATATACCTACATTTTACACACAATATATATGTAAGTAGTTGGTAAGATAGTTATGTCGACTGTTTAGTATAATATGAAGACGTAGTCATACTGAGATCAAATACCTATACCAGTAGTAGTAGTAGTATTCACTAATCTGTGCTCATACAGAGTTATGAAAGACGGCAAAACGATAAAAGTTATTTAAATTCCCCGCTTACTAAAATGCTGTTAAACTTCTTTAAAAGGCCTATAGATGTCTCTTTAGACATTACGCCAATCAGATCCGACGCAAACATTGCGGATTTTTGGATTTTCTATTAATTATACAAGTAAAATTCTACATTATAGGTTTAACAGGATGATATCAATAGTAAACTTCTGCTTTTTATTATAAAACAATATGTACTCTTTAGCAAATTTTATGACTGGCAACGCTCTTGTAAATATGTTTTCAACGGCAAGAAAAAAGAAAATCGCCGAAGCTGATTGGTCAATTTTTAAATTCTTAAGGATGATTTCAAACTAGCCAATCCTATCATGTTAATAAAGTACTTTCCTTAAAAACAGTTGACATAGAGAACAATGTTACATTTTTCTGCGAAAGGAGCGCGGTTTCGGGGCCGATTTTTATTCAAATTTGAATTTTTGTGTTGTAAAGAGAGTGATTATAAAAATAATAACATTATTGAAGATATTATACTATAAAACAAGAGAATTTTGTGGATAATTTACACCTTCCACGTGTTATACGTGTAATCGATGACGAGGCAGACAACAGTGGCGGGACATTCCGCTAGCGCAGCCCTGACGGACATCGCCCCAGTTGCACCTACGGATCGAACGATTGCGTAGTCGTCGCGCACACAACCGTAGCCTCCAAGCTTGCCCTGTTTTTTGCAGCCATAACCCTTGGGAATTTGAATTCGAAATTCAAAAAATCCTGTCGACATCGAATTTCTTGTCAACTGATTGGATACTGGATACGAAAAGTTCAATGTAATTTCACAACACAATGGAAGATTCCTACATCATTGCTAATTTCCACACGCTCTGTCGACTGTGCCTGAGTAAAAGCACGTTCACGGTTTCATTATTTGGGTCTGCTCCTGATGATGAGGCGAACATTGCTTTAACCTCTAAAATTGCCGAATGTTTTGAACTGCAGGTGGGTTCCGCATATTTTTTACGTAAGAATATTTATCTTTACTAAAATATTCGAACTACTATCATGTTTCTTTGTTCACAGATGGACCCCAATGATGGGTTACCAGGTAAAATATGTTATAAATGCCTCTTTAAGTTGGACAAATGTTGTAAGTTCAAATTACAATGTATTCAAAATGAGACCAGATTGAGACAAATAACAACCAGAACAAATGAACTGGACAATTCCAACTCCTCTGAACTAAGTAGCTATAATTTTACAAATTCCCAAGATTCACAGAAGCCCAAGCCTGAAGATTACATAGTGGAGGACAGTGTAGTAATGGTTGTTGACCCAAGTCTTGACTATGATTCGTCAGAAGAGTCTGAGACTGCAGAACCAGTTGAAAATGAGGTTACAGAAAGAGACAATACACCAGAAGGAGAGCCTATGTCAGAGTCTTTCTTCAAAAATGTATCTATGTGTCAGTACTGTGATCAGGCGTTTGTTTCACAAGAAAAATGCAAAGAACATGAACAAACATACCATGATCCCAACTTACCATATAAATGTGTGGAATGTAGTTTAGTTTTTGCTGAGCGAAGCCAATATGTCCAGCACACTAAACAAGTTCACGGTAATGACAAGCCATATCATTGTCCTGAATGCGACAAGTGCTTTGGACGGAGGTCTGATCTTCGGAAGCATTCTATTGTTCATACTGGAATAAGGCCTTATCAGTGTCAGTACTGTTTGAAAAGCTTTTCACGGAATACAAATCTAAGTAAACATTTAAGAATTCACGCTGGACATAAACCTCATGTCTGTCCTTTGTGTCCCAGAAGTTTTGTTGCTAAGGGTGATTTGCAGCGCCATATATTGGTCCACTCGGGGATGAAGCCGTATGCATGCCGAAAATGCCCTTTGACATTTGGAAGACGAGACAAGTTGCTAAAGCATGAAGTGCGACACGGACCCGTTAGTCCAAGACATAACAATGAGTTTGATAATGAAGAAACTCATGATATGGTTGTTAATGTTAATCCTTTTAGCAATCTATTGACTTCTCCTACACAACTGAATGCTGAAACATCAAATGCAGATTATGATTTGCCCAGAGTGCCCGATCACATTTCTGGAGAAAGCAGTTTCATGAATCAAGTAAAAAATCCCTCCACTTCTGGTAAACAATTGCAGACCTCCCCACAAAAGTCAAAAGTGTTGAATAATAAGAACAGACCTAAAAACATAAAATGTCATCAATGTCCAAAGAGATTTTCTTCGTTAGATGCATATAAAACTCATGTATCAATAGCTCATATTGGATCAAGAGTTTTCCAGTGTAAAATATGCTTTAAAAAGTTCCCTCGCAAGAGAGAGTTGGACCGTCATGCCGTATTGCATTCTGGCATGACACCATTCTCTTGCAGCCAATGTGATAAAAAATTTCCTAGAAAGGACAAGTTAGATAAACATGAACAAACTCATGAATGCTTGGTTGTGAATATGCCTTGCATAGAATGTGGTGCAACATTTGAAAAGAAAGCAGACTTAGTAGCTCATCTTAAATCACACTTCACAGATAATTTTGATGATAAGAATTCAGAAACAGAAATAAAAAAAGAAGAGGAACCTGACTTTCAATTAGATGATCATTTCTATGACTTAGGTACTTGAAATTCGGGAATTGGCATTGAACAAATGTCATAAAATGCACCTTTTACCATTTGCTCTACTTTAGTACTTACTATAGCAATGTTAAGACCTTTATAAATATGTAAGTCATCAAAAATGAACTTTGTTCACAGTTCATATTTTTTACTGTATAATTGAAATAAGGATTTAATTCTGTTGTTTTTTTAGGAATTCTTAAAATTAGCATATACATAAATAATACTTTCATATGGCCTATTATATTCCTCATAATGAAATATTAATTAGATAGGTACTTGTTAACATACCTACTTAATGTTAGGTGTAGTTGATGTGATGAATTATTGTATGATAAATACTTGGAAATTAAAAGAAATTCAATGTATGGGTTTAAAACTTATTCCCACCTTTTACTGCCATAGTAAGTTATCGGTAGTTCTAATTGTCCAAAGGTTAGTTGATAAAAATTATGTAAAATTGTGAAGCGGTATAAGTAAATACTTTCTTTAGAATATAATAAATCATGCATTAAAATCTTATTGTAATATTGTTACGTCTTTATCAAGCAACGCACAAATGCTGTTAAATGATTTCATGTCCACAAACTATTTTTTTTAATAATGTCCTATGAGGTATAATAATGTAATAAATTATTTAATTTTTTGTATAATGAAATCCGGTTTTTAAAATCACTGTTTTGTCACTAAGTACAATATCTTGATCAAAATTCTTTATGGAAAATATAAAGTTGTATACTACATCAGCTGTTTTTGTTGAGTCCCGGCCTCTATGTGCGTGTGGACCGAGGGACCGACCAGTCCTGGGGATTCGCAAAAAAACTTTACCAATATTCAGTAGTATGTAGACATAAAAAAAAATTTAGAACGAACCTGGAATTATCGCGTATTATAAATAATTTTAAAATACAGCAGCCCTTTACATATCTGGTCCGTCAGTTCTCACAAGCCGTAAGCGAGAGGATCTTGAAAAAACGTGTCGTACTATCCTGCACGACCACAGTGGATGTTATTGATCTCTTTGTGGTACTGAACCAAGCGATTGCCTGAAAAAAAGAGTACTTTAATGTACTCTTGAATTAAAAAAATGTACCCTTACAGTTTAGCTAATCTAACATGTGGGTTGTGGTCGTGCTAGGTAGTAGCTTTCTGGCACGACCCCGTATTTTTTTGGATATTTGTCGATTTTGATATCAATGTTATGGGCACAAATTATAGAAAATAAGATACTCTAATAATACGGGGAGTTTGTACGGTATTTAACGGAATAATGAGGAACCGGTGCCGTGTGAGGCTACCCAACACGACCACGAATGATTACCTTAATTTTAATGTGGAACATAAGTATTCATAAAAAAAAGTGTACTTTTTGTACTATAAAGTTAAAAAAATTACTATGTATTGGGGTCCTTCAGTTCATACAAAACGACTTAGAATTTTTAACCGACTTCAAAAAAAAGGAGGTTCTCAATTCGACTAGATTTTTTTATGTATGTATGTTATTTGATATCTCTAAGAATTGTTAACCGATTTCCAAAATTCTTTTTTTTTATGGTTTTAGTAGAACTCAAAGTATTTTATAAAAAGAAATAGAGCAAATCCATCGAAGCAATTACGATGTGTAAGGCTGCCTGTCCACCGGAGCGGAGCGAGGTAGCGGAGAGGTGAGCGAGTTTAAAATCTACCAATAGAAAAACAAAAAACGTCAGAACGTCTTTTTCCGTTTCTCGGCTCCGCTGCCTCGCTCCGCTCCGGTGGATAGGCAGCCTAAACCAGATCCCTCAATCCACACATCCACTCTACTCTAATATATACCTGTGTTAACTACTTTATTAAAGGTTTGTTTTAAGACTAAGTACTACCTACTAAATATTTAGGTTTTTTTTTTGCGAATCCCAGGACTGGTCCTCTCAGTCCACACGCACATAAATATTCTGCTGCTTTATTACATAATTCGTCGGTAATACTACAATACCGCGTAAGCAACACTTGTAAAGATCAAGTGTTACTTGGACTTGAATAACATTGAAAATTAGATGTGTGCAATTTCTTTTATATCTTGTCTTGATATATTTAATTCAATTAATTATGTACCCACTATCCATAACATTCGTCGCAAAGAAGAAATTAGGTATCCACCAAGATAATTGCGGCATAGATATAAATACTTGTAAGTAGGTAGTACCTATGTAATTAGTGTCCAACGGGGCATTTGATTTTGACCACCTTGGACCATACCTTCAAGTTCGAAACACCAAAGGTTTCTATGGGGTGTGCACCTGGATTGAGGGTCCATTTTTTAAATCCCTGAGAAACGAAATAAGATTTAGTTAAAAATAAAAGGGACAGAAAGATTTAGGAAACTGCCTCTTCAATGATAAAGGTTGGGGCCACCTTTATCATTGAAGAGGCACGCGAAGAAGTTAAAAATAGTAAAAACTCAATTTATGATAATAATATGTGTGAGACGGAAAGAAGTAAAAAATTATGTCATCAGTTAATTTCCTATTAAAAAAAATACTAAACTGACTTCACGTCATTCCTGGCGGGGTATCTAGCCCAAGAATACTGAGCGCCATAATACAAATGTTCTTTTAACTAGTTTAAAACAATTCCTGATCAAGGTTGTGACAACCTCTGCTTAGTCGACATTCAGCTATGGTCCAATGCTAACCTCCCATAAGAGTTCACAAAGAAGGACTCCATGCTCTCATACTATAGCGTGAAGCCACGTTCATGCTTACGTGAGTGAGACACTTAAGGATACCAGATATCGGATATCTGTCATTTGAAGCACTTAATATGTCAATGTGTGACGTAAGTTGCGTGTCAAGTTGAAGCACCTGAGAAGCTTCAACGTCTGGTTAGTGGCGCGGATTCCTTCTTCTTTTACTAGTCCGTGCCCAAAAATAAAGTATTTTTCATAAAATAGAGATTACATTACAAACGAACAATGGCTTATTTTGAACTTTATTACAGGGATGAGGATAGTTTTCTAGGTAGAAATAAATATTAATACCTCTAAGTTATCTTTAATTGTCCAGTATTATTCAAGTTCAAATGTTTATTGCATGCCACATTGCTTAAGACCAATATGTAAAAATATAATTTACAATTTGCAACATAGATACATATTGTTAGCATAATAAAAGGGCTTTATTATGTTTGTTTATTAGATATTATCTATTCTATACTATTATCCAGCTAATGGATTAGCATGTATGGTAACTGATGTAATCCTTGCTTCTGTAAGTGGTCTGAATGTCTTAGGGTTAACTGGCATCTTCTCCAAATCATCAAGGGCTTCAAATCCATCTATGATCCTGAAATAAGAAAAAAAAAATTTTTTTTAATGTATATAAATTTTTGTATGTACATTTAGAAAACACTGCACAGAAATATAAAAAAAAAAGTTTTATTTAATTTACTTAGTTTTTAGCCGAGATTACTTTGTAATTTTTAACAGTGTTTAGAACAAATAACAATATTCTTTACCTAACAGCGTAAAAAAGCAAACAAGTTTTTCTAAAATAATGTTCATCCTACTAACTATACCCTGTTTCCAAAAGCAACATGTACGTACACACTAATGTCTTTTTTTCTGTTTAATCCATACAATATTTATATTTCACCTTTAGTAATAAGTGCACAAGTAAAAATTTTGGTAAATTGAGATTAAGTTGTATGTATAATTCATTAAATTCTCTACCAGTTGGTACTGACAAAGAATAGAAAGGACAATAATAATTAATTCAGTAACTATATTTATGTCTCACACTAGCGGGAAATTGGAATCAGGAATTCTAAATCTGATTTTACATAAAGCTATTTTGTTTTATTATGCTTTACCTGCCAAACATGGTATATTTAAGGTCCAGATGAGGCTGTTCTGCATATGAAAAGAAGAACTGGCTTCCATTTGTATTGGGTCCATTGTTGGCCATACTTACAGTTCCTCTTGCATTGTGCTAGAAATTTATACATATGATTGAATATTTATAAATAAGCATACATTAAAAATAAATTCCAGATATGCATGCGAAAATGAACTATGTACATAATGTAAATATTAGAATCTTGAAAATACCTTTAGCTCATCCTTAAACTCGTCTTCAAACTTTTTGCCCCAAATTGAGTTGCCGCCTTTGCCAGTACCAGTAGGATCCCCAGTCTGCACTATAAAGCCCTGAGGAATATATTATGGTTTAGTGACAGTTAGCAATATAAAACATGAATCTATTTATTTTTCTAAACCTCACAGACATCAATACCTTCTAAATTATGCTTTTTTCCTGTGCTATGATTAATAAGTAACTTTAATATCTCCTCTAAAAACGTCTTTAACTGGGTACAGTTAAGTTTAAATGAGAACTAATTACTGAAGTTAAATAAAATGTAAAACATGAACTTAAGTTAAAGAAATCATAGAATTTTACCTTAATATTCCTATGAAATAAACACCCGTTGTAATAATCGCTAGCACAGAGCGCTAGAAAATTTTCACAGGCCTTCGGACACAGCTCACAAAACAATTCAATTTTTATATCACCTACGTCTGTATGCAGTGTGACAGACATTGTATAAAGGAAATACTAGTTAAATATTTTTTAATTAACCAATAGTTTCTTTTATAATTTAATACTTAAATAAATACTTTATTAAAAATTAGGTTATGTTTTTATTGACTGGCTTGTAAACTAAACTGACATCACAGACGAGTACTGACATTACTGGTCTATAGCAGTCTGTGGTGAGCTGTCTGTCACCCTAATGTCAAAGTCAACAGAATTGTATTTTAGAGATTCCTTCATGTCAAGCCGTAAGCTTAAATTAAAAAAGTATGTTTGAGAATGAAGGTAGGACGAGGACCACCATCACCTTTCTACCGATAAGTCCCGTGCTTAGTTAGGGTCTGTCATGACCAGTGGTTCTTAACCTTTTTGTTATATGGGACTGCTTGACAAAATTTGTGACTAGATGGACCATGATGATTTATTGTTTTGGATGTAATAATTTATAGTTGGATCAAATAAATGGTCCTCCCCTGCACTCACGCACCTCGCTGGGACTCGTGTCACCCACTGTCGCGTTGTGTCGACGTGTAGTATATTGTTATTATTTACTGTTTTTTATGGGTGGCTTCGCGTACCACTAGGGATGCTTTCAGGGACCACCAGTGGACCGCGGACCACCGTTTAAGAACCACTGGCCTAGACCATGACCCAAGGTTCAGTGAGTCTGGTAGTTATATTAAAGCGACTGCCAATCTGACAATCGTTACTATATGGGTGTACGCCCATGTGTAAGAGCATGGCTGCCCCCATACGAAAAGCTGCTTACGCCCATACTTGTACATAGGGGAACCAGAGACAATCTTCAACATAGTTATAATTAACCCTTTTGATGTAAAACAAATAAAATAAATGTAAATGAATAAAAAGGAAACAATTTAATTGTTATAAAATATATTATATTTTAATAAGTATAAAATGTATATAGAAACTTTCACTTAAAAAAGGTGCTCGAATTCTCGCTTTTTTAAACGGCCTTTTTTTAGATTGGACTTGTATGGACAAGTAGACATATATTATTTTTTAAAATTCCAATTAGAATAATTTGAGATCCATTTCATAAAAACTCATTCGCTGCCACCTGCCCTTTCATTTTGCCCCGCATGCGGTTCGTAGGTGTTTTCGTCCATTCCTCGGTCTCCGTAGTTCCCCAGCAGTCTCTGACCAGAAGGGTCAAAAGGCGATTTCAAGTGCAACGCCGCCTTATATTTGGTTCCCATAACTTCAATTTCGTAATTTCCTTCGGTCAAGAAGTTCTTTGTGACTTCCGAACCTTTGTTGGAGACGTAACCGATACCAATGGGCTTGTCGAGGTAGTAGCCATAGTCACCTCTTCTTAAGTGACCAACTGGCTCTCCGTTTCTGAAGACGGCTTCTTGCCCGAATAGCGCCACCTTAAATATTGAAGACAACATTTATTAATCAACAGACAGATATAAAAAGCCAATTTAATTTAGGTCTAATCTACTGCGCGTCTAAGACCAAAACTTTTAAAATTTGAAATAAAACTGAATAAATAAAGTGTTCGATTGACGCATTTTTTCAGAACCAAATAAATAATGGACATTCATAGTTACTGTAGCGGACCCTTCATGTATTAGTTTATGAATCAAAAGAAAGATTACTTTGTCGTCTAGGGTGAAATATGCGTATTTCTTAGTCACTCCGTTCGCTTTCGCTTTAGTGACTTGCTCATTTCCAATGAAGTCTCCATCTTTTCTGCATGCGAACGCTAAGCCGGCTTCTACCGGGTTGTCGTCACTTCTCAAATCAGCATTCCATAAATGGTAACCTGAAAAATTTAAAGTAAATTTAAATGTGTTTGGTTGAGATGGATGGCAGATTAATAAGAAAGCAAAGCTTATAATAGCAGATTTACAAAAAAAATAATTAACTGCATTACAATAATACAGATTGAATAACGATTCGCAACTACTCCCCTCACCCTACATCAAGTGTCGATAATAGCTCGATATAATATGCTGACCTTTTTCAGCACTGAGTGACGTTAGTGCTCTCCATCCCGCATTCGTGAGGCCTTTGGCCTGTCTCAAGGATTTGTATACTTGTATAGCATGGGAGGACGGTACGTGGAGCTCCCAGCCGAGCTCTCCCGACCAGCCGACCCGGAGGACGCGACAGGTGTACGTCTTGTTCTCTGGAGTGTTGGGCGCCTTATACACTTTGATGCTGCGGTGCGAATAAAGTGGGAAGGCGTCGTTGGAAAGGCCAGTGTCGGTGTAGCGCTGAAGGATTCTTTGACTGAAATTGTTTGATAATGAATTGTTTATAAGAGACACTTGATACACTAGAGATCATCATACATGCATCAAAATAAATTAGGTGAGTTGGATTTATTTTTTTGTAAATAAGTTACAAGTGGCTAGCGCGTTTCCTACACAACATTGTATTGTTTTCCATTAATCATTATTTTGTAGGTGGTTTTATCGAAAATCGGTTACATATGATCTTCTATTAATGACTTAATTTCATAATGTTTTTTGAAAGTTTATTTTGAAACATAAATCAGAACAAATCGGTGCCTATGTAAAAAATTATCCCCGTTTTTTGTCATTCAAACATTAGGTTATTTTTTACTTGGGGACCTCCCAAGAGCCGTCACCCTCTGAACGGGGATGTCACCTAGCATGCCACAACTACTCCGCCCAGGAATCAGACGCCTGTCGTCCCCGCGATCAGCGTCGTGGGCCCGCTCTCTGCTAAGCCAGAGAGACACGCAGAATGTCTCGTCGGAGGGGGTCGGGTTGCCGAGAAAAGGGAGGCGGGTAACGTCACACTCAGCTCCTCCTCTTCCTCGGCAATCCTGGTCCGGCCGCAGGAGGCTGCGGCACCGGCCGCAGATCGTTTACCTTTGAGCAGTTGCGGCCCATCTCGGGTTCTCTTTTGGCTTTGGCCCTGTCCTGGTATCCAGGGCTTTCTAAGGGGGACCGACCAAAAGGTACATGAACAAACCACATATATAACTAACTGAACTTCACGCCACTTCCCTAGCGGGGCAGACAGAGAGAACCACATACAACATTTACCTATATTTTTCGTTAATTCTAGGGTTGTCGGTCCAAATTTAATTTATGAAATTAATCATGACATCACAATTTTATGTAATAATTCAATGAATTTTTATTATATGACATTGACTAAAAAGCTTTGAGCTGTGTTCTTTAGTTGGCTTGTTATTATTATTTTAAATTTTCCATTTTTCTCTGACCAACCCGAGTAGTCATGCTCACTAAAATGTCGCTGGGGTGGTGGCGCTATGTGGCGGGTCGTTACATTCCCTAAAATATGGTTGAGTGAAGCGATGGCTGACACATACGTCATGCTTGGGAACAGGTGCCGCCTTTGGGGACTGGTCTGCTCTGGTCGGGTCATATTTTTATTTTTTCTTAGTTATTATAAATTTTTATTATCTTATTTCACACCAGGCCCACTTTGAAACATGGTTCAAAGTTAAATATGATTCTTATAACTTTGTTAATACTGTTGTTGAAAAAAGTAACTACCGAGTTTCTTGCCGGATTCTTCTCGGTAGATGCAACATTCCGAACCGGTGGTAGAATCATATCTCTTTCAACTGTTTTTGACGATTTATAAGTGTTTCTTTGAAACCTATATAAATAAAGAATATTTTGACTTTGACTTTGACTTTGACTTTGAAATCCGCGCTTTGGTCGTTGCGGCCTCAAGGCTGCGGACTAACCGCCTATTAGAAAATCCGGCCCAGATAACTTCTAGCAAACCTCATAGGTACCTGTCGGGTCCCTGAACACTGAGGATACACAGCTGCTTGGTGACGTCAGTTATGGTGGCCCTCAACTTGTGCGTTTGAACGATGCGCCGCAAGTGTGCCAGCGTGTGGTTCGCGTTGAACCCGCTCGTAACCACATAGTAGCCGCGTCCCTGGAAACGGACGAAAATTACGTCATTACATCTGTAAACTATGTACTACTATAGTGAGACGCCGTCGATCGATGTCACATTGTGAGTCAAACAAATCTCGCCATAGTCAAGACCCAAATTAACAATTAAAATTAAAACATAGCTGACTCCTTTGTGTTTCTAAAGGCACGTTAGATTCAGCGCCTTTTACGACCCACACTGCTTTAGGTGACTGTTGTGATGTTCTGATGTTACATTTTAAATTGTATGAGCATAGGCTAACCTTGAAAATTGGTTCATGTAGCTGACCACTGCCTCCGTCAAGAATACTGACGGTAACATCAGCTTCCACCCCACCCTTCTCATTTAAAAGGAGGGAGTATACAACCCTGTAAATAAAAATAGCCTGATATATTTCTGTATGCAGTTGGCAAAACTTAAAGTGCACTCAAAATTTCGGCTATATCTACCTGGTTGTGTAACAAGAAAGTTGCGAGTGTACTTTTAAAATGAAGTAAGTAATTCAAGTGGCTTTTTAATTTTAGCACCATTATTCGGAATGTTATGTCGGCTAAGACCGCTTAAGCGGCTTTAACTTCGGCCATAAATCGTCCATTGGTCGAATGCTACTTACTTATTATTGCAACCGTATGACCTACCTATCATCCTTTTGAGTCAAATTAGCAGTGAATGCCAAGTCAGCCGTCCGCTTCGCGTCGGGGCCCGTCAGGTAGAACTTGCCGTAGTAAGACATGTTGAATAGCGCTGCTGCGTTCCTGCACGCCAAAGCCTCTTGACCAATCTGTTAAAATCAAACATCATACCTACATATTGATTGGTCACCCAGAGCTAATTATACGTTCAAATAAAGTTGTCAGTCACTCCAAAAGGGCCGCCCGAGGCGGACCGCCCCTTTCATCTTTTCATAGAAAATTTTAACTTCTAATAGAACCCAGCCCACATTATTTATTTAGTTATACATATATATGTTAACACTTTTCTATGGAAATAATTGCTTACCAGATCGTGGTGTTTTGAGAAATCAAAAGAGTGGTCTCCTTTTAGTATTTCCTCATATTGCTGGTCGAGGTTCCTTGGATAATCGTGAGTGCCGCCCCAGTCGTACTGTTGGACTCTTATCTGAAATAAAAGCATCGCTAAGTCAATAAATTATGTAATTGTTGCTTGGTAAGTTATACATAATATTATATAAGAAATTTCGCAACTTTACCACACTTAGTTCCCGTATAAAACCCAGTAACCGTGCAACCAGAAGAAAAAAATAAGAACGATGAACCAAAGAAGTGTTCTTCAAGATAGACTGTGGCATTGGAAGCTTCATCGTGGATCCATGACTAAAAACAGTTGGTTAAAGAGCGGCCGCTTCCATCCAGCCCGGGCCTTAAATGGCAAGGCATTGGAAGCCTTCGCAATATAGACCACTTTAAAACTTATTGCTAAAGACCACTTGGTTTACAGAGCGTCGCACTTTCTCCTTTGGCATGTAGAAGTCGGGCTGCTCTCATTCAGCCCGTGCCTGCATATTGGCGCCCTCCGCAACTAACTCCTGATGCAGCGCATCGTGACTCGCGTCGCAGACATCTTGAAGATAGACTATCGTATTTGAAGCCTCAGCGTACGTCCATTGCTAAAGATCACCGCACCTTCTCCCCGGGCATGTAGAAGGCGGGCCGCTCCCATCCAGCACGGGCCTGCATAATAGCGCCGTCCTCAACTAACTCCTGGTGCAGCGCGTCGTGGCTCGCGTCGCGGCCGGCTAGCGACTCGTCGTGCGGGAACACGATGTTGTAGTTGCGCACGTACGCCTCATGGCTGCTCTCGCGCATCCAGTGCGCGCGCGACATCTGCGCAGGCGTGAACCGCCGGATGTCGAACGTGAACATGTTGTAGTGGGGTCTGCGAGTTGAAATACGTATATAAATTAATACTAGAAGACAATTTATTTTAATTTACTATTATTCATCTAACTGAACTACCTTTTACTTATGGCTAAAAGTGGTTTACAGAGCTTACTCCTCTTTGGACTCTGCCTTGGTATCCTAGCCCTCCGCAGATTGCGGGCTTTATTATAGGAGGTACTAGCTGTCTCGGTGGCAAACTTCGTCCGGCCCGGTACGAAGTTTACCGAAGTTCTCGAGATAAAAACTAAAAACATACCATACATATTTTGCGTAGTCGGGTAAAAAGTATATGTTAATCCAGGGTGTCAGCTACCTCCATACCAAATTTCATTAAAATCTGTCCGGCTGATCTTGCGTTATAAATGGCAGATATACCTACCTAACGCGACTTTGTTTTATTTGTAGGTGTATTTATATGAAGTTTGTATGAATGTATGTATATCAGATAATCAGATAAATAGATATAATTCCAAAATAAGTTGCTTAAGCACTCGGGTTATAGAAATCAGGATCAACAAAGGACCCAAAGCAAATAGTTCCATCACCATCTATTTGTCCCGGTACGGGAGCGATCCCGTTCTAGGAACGGGGGAGATAAAGGTGACGCCCAGGGTGACGCTAGCGATAAATCGGGCCCCGATATTGTCATGAATTTATTTTGTCACCAGTTTGACGTAATAGTACCTACTAAATAATACTGCTTGTTTAACTTTATTGGTCAACAAGTTCACCAGATAACCTCTTCGTCCAAACGCCGGGTAGTGGCATTTTGTTTCACATTTAAATAAGGTTACTAAGGATACTAAATAGGCTATTCACCTCCCAGTAATAATCCATTCCGCCATTTGTATGCCACAACCGGCTGAGAACATCATACCGGCAGAATTATACCCACAGTTGTGGTATAAACCTGAAATTAAATTAACAATATTATGTACATAGTTCAAGGCAGATAAAGCAAACTCCAATGACAACAATAATATTATTTGTGCAAAGATAATTGCTACTGTTAAAGTTTAAATTGCTATTTAATTTTTGTCGGTTGCGTAAAACGTGGGTTTGACCAGGCTAAAAAAATATTTGTTTTTCAACGGCAATTCTTTATACAGATAACACGCTTCTTTAAAAGATAGTTCAGCCAGTTTTGGCTAAATAATCTTTATGTAGTATAAGACAAAGTCACTTTTTCTGTCTGTTCGTTTGCTTTAGATCGTTGAAACTACGTAAGGGATGTTAATGCGGTTTTCACCAACAGAAGGAGTGATTCGAGAGGAAGGTTTATGTGTATAGTTTCATATTGTTTTGTGCCCACCGTGCGAAGTCGGGGCGGGTCACTAATAAAATATATAATTACATTTGAATTGAATTAACATTAACGTCACCCGAGCGATGCATTTTGTGTATAACCCTTAAAGAAAAATAATATATTACCAAATACATTTGGATCTTCCCCTAGCAACGGCTTATGATCCGGTGTGAAGGACTCGGGACCACACACAGTGCTCTTGATCCCCGCTTCACCCAGTTTAGGACATAGCGTAGTAGCGCTCGTCATGTGGACCCCGAATACGTCCCAGTCCAGGTCGTAGAGGTGGAACTGGAGATTATCTGGAACCTTTCAATTAAACAGACGCGTTAATTACACCTTTACCCGTTAGTGTCATGTCATACGGTCTACTACTGTGCGGTACTGCTTCTGACATACAAACCATCTTTGTTTATCCAAAGAAAGCGATTCGATCTAGGTATATATGGACTTAGGTAAGTAATTATTTAAACAGATTAATACACTGACCTGATCATAGCCTCTCAATATATTTTTGATTGCATTATGTATGTACGTAAAGACATACATAACTTTTATAAAGAAAACGGACTGTCATCACTTTAATACAAGAAATAAACACAAGCTTGCCGTTCCAAACCTCAAGCTTAATAAGATTACCTACCTACTAATTCATTTGTAGGTCTAAGCATAAAATTGTTAAAATAATGGCCTCAACATATTATTGAATTGCCTAATATTGCCTATGCATAAGTTTAGTTTTATTTATTACAAAACATAAGATTATCTAAATGATAAAAATGTTTGGACATGATTGTCATGATTGACCGACTTCAAAAAAAAGGAGGAGGTTCTCAATTCGACTAAATGTTTTTTTTTTTTATATAATTTTTATGCTGTATTAAGTAGAGTTAAGTTAAATTAATTTTATTTAAAAAAAGGCTATCTACTGAGATTGTTGCGGCACCTCTTCTTAGCAGGCCACTCACGTCGAGGTGCTTGTAGAGTAAAAAATATCTGACGTGCAAAAGAATTGTTATGAATCCTTTTGCTGAAATAAATCTTTCATTTCACCGCCGATATAATAAGAGTCAGTAAATATCAATAAAATACAATCTGTTTACCTAATTTTCACATTTCAATATGACATTCAAGCTAAACCTATGGAGCGGGTTTTAATGATACTAGTTATTAATGGCATTTTGGTCTAACTTGACATTTTCATTATATTGCAATTTGCAAAACCGCCCGACTCAACTGTATGCACATACTTTAAACCAGTGTTATTCAACCTTTAGTTAATGAAGGTTGACATACCTTTTGGTTGTTGACTTTGTCGTAGAAAAATATTTCGCTACCTATATTTCCCATTTTTTAATAACTAATTTATTATATTGAAATATAGTAGGTACGGTTAAACAGTAAAATTGTATTAGTTTCATTTATAGTCGGTACTTTGACCCCTTCTCGCTCGCTCGCCCCCTAAGTTGAAAATCTCTGCCCTAAATAAAGAGTAATGGCATAACCGCCATAACATACCTGATCCAACATAATGGGATTGCTCTCATAACCACCAATGCTGCAAGTGTCTCCCTGCATCTTCAAATACAGGTTGACGTCATGGTCCCTCACGTTCGGGCTGCCGCGAATGCCCTCAACGGCTTCGCTGACCACATACGCGTGCTTGAAGGGAATCAGGGGCAGAGCTGGGATGCCAGCGTAACGGGCCACTCGGGGGCCCCACGCACCTGCAATGATGGTTACCTTTTTCTAGAATGAACATAGCTTCGCAGTAAAAACCTATTAACTCTTTCTTCCTTCTATGAACATAGAGATAGACAAGGAATACCCATATAATATCAACCACAGGGGCTGATATCTGCTTCTTCTTTATAAATCTATAGTTACATTTAAATACCTGTAAAGTTGCGACGTTAGCAAAAGCCAATGCTTAACCGAATCACTTTGTCTCTTACACTTTTCTGCTCGTATTTAATTCACATCAAGACAATATCCATGCATCTTACTAACCATATCTACTTAATGGAGATGTAAGGTCTAGTTTTATAGCATTGTGTAGTGTGTAGGATAAGAACGCTGTTGTATTTACCGGGAAGTAGGCTTAGGTACCTACTATGAGATCTAAACTTATATATCTGACTCTCAAACTGTTCCTATGCCTACTAAAATACGTTAACCCGTTGGTCTATTGCAACGTTTCATTATTTTAATACGGATTACTAATACTGTGAGTAGTTGCAAGCTACAATAATTGTTAAAGCTTTATGTACTTACCTCCACAGTTTACAACACATTTGGTCCTTATGAATCCTCTATCTGTATGCACACCAGTCACTTCCTTATTCCCGAGAATATTGTGGGTGTAGTGGATGTCTAGTACAGGACACTCTTCGTATACCTATTAGATACGATAATTATGTTCAATTTGTCTTCAAAAACGTCACAATAAGGCTTTAAAGTACTGAGTTCCTTCAATTAATGTTTGATTTATTGGTCAAGCAACTTTGCCTCATAAAAGCCCGGATAGGTAGATAACTAAAATTGTGTCGCCGACTCTTTACTTTAAATGAGTTATTTCTCTAACGTTCTGATGTTATTTTGCCTCCTTAAGAAGCAAATGATATATTTAATAAGTAAATTCAACAGTCATCTATGACAGGCACAGTAAATGCGATAACTAAATCAGTCAACAAATTTATAGCAGACTGGCTAACTGTAGTCATAGTAATACTATCTATCAGTATTGTAACTTCCTAGGATACGGACGAAGCGCGAGCTATCCTACGCGCCTCGGATCTCGGCATGCGTTCGGCATGCAACAGCCGCGAATGTGCCGCAGTGACGAACGGACGGTGTGTTGTTTTTTAAACAGTAGCCGTAAAACAAAACAAGTAAAAGTAAAACAGTAACCAAATATATTAATTGTAAAGTAGCTGCAAGTAATCTATAATCAAATAAAAGATATTCCTTTTTCTCCTCCTTGTCTATGTTTCCAAAAACAATTTTTAATTAAGCTTTATATTCGAATGCGAATTTTTTATACTATTAAATTTAATAATAAAGCATTTCGTACCTACATACATCTTAGTCGTGGCGCAAATTTATAAGACTGATTTGTTATTAAGTCTTAAATAAACCATAAGCATGCTTTTTTAATTAAATCCACTAATAAAAAAACAACATGCATTTTTATTGAACACTTCCTATTTCATTCACAAAGTATTTTAGTTGTTTAAATAAAAAATATAATATTTACAATCACAAAATACATTCACAAAACAATATAGAAATTAAAATTAGGCAGATGTATAAAAAAAACTGAAGGTGGTAGTAGCCCCATCGCGTATTGACGTACCGCGCGGCTGATGGCATTTATTTCAAAGATAGGGCCGAGTTACAATACTGATAGATAGTAGGTATTACGGTGCTGTAGTGATTCTTTGAGTTACCTCAAAATTGTGCTACGGTAAGAAAATGGAAACCGCCGGGTAAGCCGTAAGGTTCTAAGCACTGGGCTCTTCGAGTACTCCCGTAAAACATTAGCAACGTAATGTCCTAGTTATCTATTATACCAAGATAATTCCAGTGTAATTGATTGCAAGTGCATTCACAACAATTCAGTCGATAAAATGAACCACGTCAGACGCCAAAGTGGCGACTTCAAATCTCCTACGCAAGGTTAACTCAATTAGTGGTTTACCACACGAAAGAAATGACAACAAGTTCGCATTTGCAAACAGAACGGGTAACAACCTAATGGACAGTAAATGACAAATTGATTGCACCAATATATTCAACGAGAGCTAAAAAAAGGTCTAACCTTTCCACCATTCCGGGTGGCCACTTTGACCAAGGCGTTGCAGGCCATGGCAGGGTCTATAGTACCATCTTCTGGTGCGAAAAGTGCCATCTCGAACACAGACGGGTCCAACAGCGTAAAGATCTTTTGAGCCTCGTGAGGGTTGAGGACTTGACTTGGTACCCCCATGGCTTTTCCCAATGTGTGGAGCCTCATGTATTCTTGTGTTCGCACCTGTTATAGAATAGTATAAAAAATATATTTATCGTTTAAGTAGTCTTAAAATTAAACATTACTTGTCTTGTCTTGATATTTGCGTTGGTCTATGGCGAATTCCGTGCATTTATTCTCGCTAAACTAGGATAAACTAACGTTTTATCTTGAATAACCTCCGTGTTTATGACATCACCAAAAATACTTTAGAAGGATGACACTGAAAGTCAGCAGGTCCACGACACTGTCGATTAAGAAGTTTTCCCAGTATTTTACAAAACTTATTTTAAGTTTCAAAAGGATTTAAAGACATGTATGTATGTTTAGTTAAATAGTTTTGTTTGAGGTCTGGGCCTGCGCGACCGTAGGTCTCCTTAATTTGTAGTTGTTATAGAGGTATTTACCTATTTACTTCCAAATCTTTACAATAATCGATTTGCCTGTGGCGTGAAATCCTATCTACTCAATACATAAAGACCAATTACCTTACTGCGCGATATAAACATCCCTCCATTGTTGATCCACCCGGCATAATCTTCGCACTCGTTCGCCAAATTGCTATAAACATCTCTAGAGTCGCGAAGCAATCTCACTTCTAAGTCGCACGGTCTCAGAGACCATACCAGACCTGCACAGATGCGAAGACAATATATGTATGAGTGGTCATCTAAAGGTCTATACACACGCCAGTGTATCAATTTATTATTTACAAGATGTGCGACCAAAGTGTCATCACTGATCAAAGTACATAGTGTTTTTGATTTTGATGATTTTCAATAGTTTCATAAACGTTGCTTTGAAAACAAAACTATGAGTATAATTTTTTTTAAAAGCTTTTACTTAATTACTCGTATAATTTCAGAATCTCTTTCAGCATCTATACATACGTAACAAGTGCTGAGTACCTACTACTAATCAGTCTTATTTTAGGTATTGAGTTTTATTTGACTGTCTCAGTTACGTTTCTTATTTAAGTGATATCATCCATTAAAAATGAGAGTTTCTAAGTGTATGAGATATTCTTTAACATTCTCTTATCGGAACGAAAATGAAAAAGAATGGACCGTAACTACTCCAATATATACGAAATTGTCTTCTTTAACCTTATGTTAACTCTTATTTATATGCACGTATGTTGTGTAAGCCAAAACTATACCTACATTTTTGCTATTTTTTTATGCATTTTTTTAAATCTACTAACACAAATCACCTCAGGAGTGGCAGCAACAGTTTGGGGAAGCCCTTGTATCGGAGTCGATCATCAATTGACCACTTTATATCTATTAAACTTACGCTCACCCTAATTCAAACTCAAATACGCAGTCCGCAGACGTTACAAGCAGAAGCACTAGGTTTAAATGTATTTATGTAATATATTGATTTGTTTATGTGTATGTATTTTAATATTCAGATTTTGGAGTTAAATAGTGAGTAGGTACCTACTACGATTTTTTTTTATTTTTTATGTCTGTCTATATTTGTACTCTAACCGATACAGTGCCTGCTCTTTAAAAACATTCTAAATTAGTAATTTCAATGTTAGATATCATACAATAAAATACAAAGCCATCTAAGACTTGGGGCTATTTAAGGATTATTTTCACATTGTTGCAACTTAGATTTTTAGTTATATCCGGCTATAAGTCTATAATAAACATCTGCTGTCTGTTGAATTTAGTCGAATATACTACAAATATAGGCATTTGGAACTCTTTCTCCTCATTTTTGGAGGTTTTAAATAAGTTGTCAAGTTAAATGGAATATACACATACCTGCCGTATGCCATGTTGTTCCACTGGTGAGGCTGGCCCTCTCAAGTAGCACTGCATTAACCCCCCTCTTCGTGAGCTGGTATAAGGTGTTACATCCAGCTATTCCTCCACCTATGAGTAAGACGCTAAACGCGTTAAACGGAATACTTACTACAATTTTTTCTTTAATTTTATGGATAATTCCTTTTATAGCAATTTGGGGTAAGTAAATATATATGGCAATTATTTTCAATCCCCTATAAATCGATAATTAACGTAACATAAGGTGTTCGTTTTATTCAAAGTATACCTATACCTATTGATATAGAAGTTTATGCAATATACTAATTTCAATATGTACTATGTATTTCGTAGTTCATTAATGGAAATATTTTAATAACAATTACTCAAATATGCGATACCTTCGCACAATATCTTATAGCAAATCTAATAAGTAAACTTACTTTATAGAATATATTAATTCACTAAAATATAAATGATAGCAAATAGAACATAAATACTATTATATTCACACTTAATTCAACAAACAAAATAAACTCACCGATAATAACAACATCAGCAGAAGACACCACCTCAGATTTACTTGACAATAGTCTTTTCTCATTGCGAGTTAAATTATTAAGAAAATTAACCGCTTTCCGCCGCACAGTCACATCCCTGATAACTTTGTACATTTTACAACTACGGCGATGTTCCTTCGCCCGCGGTTGACGACCGAATGTTGCGCCGCGCGGTACCTCGGAGCGTGGACGATATTAGACGTATAAGATAGCTAGCTTGCTGTTACTTAGTGGGAGACAGGGTTGCAATAGGTCGTTTAGTGGAATATAAAAAACAATTTAAGAAAACTAATTCCACCACAGAAGAAACCATTAGTTGGAAATTAGTGCTTTCCAACAACAGAAATCAGGAATCGTGAGGTTAAAAGTTGAAAGGCATAATTATTTTATTTTTAAGTAGGCTAAAATGTAGGCTATGTTAACAGAATTGTAACAAATATTCGACGGTATAAAAGTGATTAGATTTTAGGAGCCGGCTCAATGGTATGAACAAGCGCCTCACACGTTAGAGGGGCGGGTTCAAACCCGGGGGCACGTATGTCTGGATTTTTCAAATCAATAAACGGATTTATACCGCTTGCTCAGCGGTGAGGGAAAACACCGTGGTGGAAGCAGTCGATTCATTGTTATAACCAGACACTTTAAATACTAGCTCATGGTGTAAGTGGAAGCCGAGTAAGTACCACGGGACCATAATACATAACGCTAGAAAGATGAACAAAAGTTATTGGATTGGGTAGGTCCGTTCAGAAGTGTCTAAAACATTATTTTCTACATAAATCATATTATACGAGTTTACTTAATACAATAATGTTTATTGTGCATAAATATTTATATAAAATTATTTACCTCCAGTTGTTACCGAAACTTACGTAATTAATTAAAGATCTAGTACAAGATCTTAAAAGTCCGGACCATCATATAACATCGTCATCTAAAATCCATATCAGTCAAAGTTCAAATACCGACGTGACATGTTTATCAAATAACAATGCTTTCTGTTTGTTATTGTAACTTAATGTAACTTAAGTATCCAAGACGATGTGATAATTTTAAATGTATTTATAATTTCAGTGTATACCTACTTTTATATTTGACAGTAGTAATTAATCAATCAATTGCATAAACACATACAAAAGTTCAGCAATTGGGTAAACAAAGTTATAATAGTTTAATCACAATGGACCAGGATATCACTCAGCATATTTTTTAAATAAAAAGACAAAGAGGTTGTTCAAAGATTATGTTATATTTTTAATAATTTTGATACATTAATATACATCTATGGCTGTTCGCTATTTACAAGAAAATAATACTCTTAAATTGGTAATAATAACATCGCCGCTACAGACAGTTTTAGTTATATTTGGAGGAATTGTAATAATGAATAAAATCTTACAAATTATTTAAAGTTAAAAGTAAAAAAAATAACAACACATAACGGAACAAGTTGTTTCACATAACTAACATTTTAATAAATCTATACGTAATTTACTTACTAGAAAATTATTGTTGATATGGGACATAATAATATGTAGGGCTGACATCGCCGAAAATGCGCAAATACTTTTTTGTTCTAAGTTAGGCTTTTAGAATTCGGTATAATTTTTATCTGGACTCTCATCGCTCTATTGGTAGCACAAGGAACAATGTGAACAAGAATTTTACTAATTACAATTTTAATTTCTTCACATAATTCCAGTACTGATTAGATTCCGTTTTATGCCTTAATCGATATATAAAATTAGAAATACCAAATATTGACTATGCTTTTTACGACCTGTCAAACTAGCATACTTTCATAGATCTTGTATGGCGATACCATGGACTAGTAAAAAAAGAAGGACTCCCCGCCACTTACTAGACATTGAAGCTCCTCAGGTGCTCCACATTGACACGCAACTTACGACACACACTGATATAATAAGTGCTCCAAATTACAGATAACCGATATCTGGCATCCAAAAGTATTTTACTCACACATGCATAAACGTGGCTTCACGCTATAGTATGATAGCGTGGAGTCCTTCTTTATTTTACTAGTCCGTGGGCGATACAAAGTCTTTTGTAACGTCACTTTTTAGCCTTCTGATCCGACTAATCACTTAATAATTTCAAAGAAACCATTGAAATATCTGTTAAAAATGTGACGTGAGTATAATGGTAAAGACTTATTTGGAAATATCTTGCCTTCATTTTTGTTATATGCCAATCTCCCTATTACAGGTGAGGCTTTATATTCCTTATACCGGATCTTAGACTACATAATCATATTTAACTTTGAGTCTAAGTAAGGAGGGATATAAATAAATCAAAAGATAACATCCACAAAGTCAAATTTAACACATACTTCCAACTTTTTTCACTAGAGAATTTAGCCATCAGGGTAAAGCAATATTGACGTACGCTGATATTGACACTTTGACAGTTTTCACACCACTCACTTATTACTATTGTAATAAATAAACGATAAAAAAAGTCAACAGTGACATCGTCATACACAAACAATATAAACGACACAACATGACCGATAATGGATTGAAAGAAACAAACAGTTTTTAATTGATCTTTGGAATAATATTAAATCATAATGATAATTTTAAAATGCAATAAAGTTATCAAAATCTAGTCTAAACGCATCAACGTGACACTTAGGTTTTAAAAGGATAACTACCTAAAAAGACATAATATAAATTAACTTTTGTTATATGCATGCTATATTAGATTAAAATTTGTAAAATTCTACTTTTAGATAAAATTACTTTAAAACATAGTGATTTTGTCCTAGTAAGAAAGAACCAGAAGAAAATCAGAAAAACAAATACGGCAAGGTACTTATCTATAAATTCCGTGTAAATTTTTGATAATTAGTTTAAATCGTACTTCAAAAATTTGCTTAGTTACAAAATCATACTAATGTTAAACAAATCTAATAGCCTAAATAATGGAACATAAATCAACGTTATTTTAATATGATATAAATGCAAGATTTATAACATCATTAAAATACATAAAACTGACGTTATAGAAAACAAATTTTCGTTTAGGTGTTAATACCTAACAAGTATAATTAATTTACAATAAATAAAAACACACCGATCAGACTTCATCTACTTTAAATAAAAAAATATTAGCATCGGAAGCAACACTTTACTTTCGTTCATATTTTCAATAACAAGTTCAATCCTAACGACAATGCTTAATCAAAAGTTTCGTCGAAGCCGAACGTTTCGCAAGCTCTGAAATGAACACTTATGATCGCAACGGGATCTGAAAGCAGCGACAGGGATTTGTATAAGTCTATTAAGCCGTCTGATAGTTGTGGAGAAAGACCATAAATAGTCTTCGGGCAAAATATCTTCCGGCAGAAACTAGTAGCTACGACATACGGGTTAGGACAATGAACAGAATGATGTACGGTCATACATACGCCCCATAAATTCATCCAACTTTTAAAATGATTTTTTTTTGTTGATGTCTCTGTACTTCATAACAAGGAAACATCAGTTTGATACAAGAAAGGGTTCTCAGTTCAGTACCGGCTACTAGGGTCACAACTATAGAATTCCTTAACTGTTTACCAGGATCAAGAGCGTAAGTTGGGTTAGGTTACATATTATAATATATTGTATAAATTTATCTATATTTTTACCTATTATTTTTGCCTTCTTGTCTTGCTTTATGTATTTATTTCGTAAACCCTTGCGCATGTCATACGGAATGTCATTACAGGCGTCAGTTACAAACAATACTTATTACTAAACACGTTGTCACATACTTGGCAATCATCGTCAGACGCGGAGTGGAACTTCGATCAATGTTGTGATTACCTATAACAAAACATACATTATTTAATATATTTCAAGGTAGTTAAGATGTATTGTAGCCAAAGGCAGTGGCGTAGCATGGGTTCCAGTCGCCCGGGGCGGGGCTAAATATTTTCGCCCCGAGTATTCAAATACACGGTTTTTCGCCGCCCCACAGACATTGTAACCCAGGACCGATTTACTAAATAAATCTTTAAAAGTTAAACAGTTATTTAAATTTGAAGCCCCCAACAAGTACCGCCAAGGACCGCCCTCCTAGCCCCCACCACGCTACGCCACTGGCCAAAGGATACTAATCATCGGGGAAGAGTAATACCTCATGCAAAAACGTTATACTAAGTGTATACTACCCAGCGTACAATATTTTTCTATAAGAAAACTAAAATGTTACATGTTTCATAACCAAAGATGTTTGTTCAGCTTCTTTTAACCTGATCCTAAGGGACGTCTGTAGTTCACTATAATTTAGCGCGTTCCTGATCTTCAAAGCATACTTACTCAGTTCTTTTTAATAAACAGTTAATCCTTCTTAAATATAAACTAATTATATTGTCGATCGTACTGTATCTATAGTAAAAGCGGGAGTAGCTCAATGGTAAGCATATGGGCTTCAAACTCCCGCGAGAGGTGTCGGTTTCAACCTGAGCACGTACCTCTCCTCTAACTAACTAAACTTTACGCGACTTCCCTCCCCTCTGGGTCTTAAAAACAATTTAAGTATGGAGTTATAGTGATATAACTCCTAACTTAGTCTACGATGAAGACTATGATGAAGTAAAACACCACGAAAAAACCAACGAATTGCAACATAACTATGTATAAGTAACCATGATCCAATTTGTCTGGTTCTTGTAAAAGTTACTAAGGCCAAATAGGCAGTCGCTTCATTGTAATAACCACTCATATAAATAATTGGCTAAATAGACCCCAAGTAAGCACGATACATAACGGTTGTAGGATGATGGTAATTTTTAGGGATTCGTAAGCTACGTTATGGCAATGCTTGCCATAACCCAAAGGGCAATGGAAAGGAGCATGGCAGAATGTAAACGACAGGATAAAGTGGGAAATATGGACCTGCGTCTAAAAACTAAACTCACCGACGTATTGACTCGAATCGACCAACAAAAATGGAGATGGGTAGGTCACATGTTGCGGGAAAATAAAGGGAAATGGAGCAAAGCTGTTACGGAATGGTACCCAAGGGATGGACGCAGAAGCCGAGGAAGGCAAAACACAAGATGGGAAGAGTTGCTCAGGACAGGCAACAATGGACATTGTCGGAAGAGGCCTATGCCAAAAGGCACACCGAATTAAGAGACATATTATAACTAATACCAAGTAACATGAGGATGTACTTTGGTACAACATGAAAATCTCTTTAATTTGGTATAAGAGGCTAAAAATAAAAAAAAATAAAAAATAAAAGCTACGTTAGATAATTATTTTGTTTCTCATCTAATGTTCAAAGCGCACTCACTCAGTTCAGACGTGGTGCGGACTGGCGACCCTGGGTGGAGTGAGGCCGAGCCGGTGTTGGCGCGCAGCGTGGTCGCCGGCCGCCGCCGCCGCCGCCGCCTCCAGCTGCGCGCGCAGCGCAACCAGCTCGCGCGTGCGCTGGTATATCGGGTCCTGGTGATGGAGGATACCGTGTAAGTAATGATGATTGATGACAAGTTTGTATTTGGCATACATACATACCCCCACGACGCGATAAGCTACATGAACCATTAAGCCGAAAATAAAATTGAGTTGGGTATGGAAAATTATTATTTCGAATAGACATGTTTAAAAGCTTATTTTTTTACAAAACGAATGTATACACCAATATTATATTCTGATGACCACAATATTGACGCATCTATAAGCAGATAACGATTTTGATATACTCAGACATTTTGTAAACAGCCATCAAGCAGATGACTAACAGATTAGTAGTATGTCTAAAAAGATTTTTTCAAAAATATCGTAGTAGCTGCATTCTGAATAGCTCGCTAAATTTGGAATCAAAATGTAAGTGAAAAATTATTGACGTGAATTGGATTTATATCTTCCCTATTTACATATTATTACTTACTTCTATTATTTTGTGGTTGCAATAGTGGTGTAAAAAATTACTCCCAGACAACATTTATATATCGCCGTATTTTTACTATGTCGCTGTATTTCTACTATCTCACCTGTTGCCTCATAGTAGGGTTCCACCTGCAATACAGCGCCTTCCACAGCTTGATGACCCTCAACGAGGCGACCGGCACGAGCACCACCTGCGGGCGGGAGTACGGCGACGGCGGCGTGCTGGGCCCGAAGGACGAGGGGCCCCAGTACAGAGGGTTCAGGTAGAGGTCCTGGCGGCTGTTGATGTACGACCAGAGGGACACTGTCTTCGATTTAACTTCTGTAACAAATAAAAATTGTATAAGAACAAACATTGAATTGGGTTTCAAATCAGTTTTTTGCAGATGTATATTTTCCTAAACCCGTTGCAGCATCCAAACATACATCGGCCAAACTATATTTATAATTTGTTCTAATCGTATTTTTTCCTACTCATCCAAAACGCCAGAGCCAAAATCTGCTTTTATTTTTTTGAGTAGGTATACCATCCACCACTATCCATAGGTGGTGCTACAGCGTAGTTTTGAGACACCAACCGTGTGAAGTCAGGAAGGGCCACTGATATTTTGTAAGCAGCAGTTTGTGGAGCAGCTTTCACGCTATCGGCGAGATATGTTATATGTGATTCGAAAAATTACTATAAAATCAGCACCCGTTAGGACCTAGAACCCAAATATCTCCCATTTATGAAGCAAATCGTATGAGCCGTGACCAGCGACCGGTCCCCGAATGCCGCTGGTCACTTTAAACCGGCAGTTTCCTCGCAACGCTCAGTAGCTAATAACCGATATTGGTCACGGCGGCCAATCTCAACGAGGATTAGCCAACTGCGCAAGAGATATTAAATATAACACAGGTGCACTCTCTATTCCTTCACTCTCATAACCCGGAGAGAAGTCAGGCGCAGGACCAACGGCTTAACGTGCTTTTCGAGGCACGGGGGTGATTAAACCGCCAACTTCCTGACTTCGGACTATAACTGAGTAATTTCAATATTGAAATACCCAGCCACAAATTTGGGCCGGACCCGGGATTTGAACCTGGGACCTTAGTCTTAGTCCTTGGGCGGCGCATGCACCACTAGAACACAGAGGCAGTCAAAGTGGCTAACACAAGTACACACCTTCCTTGACCCTCTCGCGCTCGGTGTTAAAGAGGAACGTGCCGAAGCGGCACGAGTACAGGTGGTCGACGATGGTGATCAGCAGCCGCTCGGTGAACTCGAACGCGGTCGGGAACTGCTGCTGCAGCTGCCACACGCAGTCCACCCATTGCACGAACACCGGCGACCGGTCCGCGTCCGAGTGACGCTCGTCGCCGTGCCCGATACGCTGGGATATCACACGGGTTTATTACTACTTACTAAGATCACAAGGAAACATTTGTAGGTCTGTTTGAACCCTAGAGGTTTTACTTCCAATCCTAATAACTAACATAAACAAACAAACATAACATCACACCCATAATCCCCGAAGGGGTAGACAGAGTCAAAGTGACAGCAGAGCAGACCCCTTTAACCACATTTAGTCAAATACAAAACTGGGCTGAGTTAGATGGAAAATTGTGAAAAAGTAGAGACAAGTAGCTAGCTCGTCGCCTACACAATCACATACCCAAAACCCCATAGATGGTATAGGGGGTTTGGGTAGTCGCCTTTTACGACATGTTAGGCAAGTAACACAGTTGGCACATTATTTTTAAGTCCCAGACCAACATGAACAATGGGCTGGGTTAGATGGAAAATTGTGAAAAAACTACATACATACATATATACATATATAAATCTCGAAAAGTTTAATATATGAAATCAAATATGTTTACATTTCTTACGGTCGATTTTGTGAAAGATACACAACAAAGACGCTTCAAAGTAATTACCAGACTCGCTAAATCCTGGATCATGGTCTAAGCGGACCCCGTCTAAGCACGGGACATAACGCTAGCAAGATGATGACATGGCGGAAGAAAGACTCAACGATTACCTTATTACCTAGATAGGGTTTTAACATTCGTTATAAAATAACGAAATGAAATGAGTATATTTATTATGTGTGTGTGATATTGAAGATTTCTTTAAAAAACCCTTATTTGCATGCATAATACGCAGCACGGGACATAACGCTAGAAAGATGATATATATGTAGCTAGTAAAAAAAATCTGTCATCTCACCAACTGGAACTTATGTCCGAAAGACAGCCACTCCTTCTCTATGAGCACCTCGAAGCCACGCAGCGTGCGGTAATAAGGATCCAGCATCAGCATGGCGAGCGCAGTCAGCTGCGCGGTGCGGTCCCACCCGTCGGAGCAGTGCACCAGGACTGATGTCTTGTGATTCTCTACCTGGAGTCATTATTCACTTGCATCATAGCTCTAATACTATAACCGACTTGTAAATAAAGTAATAGCACATCTTAAAATTATTCCCACTTAAATTAATTTAACCGTATGTTATCTTGTATCTGTTTGTTGTAAATCCTAATAAATCATAAAAAAGTTCTGAATCAAATTATTTTAACGAACTATTTTAATTAATTGCACATATATACATTTTCAGAAAACTGGCAGTACTGGATATTAATATGAAAATGTTTCTTCATATAAGAATAATTACCTTATCTACAATACGCACGGCGCCTGCTAGTATGCATTTTATGTGTTTCAACCAGCAACTTGCTTCTATTCCACTAAACCACCTGAAACGAATAAAATTTCACATTATATGTCACATATCGTAAATTAACTGTACATTACTTTTTTACACAACACATTCAATTAATTTTTATTAGCTCTAAAATAACTTTGTGCCTAATAGCATGACTAAGGCGGTCATTGATCCCTCCACACGCTAGACTCATTCAACTTAGCGACAATCATGTTAGTTGTTTTAGCAGCAAGTAAAATATCTATTACTGGCGTCTGGCAGTCGAAGGGAGCCTGGGCCTTGAGATTGAAAGTCCCGATATCAAATATCAATGAATAATCGCGTTTAGTCTCGTTATCGGTTCTCTCTGCCTACCCCGCTAGGGAAGTGGCGTGAAGTTTAGTTAGTTAGTTAGTTAGTCTCGTTATTTTAATATAGTTTAATTAATATTCATTCTTAACAACAATACTTAACAGGCATTAAACAAAACATTGAAGTAGGTATGCGACAAATTTTGACAGCTTTTAATACAATAGGCAAGGTGACTAAAAAATTCTGTTTAATCAGTTAGATTATAGAAAAATATTGAACACGTAATATTTTATTTATATTTTGTCAAACAAACATTGACAAAGATACAATGCGTTGAAGTTGCGCGTGACGTCACACTTTCGTATAATTTTTACTCAATAGTGACGTCGCAAGCCCCCACTCCAAAACTTTGATGCTTTTTATCATTGTGATTTTTTGTTAATTTGGTAAAGCGAAAAAATTTTTCTAGTATTTTTGTATAATCTAACTGACGGACTAAATAGAATTATAGTTTTTTAATGCAGTCATCATCCCTATTGAAACGAAAAAATCATCTTATCTATGAAGTTATATATCTACATATGAAACCATGTTTTTCAATTTTTTTCCAAATCAATCTCATGTATGTGAATTATATTTATTGTAAACTAGCTGTGCCATCGGTGTCACCCGCGTTTATGGTTAATATTATAAAGACTACTTCCGTCATACATGATTTCTATGTAACTTTAACCATTAAGGCTGCACACGCGACGGAAGCTTAAAAAATTGAGTAACTTCTCCCGTTTTCCCAACGTTTCCCTTCACTACTCTGCTCCTATTGATTGTAGCGTGATGAAAAGTATACTATAGTCTATATATAGGTTATAACCTGCCCAGGAGTATGAAGAATAATTGTACCAAGTTTCGTTAAAATCCGTCGAGTAGTTTTTGTTTCTATAAGGAACATACAGACAGACAGACAGACAAAAATTTTACTAATTGCATTTTTGGCATCAGTATCGATCACTTATCACCCCCTGATAGTTATTTTAAAAATATATTTCATGTACAGAATTGACATCTCTACAGATTTATTATAAGTATAGATGTGTAGTTCTTTGTTTCTATATTTATTGTATTTATTAACCAGAAAAAATCTCAACAACTTACCTAGCTTGGTCAATCTGTGGGAAGCAGAGTTCTTTCAACTTCCGTAAGCTTTCTCTCATCACATGTATGTTGTGAATGTCTAAAAATACCAATTCCGCATTCTGGTAAGCATCTTCCGACTCATATCTGTAAGAAAATAATTGGTCAATCCAGATAAAAAGGCAATAAGAAGAACATAGTACCTAATGTTTAAAAGATTTAACTTTTTTAATTTTGAATTGACAAAGATATATTTTCAAAAAGAAAAAAACATTTTTACATACATTAATAAGCTCATTATATACCACATTCAATCAAAAACAAAATTGAGTTGAGTTAGATAGAAAAGTGTGATTTATGTTGGAAAAAACCGACAGCCGGGCGGATACGGGTGTTCGGGTATTTGGCATATTCGTCTTGTTCGTGCGAATAGCCAAATATAGACGAATAGAGCTACTTCACATCGTCGTATTTGGACAAATAAAACAAATAGGCGAACACGAATAGCGATGTGAAGTGCCTCCTTGAAAAAGTAGTGACAATTAGCCTTTTTCCTCTGAAGGTTTTTAATAAATCCGCTAGAGCAGCACTAGTACAAATGATTTCATAAACGTAATGGCAGCAACGTTAGATATTGGATTTTCATATAAATAAAGCGAATAAAAACAATTTATCTAGCTTTTAATAAAATTGTGCGTTTGCGATTGCACTGCTAACAGTTGATACAAACGATAAGTATTGAAGGAAACAACCGTAACAATTCATATTGGCGAGAGATTCTTCATCACGATAATGATAAAAAAAGGCCATTAATAAAAAATATAAATCTGTTTTCAGCATCATAGGTTCAAAACTGTTTAATTTTATAAAGTTCTCGTACACAAGAGACTAATCTATTTATCTACATATAAAATGATTAACTTTTCTATACTTGTAGAAAATATTGGATATTATTTGATACGAGCGACCTGCCTCGACATTGTTTGGGTACATTGCAAAATTTCATCCCGTTGATTCCGTTACTGCGGGAGTAGTAATCTCGTTCTTAGGTATTTGAATGTGAACCTACAAACTACCGACTTGCAGGCAAACATTAATACATTTTTTCTTTACAAAACAAACCTTTCCGATCCCATTGATTCCCTACAAACCTGGCCCTGACAAGTACGATAACAACAAAACATTGTCCAACTAGGTGCAGTAGTTCTAGAGTTATGTGCGTACATACATTTTGACGATTCACTTTTATTATATATATTTTTTTATTTTCTGGGACTCAAAAGGAACGAAAAGACAAGAACAACGATGATCCTTGCTCAGTTTGTGATTTTGTAGGCGGCAAGCTAGCCACTTGTTAAGTTGTTACCACAACTTATAGGTGCATCAATTGGGATGTTGACACCTATTATATTTAATTTTGAAATATCAATTCTGAAAAAGAAAGTATCGTAGTATGCTGTTCAGCCTTATTGATTTTGTATCATATTGAGTCTAAGATTTTTAATTTTACAAAAACTGCTTAATATTAAGTCAGTTGACTATACAAACTGGTGACGTCACACGTTGACAAGCCCATAAAAAAATCTATGAAGTGATTTCGGTATGACAGCTCATAAAAAGTATCTCAATTGACTAGCCAGTCAACATCCCTATTCGCCATTACGACATACTAGGCGAGGTACACAATTAGTACATTATTTTCGAGTCCCACACTAACAAGGGTGATTTGAACTTACCCGCCTCCCTTAGCTTTGTTGGCGATGGCGTTGGCGCTGGGCCGGGCGTCCATGATGAACACCTTGTGCGCTTGCGCATTGGCGTCCATTATCAGCTGGATGTAGCGTTCGTCTTCTCGGCTGCGTTTGCCGCTTACCTTAAGAATTTAAAACAAAAACATTCTAACTTTTATTCTAAAAGTTAAAAAGGATTGACCTAAAATATTTATCGGAGATTATACTATAATTTTGTAGTTCAACCGAATCCCACACAAAAAGGACGGCGGGGTATTCCCCGCCGTCCTTTTTGTGTAAACATATTTAACTAAAAACATATTTTTGTGACTAAAATATTAGTCGATCATGAATATGTTTATGATTTGTAGTAACAACTGTACAGACCTACCCTCCTTTTCACTAGCATAATAAAATTTGCCTTTTTCCTCATAGGAGTTTTTCAAAAATCCGCTAGATGCAGCACAAGTGGGGGGGGGCTACAAATGATTTGATATACGTAATGGCAGCAACATTAAATACTGTAATTTAATACCAATAAAAAGAATAAAAGCAATAAAAAAAAAATGACCTTGCCTATTAAATATGTGCATTAGCGATTGAACTGGTGATAGTGACAAGCGATAAGTATGGTATGAAACTATCGCAAAGATTTATATTGGTAAAAGATTTTTTAACACGATAGTAATAGAAAAATGCCATTACTAAATATAAATGTGTTATCAGTATCATAGTTTAATAACTGTTTATTTTGTGAAGTTCTAATGCACGAGAGGTCAATCATTGACATATAAAATGAAAAAATATAAAAAAAATACTTTTCTTTACTTGTAGAATATATTGGATATTATTTTTGATAGGAGCGGCCCGCGCCGACTTTGTTTTGGTACAATGCAAAATTTTATCCAGTTGATTCCGGTACTGCGGGAGTTTTAATCTCTGTCTTTGTATGTGAACCTACGAATTACAGACCTGCATACAAACATTAGGCTATACATTTTTTTTCTATACAAACTTCCCGATCACGTTGATTCCATACAAATCTGGTCCTGACAATAATAATAATTAAATTCTCTAGACTGACACACCAAGTTCCAAACTAAGCATGTATGCTTGTGCTCTTGATACCAGGTTACCGGTTAGACGTACTTAAATACGTTTATAAACATCCATGAATCGAGTACAAATGTCCATGTTCATCACACGAAACATTTGCCCCTAGCGGGATTCGAATCCGCGACTCTCGATTTTGTGTGCAGGGTGTTTGACAACTCGACCAACGGGCCAGCCGCAAGAGTAGACAAGTACAAACACAACAAAAAATTACCATTAGTTTATTAGCTCTAGATCTATGCGTGTACATACATTTTGACGATTCACTTTAATTTATCTTCTGGGACTCAAAAGGAATGTAACAACGTTGTTCCTTGCTCAGTTTGTGTTTTTGTAGGCGACGAGATAGCCACTTGTTATTCTTTCACAATTTTCTTCACAAAAACTCAATTTTTACTTTTTTTTATTACTTAATGTTTGTATGCAGATACATAGTTCATAGGTTGGGGCGGGCCGCTAGAATCTAATAACACCCAATATTTTCCACAAGTCTATAAAGGTAGCAATTGTATTTATTTTATTTTATATTTAAATTGAATTAGCTCTCGAACATAAGAACTTCATAAACAGTTATTGAACTATGACACTGATAACAGATTTATATTTTCTATAAATGGCCTTTTTTCATTACTATCGTGATAAAAAATCTCTCGCCAATGTGAGATTTTTCCGTATTTTCATACCGTACCAAGCGATAAGCTTGTATCGGCTGTCAGCAATGTAATACCAAAAGCACATTGTTTAATATAAAAAGATGGAAAGAAATAATGGAAAGATAGTTCGATTTTGATTGTTTTTATTCTTTACATATGTATGTAAAGCGAATAAAAACAATCAAAATACATACACACATAATGTCACGCCTTTTCCCAAAGGGGAGAGGGGAGGGGAGATCACATCTTTCCATTTGCTGCGATCCATTAAGGATATCAAATTATTTGTACCCGCCACCAGTGCTGCCTCTAGCGGATTTTTCAAAAACCTTAAGAGAAAAAAAAGGCTTATTTGCTCTAACCTGTAGTTTTTCTAAAAGCAATAGTAATCTACTATTGCTATTGCTATCAGCTGTAACCCGCCGCCTAAATTATACTGTATTTGGCTGTATGCTTAAAGTTCTGTATTTACTCTTTGTATAACAATGTATATCTATCTTACCCCAACCAACGGCTGGCTACACCGTGTGATAGTGGCCTGCGAGCTCGGGTGTATCCAGGCGAGCACCGGGATGCGCCCGCGCGACCGGAACGCCGCCACCGACCGCAGCATGTCATCGTTAGCCGCCACGGGCACCGCCCATACGGCCGGATAGCTGTCGCAGACTTCGTACTTGTCGTTAATGCGCGTGATCCGCCACAGGTCGTTATTGACGCCCTATGAATACAAAAAATGCAATTAAGATTTATTTTAATTAAAATTTAACTATAACTACCTTTTACTTACCTACCTATTTCTTGCTATACATATTTATAGTATTACTAGCTGTGCCCACGGTTTCACCTGCGTTTATATAGCTTATAGCCTTCCTGGATAAATGGGCTATCTTACACTGAAAAATTTTATAAATCGGACCAGTAGTTCCTTAGATTAATGAGTTCAGACAAACAAACAAACAAACTCTTCAGCTTTATAATATTAATAAGTAAGTAGGTATATAGAAATAATAGGTTCAGGTATCTCCCATATTATTGCACTATCGATAGCAGTGATTTTGAGATGAAATATATTAAAAATTTTGAAAAATTTACTACTTTTTACCATTCGTCTGAGTTCTGCAATTGGTTCATAGACATGCCATCCATCTTCAGGAAAGTGCTCCGAATAACTGAAGGCAAACAGCGGCAGTCTATGTGAAAGGGGGAAAGCTAATTGTTGCAACTTCTCAAAAATGCCACGTCTTGAATGGTTCTCCTGCTTATGTGCAAAACGCAAATTCCTCATGTCCTAAAAATAATAAATAATATGAATGTAAATATTGATGTATCTACATAGAAATAGATAAAAATTTATTATTTCAGATCAAATTGTGTATACCTGTACTCATATATATAAAAACAAATGCATGTTTACCTTACAAAAAACTTCAATCCCATAAGAATTTTCTCCTTTTGATGAAGCTCCTCCAACTTTTTCTATACGAGACACCTGGATGAAACAAGACAATCATTTGTAAAACCACAGATACACATTATCAGACCTGCAGTCCCCAAAGAGGCAGGTAGAGTCCATTAATAAAATTAATTTGTTTACAAAAATAATTAGTTATTGTAATACAATAATAATTTTTACTTCAGAGAAGAGCAATAGATTTTTTAGAAAACCTTATTCATAGAACCTAATGGAGATTATAAGATTCTTGCATCTAAATTTCAAGCTATGGAAAAGGGAAAAGACTTAAATATAAATAATAATATAAATATTTATAGGTACCTATATATTTACTATAAAATTCATATTTTTATCATACTAACCACACCAAGTGGGACACTAAGAGTACATTGCAAAGCTGCAGCATCCAAAGGCCTGAAGTGTAGCTGGTAATTGGTCACTTTAAGGACTCCCCGTATCGGACCACTAAAAGGACACAAATATGTCACATCGCGTGCTACACTCATCACTTTTTCATTGTCCAACAGTTGTATGTCCCCTAATACATGAGGCTGTAAGAAAATACAATAATAGTTAGGAAAGAATCTCCACACCCAAGCAGAATTGAGGCCTTCTGACATATATGCACATTGGTATTAGATAGGCCAGTCTAGTAATACTTTTAAACCTGTTAGAGATCATTAGTAAAAATTCTCTGGAAGAATGCATACAATAAACTACTATCAAATGAATAAATCATCACAGTCTTATGAATTAGAAGATATGTATAAATGTATAACTATTTGGAAAAGCTTTAGCAGTTTATTTTATATGATTTATACAGGCCTTAAATAATTCACTATGCTGTCTCTGACTATGAATGCGGTTTACAAACAGACAAACGTGAATAGCTCTAGTTTTGCTCATTGTAAAAAGTTAAACAATCAGCTTTTAAACCGAGACTATCGAACACAAATGACTGAATAATCAATGACTTTAACTACGTTAAGCCTACAGGAAACGGCAAGGTAACTATTACAGCACCCTGTAAGCATAAATTTAATCCTTTTAGGAAACTTACGGAGTCTTGTCCGTGTTTAGAATTCAATGAACTTGATTTCGAATCGGAATCCAATGAGTCTGAACTTGCATTTTTTGAAAAATCTGAATTTAAGATTTCTGAACTATTGTGTTTATCCATTACGACTACAATATAAATAAATTGCTGAGCCTTTATTTAGTATTTTACAAATAAATATTAGAATCCTGTGACTAATGGCAATGGCTGACAGGCATATGACAGTGACAACAATGACAGTCTCATAGGACCTCTGAGTACTGAAAGACATGGAGACGACGTAATGTTCTATAAGAACAATCTGCTATACAAATATGATTAATATCGACATTGTATTCATAAACCTCTATTTATCTCTTTTTAACAAGTCTACAATATTTATAATATTCTCCACGTAAAAAGAGACAACAACATATTTGACTTAACTATTTTCGGTAACATCATCATGTGAGGTCATAGAAATACCTAAGTGAAGCCGGCTTACCATTTTGGTTTCTCACTTTAAGTTGTCAATGTCAGTGGAATTTGCAGTGTATTGTGCCAATATTGACAAAATTTGTAATTATAACTTGATCTAACTTGTAACATTTAGAAACATCGTCATAAATAAATTGTTCAGAGACCTAGAGTATGTAAATAAGTAAAGTGGAATGATAAAGGCGCCATATTTGTTTCTCACTCAAAATTGGGCTTCACTGTTTCGTAGTTAAGTCATCTCCATTAGTTTCAACACTCAGAGCATAGGACAGTCTTGTTCATAGAGTAACTTTTTAACTGATAGTCTTGTTTGACTACGCAAGATCATAGAGTTTTTTAAATAATAAAGGCTTGTAATAAATTTGCCTAGTAAAATATTATGCAATTAGGAGAACAGGAAAATAATAAATACCTTTATTACTGAGACGCTAAAAATGTGGACATACAAATATATCTAGGTTAAACAATTTTGCTTATACTGACAAAGGGTTGTATACTTCTAACAGAATAATTACCCCATTCAGACTTGTTTAAGGTTTGTGGCAAAATAGTTAAGTCGATGTTTCCATAGAAATAACGTTTCTTGGCAACAAATTAAGTTAATGGTATTGTTAATGTGGTTAGTTACCTAACTTCTTATATGAACGTTATTCGATAATTCGATAGATATTCAGCTTACATTTCCATTCATTTTATAATTAAAAATGAAACTGACCGATTCTATAAACTTTAATACATACTTAGCTTATAAGCAACCGGAAAACATAGAACCCGATCGTAAAATAAAATGTGAAAACTTAGATTGGGATTTGAATCACCCAAAATCTCTTGTGACTATATGTATTGAAAAATTAGCAGAAAATTGGTCAGGTAAATTGCACAATTCATATAAATGTCTTACATTTTCTTTTTCTACATGACTTCTTCTGGACATTTAAAGCACAATTCCCATTTAAAATTTTTAGGTATACCTAAATTGGACAAACTTGTACCAAAAGACCGCGAGTACTTTTTGAGAATTTTAAATACAGATGTGTCACTTCAAATTTTGGTCGACAATATAAAAAGTGATATCTTTTGGAAAAGATGTTATGCTTCAAGTTGGACAGATTCCTCGTTATTATCAAATGGCAGGAAATGGATGAACCTATATTTGGAACGTCACTATGCTGATATTTTGGAAAATATGAATCCGAGAAATTATGACCCGGAAAAGGTAAAGGCGTTATCAAATAATACTGGTCCTAGTCAAAATGGTGCGTAGTAATGATAAATTAATAAAAATTTCAATTTCAAAACAGGTAAAGACTTTAGTGAAACTTTGTGGACCCTACATACAATCTTTGTCAATTAGGAGTTTAGTTCCATCAGATATTCCTGTTCAAAGAACGACATCCCCTGAAATGGCTGATCTAATCACTAGTCAAAGGAAAAATGGTAAATTGGATGTGAAAAACAGAAGTGACATATTATCGAGGGGTGAGTTAAATATATCGTGGCCTAATTTATACATATGACAGACTTCTTCAATTTCATGAAAAGTTTAGAACAACGTATGATTTAAACCTCGACGTTTATTGTTCCGTTATTCTTTAAGCGGGATATTCCCCGCGAATATAAATAAAAAACACCAACATGAAATGCTTACGCCACACTTGACGGAAATTTCAGATCACATATCTCTTCATGCGGCCTTAGGCAGTTTAACAAATTTAGTTGAATTGCATATAACATACCAGTTACGAGGGATTGGAGTGGATTACCGCAGGGACCAATTTCAATTTACTAATAATGATGCGAAGAACTTATCTTATGGCTTAGAAAAATGCAGTCAGTTAAAAATATTTAGGTGCGTGTGAGTATTTAGATTTCATTGTTTTTCTTTATCTTCATGACGAATATACTAGCTTGTTATTTACAGATTAACAAGAAGTGATATGAACTGCCAAAGAGTAAAGTATATTTTACGTGGACTAGCTGACCACGAACATTTGGAAACCCTTGATTTTAGTCATTGTAAAATAGGGGATGAAGGTGCATCCTCAGTAGCAAAGTTTATCTCAAGACACGAACATTTGCGAAATCTTTTATTGGTAGATAATGTGTTTGGTAAGTAGTAAATTTCCTTTTTTAAAAGTACTGTCACATTATGCATGTATTAAGGAAGCATTAATAGTTGGACAATATTTACAGGTCCTGTTGGTGCGGAAAGTATTTCACACGGCCTTAATCATCTAGGATGCGGAGTTCGTAGTTTAGATTTAAGATTAAATAATAAACTTGGTTCTGAAGGAGTTGCTCATATTGCAGTTTCAATTGCAAGAGGATGCAACCTTACCTCGTAATTTGTTTGCCTAAATAAGTAATATTAATTAGGAGTCTTAGTGATGTTCAGTAGCAGTAATTCTTAGTTAGATAATTTTTTTTTTATTATAATACTAAGTATATGAATTTTAACAAAAACAGAATGTTTATATTAAAAACTATATTAATGAATGACCTATGTGTTCCTACTATGTTGATAGATTAAATATATCTGGCTGTGGAATCACTCCTGGTCCTCTTTCGAAAGCTCCAGCTGGGGTCTGGTCTGCTACGACTGCCGAAAATACGCCAACATGTGGTGAACTTTTGGCTAGAGCGATTGGCCTCATCAAAACACCATTAAGGTCGTTGGATATAAGCGTCAACGATATTGGATCAGTATGAATTTTAATTGAAAAAATATTTAGTAGTTACTAAGACTATACACGTGGAATATAATAATATTAATGCCAATAATTATATTATGTTTTATCATAATCACAAAAAACGAACACAGTTTCATGTGTACATTTTTTGTTTCAGCCAAGTGATATGGTTTTGTCAAACGCCATATGTTTAAGTTATATAATTGACATTAACTTGAAAAGATCAGGAATGGGTTCAATAGCAATGGCAGTAGCTGAAGCAGCTGCAGCTGCCCAAAGGCTACGAAGAGAAGCAGAAAAAGGAATAAGGTTCAGGAGAAGTGCTGGCAGAGTGGTTCAAGCACATCGGGTTGTTAAATGCATGAACCTTGGTAAATAATCTTAAATTGATTTAGACGCATTGTTTTTTCTTTAGATTATTAGACTTCTATGATATACCCATTGGTGCAATGGTTCCGAATCCTCACGTTGAATGCAGGGGGCACGGGTTCGATCCCTGCATCGGAATATACATATAACTGTTGGTGAAATAGGTATATATCTAGGGTTTGGGTGTTTGTAGTTTTTTTGTCCGTTTTACATACATACATAGATACATAACATCACGCCCATAATCCCCGAAGGGGTGGGCAGAGTCAAATGGCAGCATGCCCCTTCAACCAAATTCAGCCAAAAATATTTTCCAAAACACACATGCTTTAGCTTACTTTGGAATTAAATAATTTGTAATGTCACATGTGTTAATTTGTTGCCCGAGACAAATTCATTAAAACCATTATTGTTATAAGTACTGTAACTAAATATCAAAAAATGCACATGTAAATGGATTACTCATTAAAAGCTGTTATTTTGATAATGCCCACACAAACACTTCAATCTTTTTTCGTATTTGTAGTTAAAAATACATATGTACATACGTACATGCATCATCATTATCACGCCCGTATAGGGGCATCAAAGGAGCCACTAGCCTACCTAACCCTACCCCCATGGGAAAAAGGCGTGACTTTATGTATGTATGTATGTACTTAACCACATTCAGACAAAAAATAAAACTGGACTGGGTTAGCTGGAAAACTGTAAAAAAAATATGAAAACTAGCTAGCTTACATAGTCACACACACACACACACACACTAGTCTCCTTTTAAAACATACTAGGTAAGGAAAACAATTGGCACATTATTTTTAACTCCCAATATGGGAATAATTAACAAAAACTAATGACTAGAAAATCTTCAAAAATAACTTACTTATTTACTCCGAAGGCTCAGCTACCCAAATTGGGACTTGGCTTCCAATACAAAATACAAGATAATAACTGATAAAATTAATTTATTGCAAATAAAGCAACAACCGTTGGTTAAATCTCATCAAATTATGATTACAGATGCAGACCCAATACTTTTAGCACAGCAGTTGTCAGCTCGTCCATCAATTGTGTCTATAGCATCAGAAGAAGGAATGTACAGCATACAAACACAGCCATTGCCGTCTGATTTTGGATTTGTACCTGCACTAAAAGTTAGTACTATTGTATTGTTAGTATTGAACAAAAAATACATAATACAAAAAAAAGTACTTTCACATTGGGTTAATTACAAATTTGAATGCTGTTTGTTTATTGATTATTTGCAGAGTCCCTTGCCTTCTTCTCGTACATCGTCGATTACGGGTCCGCCCACATCAAGAAGATCAAGTCATCATATAGTACTTGAACCAGTGAAGGTATTGAAATTGAATTATGGTTCACACATAAAACAATAGTTTTTGATATTTTACATATTATTTTTGTTTTTAGGAAGTACGTCGAACTGCGTTGGTGAGAAGGGGTTCTGATGGATCATTATTAAAGTCTCGTAATGATGCATATGAAAGACACATAAAAATATTTGTATCTAAAGATTTCGATGTAGATGATTAAATTTGTGTGTTTTACATTTGAACGATATTGTTTACAATCAAATAGCGCCTACACTTTTTTAACGTTCTTTGTGTTTGCATTTATAAATAAATAAATATTTATAAATGTTATAAATATTTATAAATGTTATAAATATTTATAAATGTTATAAATATTTATAAATATTTATTAATAAATAAATATTTATAAATAAAAGTTTGCATTTATAATAAATAAGCTTCTAAGTTTCTAATTACATTTTGAAATATAAATGTGTTTGTTTTTTAACCGATAATGGTTTTGTATCCAAGTAAATTTTCTTAATGAGACCTAAACAACGATACATATTACAAATAAATAATGCCCGATAGGCCACAAACATCTGCAATTTAACTGTCTTTTTTAAATTATTGCTAAAATCATGCTATCCTTTTAATTTTTTTTTAATACACCTAGTGAAATTAATAATGAATAAAAGAAGTGCTTAAAGTTCGCGGCTGAATTTTATTCGGTTGATATTTAAGTGTACATATCTATGCTAAAAAATAATTGGACCTAAATCTAAAGGTAAAACTTATAATCACGTGGGTACGTGACTTTATCAAATTACCCCTGGCCTTGTCATATTTTTTTCATAGCAACATTATCCATAGACAAAGGCAGTTTTTCTATTTGCCAGTTCAGAATGTCAGTCAGGGGAGTGCAACCAGCCAGTCTTTTGAATGTCACGTCAGTTTAGTCAGCCATGTTTATTTCTTTGGAATGTGTTTGGAAATGGTGGTAGTGATGAAAAATTGAAGCTGTGAAAATATTATTGCGATTTTTTTGCTAAAACTGTGTCAGTGAAGCTTAAATGTGTTTTTTTGTGTAAGTGACGTGAACTAACTGCATGAAAATGAGTTGGGGCACTGAGCTTTGGGTAAGTCCATAGTTTTATTGCGAACTATACGTTACGGTGATTGCCAATTTGTTTCAAGCTTTTAAAAATCTGTAGCGGGTGCTAATACACCTTTGTTGTTTAAATTTAATTGCGTAATATACGTAATCCAGCAACCAATTTTTATCGAGTCCAAGAGAACGTCTGATAATGATCTTTCACCTTTCTTACACTACTGTTAAACTGAACTTTCAAGCAATTTAAAAGTACGTGGGTATGTATGTGTGTAAAATCATCGGACTTTGTAAAATGCTACGCAGCTATATACTTATGGCCTCAAAACTTGAAACATTAGTGATTTTCCTGTTACTTACTTACAAAATAGGTACTTTTCTTGCTAATAGCTATGCACTGAGTCATCAATTTAATAACATTTACTATTTAATTTATGTTATCTGGTTTAAAGCTGTTGGGTTCTCTCTTCGAAAATTATTAGGGCGAAACTAATAAAAAACGCATCACATTCTCACATATCACATTCTTTACCGCATTATAATAGAAATAATAAAATTAACTTTCATGTTCAGCTTAGTATAGATTGTCTTGACTGGATAACCATCTTTTATTCTTAAAAAGCATATTATTGTATTATTATTTGTATAACTAAAAATAAACATCCTCAAATCTGAGTTTAGGCTGAATAAATACAATCTAGGTAGATAATGGGGTCATGAAACTATAACCTTGAAAGTAAATAAAGATTGGAGGCTTTCTAGGTTAGCTTGATTGGTAAAAAATAGTGGGTAAAATGAAAAAAATAAATAAAAACAAAGCTTAGCTAAATAACACTGAATGTAGATAGGTATGTTTTTTGAATGTGTAATAAATATATTTTGCACACATTAACTTGCATTAATGAATAAATTCAAGATTGTAAAATCATTTGATTGTAAGTTATAAACTGTCACAGATCATTATATTATTTAAGTATGTACATCAATAACTTAATAGTTAAGTAAGTGGTAAGTAAATTTTAGTAAATAATTGACTCATTGTTTTAAGTTGACTAAGTATATAAGTATATCTAATATATGAAGTGGTATTTGACTTTTAAATATAATTAACTAATCTGGATATATTAAGTTCAACATATAATATTAATTTAAGTTATATTATATTCATTAAAGTAAACTTTGTTACCTACATCTAATAAAGGTTTAGGTTATAGTTTTTCTAATCGTCTTTTAAGTATACATGGTTCATAGATAGTTTTAAAACTTCAAATAATCAAATCTTATTTAAATATTACTTACATATATTATTTTTATGTTTTTTAAATCACGATAATAATATTCAATCACAATAATTTTATATTACTTATCCCCATTACGTGAATTATATAATATTGTTTTTAATGACTAATCCTCTAGTTATTCATGATGTTTTACATAATTAATTTTAATTTCTGTTCCTTTCACTCAGTTGTATCTGCTAACAAAATAGTGGTATAAGTTTTCAAAAACGATTACTTACCATTGTTTAAACAGAAAACCACTTTACCTCTAATACTGTGTATTGCATTATAATGACCATGTTATTACTAATAAGCATAGTATTGGTATAGTATAGCAAGTATTGTCTCTATCCAGGATAGTTATAGTAGTTCTATTGTTGCTGCTCTATTTATTGGTGGAAGTCAACAAGCAATGAAATAATAATTAATAAGAAATTAGAAGTTTCTATTGATATGTGTGTGTACTATTCAGACCAAATTTATTTAGGTAATTGCTTGTTAATTTAAATGATAATGAGTAATTAAAATGATAAATAAAGAACTTGCCTACAATGATAAGTAAATAGCTGTTTGGACCATTTTTTTTGATTCATAGTATTGATTTACCTGTATGATTTAATTATAAATGTATGTGCCATATGGCATTCGGTTCAATCTGCCTGCCCCCGCTAGGGAAGTGGCGTGAAGTTTAGTTAGTTAAAATTAATGTATAGAAATGTATTGTCTAAAAGTACAATCACAGTACAGTGTTTAAGTAAATACAAATAAAATCATTATTAATCTTAAAAATATGTATTACATATACTCATATAGGACATTTATAGCATTCATTACCAGGCACTTTCTTTATCCATTAGAAAAAAACCATCAGTATTAGGTTTAGTGCTTTTTTTAAAGCACTGTAAGCTTACATTTATACCTGTGGGTACAATTTACTTCAATTTTATGAGTAGTTATGCTGGATTTAGATTCCCATGTTATGTCATTCCTTAAATATTAATATCTACTTAATGTTACTTTTCATAATATATGTAAATTAGATAATCAGAGAGTAGCCTGAGCTATCAGAATTTAGGTATAGTGCGAAACATTTTTTCGTACCCTTCGCACCTCATATCTGCAAATTGGTTTAATATTTAAGTGGGATAGTACTTACAAGTATGTTCAAACAAGTCATTTACACTTACTTAAGTTACACATTCCAATTATAAGGAACTAGCTTCTGCCTGCGGCTTCGCTCGCGTGGTACATCGATGAAACATAGCCTATAAGTTTTTCGGGTGTATGAGCTATACATATTATTCTAAAGTTTCTTTAAAATCCATATAGTAGTTTTTTTGTGAAAGAGTAACAAACATCCATCCATACATACAAACTTTCGCATTTATAATATTAGTACCTGATATCTAAGGACCTTTGATGAAATCTTATTCTATAACAAGAAATATTGTGGATCTCTTTTAATTCAATGACTTCTAAATGGGTTGTCAACAAATTGGAATTCAGGAAGGTTCATCGATACATCATGCATTCGCTTTCGTGAGGTGTATCTCATCTGGTTTCAGGCCGTTGTTCTCACGTCATCGCGTCGTGTCGTCGAGTCACGACGCGACGCGCCAATTTCTTAGTCGATATTGAATATATTTGAACATCAACACTGAATGTTAAAAGAGCTATCGATCTTAGTGGGGACAAACTTTCATTTTCATAGATATTCGATAAACCATGTCAGTATGTGTTAGGAACATTGGGTAAATGTTCCTTGAACAATGGGCACCCTTTTACTTACCTACCAACGTTAAACAAGTACATTACAGTTCTGCACTGTCTAACTAGCAAGACGCTTTTCGTTTTAAGGTAGCCTTGTTTTATTTCAGACTATGTGGCTCACTAAAATATTATGTTGTAGGTATGTAGTTGTTATTGATATTAAATTATGTTTATTTTCCGTTTTAAATACTTTATTGTTATATAGCTTCGAAGGTTAGTTCGTAGCATAGGAGAAAAAGGAATAATAGGTGACGTAATCTTCACAATTTTTTTATCAGAGCCAAAAATCTAGGGTAATTGGGAGTCGCCTTGTTACATTGCGAAGCATATACCTAACATCATAAAATAATTATTCCTCCAAGATTGCATAAGGAAGTGTTTAATCTATCTAATACTACGCCCACGAACATCTCTACCATAATGATGAGGATAATGAACATCTTCGGACATAACATTTTCTTTTGAATACGTGTATGTGTACATTCACATTCGGATTCAAGTCATACACATGATTGCAATCAGACCGGCACGCGGGTCCTCGACTCTTCATTCTCACTTGGTAAACAATGCTCTATGCATCAAACAATCAATGCTTGCCATACTTATTGTGTGTTAATCCCGAGCGACTGCCAACAATTAGATCAATAGGCGCATATAATGCAGGCTATGGTAATATCATTTGCAAATATTCTTATTCGCAAATAAAAAAGTAGAAATTCTCATGACACGCTCATGTTATTGAATGTATACATACATAGATGGATTTGACGAATACGCGTATTGTTTTTTGTACTACAGAATCTACAAAACATTCAAACATTTCGTAATCATTGAACATAGTTTATATTTAAATAATTATTAAATAACAGTATTAAAATGTGCGTATTAGAAGGTATAAAACTAATAGCAAAATAGCAATTATAGCAAGAAAAAATATACTAAGCCTCTATTTAATTTGCGTCTTTTATTTTTGTTATCTACATAAATAGTGAATGCACATATACTCTTAGAGTATACACTCGTCTTGAATTTACCCCGTGAAAATTTCTATGTATCGATATTACGCCCAGCAGACAGCTACGAGAGAGTTCTGTTTATATTATGTTGAGTTTTTTTATTGAAGCTGAATTTTCTAAAGGGTTCTGATGTGAAATACGGGCCGAGCGAAAGTTATCGTCATATTCGGAAACATGACGGTCATCGCCCTCTACGTACTAACACGCATGTAGAGGTATCCGTTGCGTTGCAGCGACCATTTAGATCTAGAAGTGTGCGAGAGTTGGAGTTAGCAGACGTTCATTCAGCAGTGGGATATTTTACGTAGCTTATTTTTTTTACCTCAATAACTGAAAATTGACACTGAGTAGTCCTAACAAAAAGTACAGAACAATATTATCATTGTTGTAGATGTGACAGCAGTGCGATCGACATAATAACTCGATCGCGCTGGGTCCAACATACAATATGAACACAATATAGAAATAATTTTTTTCATGTTTTAATGGCACAAGCCAAGCCATCGTCTATGCTTATAGACGTTTACAAAATCGTTTTCTGATGTTTATTTTGCATAATATTTAGATGGTACAAAAAAGTTTTTAGTTACCTACTTTACCACAACAAATGCTAGCAAGCCACGGATCAATTGTAAGATACTTAAATATGCGCTAATACTAATACACTTGGCGAAATAAGTTCCGATCATTCATCCTCTGATAACCTGAGCACCTGGCCACACTAGCGAGAGTGGTCAGCGTTGGCAAGCTGCAAGGCCGGTGGCGGTGGCGGCCCGCATTCCGCTCTCGCCACTTGTGAAACGAGAACATTTGTTACCTACCTCCAATCAATATGCAAGCTCAAACAACAGAAAAATCATCGGAAATTTTTATGCTAATAATAACCATTCCCAAAATTATGCCTTCTAATTCCATTATAGCCTAGAACAGGTGTTACACAATTTAATTATCGTGGTATGTCCCTGAACTAGTTCGCAAGCATTTTGTAACGCGACCTGCATATCGGCTTTACTTGGAGAGAACTGTGACGTCCAGCTTGGAGTGTAACAGCTCGGTTAAGCGATTTCTCCCGCTGACTGACACGAACTTCGTAGTTCACGCAAAATGAATAATTCCCGCTTGCTATTAATATTGTCACGTATTTTTTACAAACATATTGCAACACAGAGTAAAATAATAAATAATATTTGTTTATTCTTTTGTCACAAAACTTTTATTTTGATCGCGTTATCAATACTGATCTATACGTAGAGTATAGTAGTATCAGTAGCACGTATCATTTTGTTTGTTTAATGTTATCATAATCTGTGTATACCTATACAATTTAATATAAGTAACGTTTTATTTTTAATGTCGAGTTTGTGTTCTGATTACTTGAAACGTGTTCCTTGTTACTAGATTCATAGAAATTTATTGATTACTCATTGGGCAATTTATTCGATGGTTTGACTTGACCTTTGAGATACAATAAACCTTACAATCATCACATCATGTGAGAAATTTATATACAGTTACTTTGATTACTTTTCTGTTGTACTATTTTTACTATATACGATGATTCAGCGGGTCTTAGTGAATTGTGAAAACAGTATTTCTAGCCTAGCATGTCGTAAAAGGCGACTAATAGTATATGGGGTTTTGGGTATGTGATTCTGTAGGCGACGAGCTAGCCACTTGTCACCGCTTTTTGATCATTTTCCATTTAACCCAGCCCATTGTCCCATGTTGGTCTGGGACTTAAAAATATGTGATTACTTACTGTGATTCTTGCTTAGCATGTCGCAAAAGGCGACTAATGGTATATATCGAGTTTTGGGTCTTGTTCCATAGAACAACTGTATTAGGAACGATCCTTGGTGAGGAGGCCCTGAGAAAATAATGCGAACTTCGTATATAGTCCGAAGTGTGTTAAACTCAATTACCTACTTATTGAAACTATATTTCTGTGATAATATCATTTTACCGAATTTAGCGGGTAAGGTTATCCTTACTAAACTTATTCATTCACTTTGAAAATATGTGATTCTTGCCTAGCAGGTCGTAAAAAACGACTAATGGTATATCGGGTTTTGGGTGTGTGATTGTGTAGGCGACAAGCTAGCTACTTTTTCACAATTTTTCCATCTAACCCAGCCCAGTTTTATTTTTGGCTGTATGTGATATCCTTCAGGGATTATGGGCGTGATTATCTTAGTGAATAAAAAATATATATAATATGTACGGTTTAAAAACTATTTTTCGGGCACTGTGTCAATTGGACAAGCTCAGCTATTTGACAACGTTAAGTATCTAGTTAATTCTTATTTTTTTATTTCTCTATTTGAGGTTGTAATATACTTAACTATTTGATATTTCACATTCAGGATTATTTATTAGCTTAAATAAGTTCTAATTTAAGAGTAATTGGTATAATCATTGCTTTATGCAAATTAAGTATTGCCTCTAGCGATATTCCAATGGAAAGTATTGATTGTTTTGACAAACACTGTTATTATTTGATCGAGAATCATAATCATTTGCTTGGTTACTCTGATATTGATCGAATAAGTATTTGTTCAGCAATTATCAGATCATTACAACCATTGCGATATTAATTTAAATTTATATTAACTGACTTTTATTAGAACTATAAATAAGTGCGACCTACTTCGGCTCAAGTATGACAGTGACACGTATATCATGCCGAGATTAAGGCATCTAGTATTATGTATGATAAACCCACGTGGAATTTGTGTGTTGATCGAAGCGAAAAATGGACTCGTCTGCTTATTATGGGTACAGTGATGGGAGATGATATCATCACCTAACTTTGTCTCGGTATTTATAACCAAATAATATTATTAGGCAAGGTACTTGAAAATCGAATACTTAGTTTGGAAAGCAAAAGTTCAGGTTTGGTCACTGATTTTTAATAATGTTTTGACATATTTTCATAAAAAACATGCGTTAGCATGCCGACATGTACCACACTTACATTAATTATGAAGTCCGCCCGATCATAAAATTTCGATTTAATTACGTCATAATGAGTAAGTAGATGTTTTATTTCTTATTGCTTGAAATAAATGTCCTATCACTATTCACAACGAGGGCGCGGTTACAAAGTGCTTTTTCCTAATTGGACTAGTCTCGGATTACCTTTGGGCGTGACCTTTTGTTGAACGACCATGTGTCTTGATGGCTGCCACTCCTGTTTGCTTGTTTTAAAGTTTCGCTATCAAGGTCCGTCCCGTGGTTTGTGATTCCCTATCGATTTTCTTAATTTGGCTCCCCTCCAGCAAACTGGCATCATTTGCGATGCAGGCGCGCGCCTCATTTGGCGAATGGCAGCAGGTCCACTTGCGGACTCCGGCGCCGAACCGGTTCGACCAGAATACACAGGGCCGGCCAAATAATGGCCCCGAGCGTTGAGCGTCTGGAGAACATTCAATTCTATGCGTTCATTCATAAGGTCTCTCTAACACCATCTTTAGACATCGAATATAACATGCGCTCGGTCGTTTTAGCATCCTGGAGTTGTGTTATTTTTGAGTGCCCCAAACGAATCGTTACCTCGAGTTTCGCCACCGTCCTACGCCATCTCCGTCCGGACTCGTGGGTCGTCGTTGTTGCTAAACCGGTCAGCTTCATTGTCGTTTTTTGTTGCTTGTAGGTAGGTACTACATAGGTATGAATTTTCCTTTATCCTTATTTTTTTGCAATTGGCTAATACTGCCAAGCAACGTAGCTATACGAAATACATTCAAAGAAACCATAATGTCGTGTGGCTTTGGAAAGTCAACACGTAAGATGTGCATATTAAGAGAAAGTGTATCCGAATGTAACGATCATCATGTTCAACGTAGACACCACAGAACAAGATAGCTCCAAGTGGACAGTGGGAAAATAATAGAGATTGCAGAGCTATTTACGTCTATTCGATCGAAGTCAATTATTACAAAGTTCAATAAAAAATATAATATATTGTAACAAACGTTAAGGCGTGATTAAACCTTTTTACTTATTGCTCAATGTACCTAAAACAATTGCGTCATAAACTCATAAACACAATAAACACAAACGCAATTCTGATCGTTAAGCGGCCGAGGCAACTGCGCATCGCGTGCGTTACGGTCGCAGGTCATACGATTTTAGCTTGATCGTAATTGGTAGAATTTGGGGATGTCATTCTTAGCCAATTCAGACACTAGCAATGTTATATTCCTTTATTTATTTAAGATATTGCCATGTGTTATCGTTATTACACTTGCACCATTAAACAAAAGGATGATCTTTAGTGTAGGCTAAAGATTACTCTGTTGTTTTTTACGATTTGGTAGTACTGTCCTATTTAGCTAACGATAATAAGTATATTAGTAACAAATAAAATTTACGTTTTACGCAAAATCTGCTCCGCTTATTGTAAATAAGTGGCTTATAGGTACTTATTGTTCCATGGAGCAAACTGTATTATGGACGAGTCAAAACAGATCGTTGGTGAGGAGGCCCTGAAAAAATAATGCAAATTTCCTATGAAGTTCGAAGTGTGTTACACTCAATTACTTACTTATTAAAACTATATTTATATATTTTCTGACCCTGATAATACAGTTTTTACTAGTTTCGGGGTCAGAGGTCCAAGTTTTTGCGACTTTAAAAAATAAAACTAACCCTAGATTAACATAATTTTCCTAATTACATGTTATTGTAAACACTGGGTTATGTGAATAAATAAAAAAAAAAATATTTCTATGTTAATAACATTTTACCGAATTTAGCGGTTAAGGTTATTCTTACTAAACTCATGTACCTATTCACGTTAGCATGTTTGTCTGTATTGTTGCCAAATAATAAGTAGGTACTTAAGTTTGTGATATTTGCAAGTTAAAATAAATATCGTCAACTATCTCTGAAGGTCAATGTCCATTACGCAACAGTAGCAGAACTGAAATTTATTCAAAACGCCATAAAAGCGAAATTAATACATATCCCCATTTCTTTGGAATTTCGATTTCGAATATTTGCATCTCTTTAATCAATAAGTTGTCCGATAAATGTAAATGAATCTTCGAAAGTAGCAGTGCTAGCTTGTTGACATAACATGACAAGAATTTTTAAAACATTATTATCGTATTATTAAGTAATTAAGTTATACATAATCCCGTTTATTATTTATTACCTAAAAGCCACTTTCGGTTTTGATGGCAACAGTAAACACCAGTTGGTAAATGGCATTAACGGAACATTTTAAATCAAGAAAAGCTGTTGCAAAACCGTTAGTGACGCATTGCATGTTGCGCTTGAAACAGGAAGTTTAATGTCTGACACATCACTTAACTAGGTGGGTTAATCACAGTGGATCATATCTTTGAGTTTATCTTGCAACAACAACCCCACAGTGTTGACACCTCATATGACAGATCAAGTTTCTTCCCTGAACATGAGGATACGGTGTCATGATAGCCGTTTGTGGTATTTCTAGTTTTATGTTATCTTATTACATTATCTACGTGTACGTTTTCTTTGCATAACTGTAAATTGACATTCTCATCCCATTAAAAGTTATAGTCGAGACCTAAAGCGTTGTAGTTATACGAGTTATATGCCTGTTTGGCCGGTTAATCTCGGAAACAGTGGTTTGGATTGCTGTGTTTACTAATTGTCATAGACTCATACATTAGTATAGCGATTATACATAAACATATTGTATTTTTAAACAATGTCAATTAGCCAAACCTATATAAGTAGTGTTACTAGAAAGGTACGTTAATTTTTGACTCGGATCGTAAATCATTGTGATGCATTATCATTTGATATGTTTACACGGCGGGTAACGTGTTGATGGGATGCCATGCCATATGTGCATGTATAGCGTTCCGGATTTCACCGCGGCACGTGTTGAGCGCAGATGCGGAAGCGTGCCTTTCTTTCATCGATAGGAATTTCATTTGACCGGCCGAGCTTCTGTTTACTTACTGTACTCTTCAAGTTCGAGGTTATTCACTTGTGAAGGAACAATTGCGATACATAACTATCATATATGAAGTTATATGTGAGACTGTAATTTTCATGGGATGGTTATTCAACGGTTTGGGTAATTATGCTTCTGACTGTCTTTTGGCTTTTGTTGGGTAATCCTCACATTTTGTGTTGAATAGTAAATTATCAATGAACAACTTTATATTGCCGATTATAAATACTGTTTGTCAAATTCGATAACTACGATATTACTGATAGACCATTGTTACACAATTGAAATAGCAGAGTCGACCCAGTAATAATACCAATATTGATGATCGTGCTAAAACAATTTGAAAGCAGTATGGAAAAAATAAATGACTTCATTATTAGTTCTTACTGATTGTTACTAACGATGTTATACGGTTTGGAAATAACAATCCATAAACATGCTAATATGGGTCTTGTTTTGGTTTCAGGTGAGTAACAACAATTACGTAAGCAGTTGCACGCAATTCACCAACCGGTAACAATTTACTAATTCAATATCACTTTGCACAATATCGGCCGGTATTTCGAGCTATGAGAATGCTTCCGGATACACTGTATTAGGAATTCGCTATACGGGTTTATGATTTGGGGGTTATGTATGGCGTTCCCCGCGTCATAAAATAATTATTTACGGCTATAGTTTTGATAGCTTCTAAAGAGCAGAGACAATTTGCTTCCTTTCCTTTAAGTAACTTCATCAGTCATTCACTGATTGTATGGTTTCACGCTGTATGCTATAGGTTGGCCTTGTTATAACGGTATATAAACTGAATTTAATTTTGTGAAACCGATCATTCTAATCGCCCATCGATCGCAATTTGATGCCAAGGGGCGTCCTGCGCACCCTTTACGATGTTTACAAAGTTATTAGCCTCTGGCATAACATCGATTTCCTGTTGCTTCAATTTAAACGGTGTACTGTTTAAACTATTTATACTTAACCACTTCGGATTGATGTAAGAACTCTTGCACTCGAGCTCGACTCGGAAAGATTTACGATAAACATCTATCGGTCAAGAAAACGATAAGTCGCCTATCGATATACGGCACGTTCAAGGGAATCGATTATTTCCACAATTTGTGTACTTATGTGAGTACAACCGTGAGACTATCTCGTCAGATAAGCGACATTTATTCGATTAGATAAAAGCTTCCGCGTTATCTGTTGAACTGTCAATAGCCCAGCCTCGTCCGGTCGTTGCAAAATGTCTTCAATCCTCAATGATCCATTCTGTTGAACGAATTTGTAATACTTACATAGTCACATTCGCACGATTCTCATGGCATTAAATTTCGCTCTTTCTTCACATGTTGTTTTGTAAGAGGTTAAAGACAGAAGACCGGTCGGTCGTTTGGTTGTGTTAGGCAACTTGAGACAAGCGAGTGAAGCTCACTTCGATTATGCTAAAGCCACATTATAATATAACTGTTGGCTGTACAGACAATGATTTCTGATAGAATTTTCCACCGGCCAGTTTCGCAACAGTTAAGGAGTTTCAGGTCAAATTTTACTATTGTGACGGTTCATTTGTATTCGCAACACCACCCGTTCTACAGATAATATCATCTGTTTAACGAATGCTTCTGAGTGCGTTGATCTTATCTAACGTCCATATTGCGTGGTGGTCTACATACATGTACGTATTTAATGATTAACAAGTAAAAAACAACGAATTAATATAACACGATGAGTTACGAGTTTTTTTGATTTATTTTTATTTCATCATAAGGAAACAAAATAAATAAATCAACATTTCTGTTATGTATGAAATATGTAATTGTAACTAAGTACAATAAGGAACAGCGTTATTGTGAATTACTGGTATCTGCTCGAAGTGTTTTCTAATATGTGAAAATGCGTCTCGTATTATTTGTTGAAATTTAAATTCTGCACTATAATGCCAATTCTCATTGTCCGCGTTTCAAATAAGTATAACTGTCGGCTGATGTTCGCAGCGTTCGTACCGACCAGTAGCGAAAGTGTCAGTCGATGCACGGCTGGCCGGACCTCCCTCGCAAGTAGGTGATGTGTCGCGCTTCAATCACCTCGCCTCGTCTCCACCGCGCCCGCGAGTACATTCATCTACTTTACTCGCTTTCGTGGAATTTCAACTTTATGATTACTCTAACAACAATACGGATATCAACCCGTGATTCGAGATCAACCGCTTGATATGCTTTGTTAGCAGTCTTTCTTGAAAATTGATGTTGAACATCATTAGAAAATACAAATGTTGGCATATTAAGTTTATATAATTCTCTATGAATCTATATCAGTGAAAGGTAGTGCGTGTTGTATTGCAACACTAATACATTAAAAATATATTTATAATTCACCAGCGTCAACTCCCAGCTTCGTTCGCGTACCAAGAATATTTATTTTCTAATCTGACTGACTGACTGTATCTAAGTGTGCTTTTATTTACTTTTATTTCTACCGTATTACCACATATTAACGTTTGATTACATTATCTTATAGGTACTATGTAAATATATGTTATTTTCCTGAATGAGCAGTTTGTTTGTCACAATTTTACATTACACAGTAAGTGTAAGGCCTAAGTGCCTAAGTGATGGCAGGTGCCTAAGTGCCAAGTATTTATACTGCGCTATTACATAATAGCGCAGTATAAATACTTGTATTACTTTATCATTATTCACTCATTATTACCCCGTAAAAATCAAATTAATAATTTTTTCTTAATTATGTTTCACTTATATTATAAACAATGGCCATGTGCTGCTGTGCAGTGTGTATAGGTACTGGGAATTCCTCGTAAGGTTATGATTGTGCGCCATTCGCGTGAGAATTTGCCTTCAAATGGCGTTGAGCTCGGCGTATACGCGCAAGCAGCTGCTATAACGATATTATATTTCAAGGTTTTACACTGAAAGGAAGCGACACAGTTCACGTAGCACTTTAGTAGCACTTTGCTAGCTATATGTAAAATCGTCCTATAAGAGGATTGAAATGATTGTATTTATCGAATTTATAAAATGCTTGAATTGAAACAAAGGCTTGTTTAAACCTATTGTAAGAGTTGAAATGTTGATGGTTTATTTTCAAAGTCTAGTTTCATTATATTTGTGCATATATGTATACATAATAAGCATAATCTAATATATACCCATGAACATTAACATCTAAGATTTTATTTGATACAATACACAGAATTCGAAAGTTCTTTAATTCACGAAAGTTTTCTGGGAATTTGAGATCTAAACATAATATTTAATGCAAATCAACCAACGTTGAAAGTGCTTTTCACGTTAATTACAATTTAACTTGTCAGATAGCAATACTATTTGTAGACTAATTCCGTGAACCTTGTTTGTATTGCCACACAAATTAGAACGGAAAACCCACGTTGCACCATTATCCGAAACAAGTTGAATGCGTCACCTGTTGGCTTGGCATGTGCTTCGTTTTGTGATTCGGCAATGAATGGATTGTGCCCTCGTCGATGCAGCCGTTGAATACTCTCGACGCTCACCACCGCGCCCTACGAGCAAGAATAGTCCTATTGTGTAACCGATTGACGATGCTGATGTTTTATTGTTTCGCTCGCAATACCAGACGAGGGGCCGTAAAACTGTAGTATCATTTTAATTGGTCACACTTTGTGATATTGAGGAATAATTTGAAATGTACAGTCAAATACGGAAGGGTCTCGACTTTTTATACAATGGGTCCTTTACATGATCGTTAGTTCGTTTAGTTAGATATTTAGAACTATAATAGGTATCTACCTATTCGGTGTTATTCTAAAGAATTATGTTAATGAATAGTGGATATCCTAAAAAATTATAAACCGCCCTCCTTTTCTTTTACAAGAACGCGATATCAAAATTTTTTTTTTTTGCTCAACGGAAACCCTAAACAAAAGAATCAGACGTGATGTGATAAAAGCATAAACTTTAAAGTCAAACAACAAACAATACAAACCCCCTAAGTACGGACCGATGAGAGTTCGTTCGCATTTGCTTGACTGTTTTTTATTATTCTTCCCTTTTCGATATTTTAAAGTCATTTTCCTCTTAAATGACGCGTGAAAATTTGCGTTTTATCCGTGTTTGCGAGAATATGTTCACTCATTATGCGATTTTAACAGGCCTGCTCCTGTATTTATTATGTTTTCAACTGTGTTAATTTGACAAATACCTACTAAATATTTTCCTCCATCTGCGAGAGGCTAAATATATTAAGCTATTTAGGCCATTTATAAGAGAACACACTAAACTGATTTAATGTGTTTGCTTACAGTCTGAAACGGCTAATAGTCTTAATGTCGTCTCGTGGGAGTGGGAACTGAAGAACACTTTAATGCTCTAATACAAAGCTCGATTGTTAATAAATGTGAAGCTCAATGCTTTACGTGTCGAGCATCGTCTCCATTCGTTTTATTCCCGGTCCAATTTTAGCTGGTGGTTCGTTATAATGCTCTTGTTATTAATCTGGATGGGAATACCAATCGTTTTTGGCTGTTCGGTCATCATAATACAGGCGCCGGTGTAACCCGAAATAGCCACCGCAGTGAGTTTTCGGCAAGTGTTTACGTCAGTTGGGGGCCATTTGGGAAATGTATCGAGATCGGATGCTGTTTTATTCAAAAATAAATACATATGTGGGTTTGTTCCTCTTTAGATCGACAGAGGTAAACTCTTGACATGAAAGATTGCCGCTTTACTCGTAGCGGTTATTAATGAATTCTGTTAATATTACATGTATGTGTTAAAATCAGTTTTAGTAGTATATGTAAATGAATACTATGTGGTTTTCTCTTTTTGTGTTACTAACCGTGATATGTGGTTTATATGTTAAATGGTCTAGTTACGATCATAATTCAATATCACTTTATTAAAAATAAGCTACCTGAAATCAAGCTTGCCTATCTATTACCGAAAAATTTGTTCGCCACATATTATCTGCTTTGGTATTACTGACATAATATGAGCTATAATGTGAAGCGCAAGCGCAGTGCACCTGCCGCGGTTGTCGTCGCCCGCGCCGTCAGCGACCCTCCGACCGGTCCCACCACCGCCGCAGCCGCGTCCGCTCGACTGGAAAATTATGCACATCTGCTCCGTTCACAACCTTAAGGCCTGGTGTGCGGTAATGACGGCTAGCGTCTAGTAAAAAACATTCACTCGGCCGCTACAATAGTGAAATAGTTATCTGCGGACGAGACTCACATACAACCTGTATGAGGCTGATTCTATGATTTGATCATGTTAAAATCACGCTAAAAGGATTTAGTCCTATCTGTGGGATATTAAGAGAGATAATTACAAGGCATTTTCTAAGCAGTTTCAGGCTCTATTTCCCAGATAACGGTGTAACTGTGAATACCCTGCCTCAGAATGTGCCACAGGTATAACTTTTATGGTCATAGGGGCTTGGTGCAGCAAGTTAGGTTCTCTATTGTTAAAAGAATTTAACGAAAAATAACACAGAAGCTAGAAGTCGTTGATGAATTGAGAATGTTAGTGTCGTTCTCAGAGATGTCAGTGTTCATCTAATTTATGACAGAGAACTAAGACATATATGGTACATTTAAACATAAATACTCAGTATTCACCCTCGCTTGAGTAAATGAGTACACGAGTAATTATGATGCACATTGAGGCGTTGGAACAGTGGAGTCTCTTGTGGATTGCGCGCGGCCGGCGCCGCCTCGCCGGCGCGACGGCGATAGCGCCGTCATCTAACACCGACTGACCACTAATTCAGTTTCCATTACTTCCTTCTCAATTAACGTATAACATTTTTCATTATCCTACTCTTTGTTTCGGATATTGCCAAAAACGTATTTATGCAACACTTGCTGCGTCTATCTTTACACTTTAAATTGATCGTCAGTTACTCGTTACAAACTGGACATTACAAAAGCTTAAACATAATGTAAAATGAACATTTATTTCTCCAACACTGGTGTCATTGGCATAAAGATAATTCACATCTTTAGTATTAAACTTGCATATGCAGTTTTTTTATTCCTTTTACTTCGCCTATAAGGTTAAGGCTGGCGTTATCTTATCCATGTCTATCTAATAAGTGAGATAGAGTTATAACGAAAATAGTTTTTTTTATTTTCCAAGAATATCTTGGTAATCCACATAACTCTGAATACGAGAGTTTATCTATTAACTAGGTATATATCTTATCATTTCAATGCGTTTAAACGAAGAATTTCTACATTAAATTGGTATTCTAAACATGATATTCTTCAAATGATCTCATGTCTGCTTTCCAGCTATATATCGCTTGCATTTTTCCACGAGAAAGCGGAAACGCGTGTGTCTGAACAATAGCCCGACTCGTGCGGAGCTACACATACTGCACTTCTATTGTAAATTATTCGGAGAATTTATCGAATACTGTACCACCTCAATCACAAAGATTGTAAATGCCATGTCGGCCTGAGGTTTATGCATCAGATCCTTGAAAATTTACCTAGGTACTACACCTATGTTAAAAATATTTAACCTTTGAACACGTAGAATATAACCGTATTATTATAATTGCGTATAAAACCGAACGGTATTCTTTGTCACGGACATGATATTACGTAACGAAGCCTGGTTTCGAATCCGTGCTCAAGGGCACCGAAAAAATGTTTACGCTTCAATAAATTCCTGCGCTCTATTTCATTGGCCACTTGCTACCCTTCGAGAAGGGCCAAGTTATCTTGGGGCAACTAATCTAATCAAATTCTGAGAAGGGGCTTCTATCGACTTTATCCCCTTTCGTATGAGGTGTTACACGGGGCTTCGGCAAAAACTTTCGTTGTGGAAAATATGCTAGTACGGTTTTAATAGCAGGAAGCAGACCCTTTGTGTGTTAACAATGAGCAATAGAATGACAAAAACATTTTTAGTAACCAGGACGGGCACAATGCGCCCGCGGCTGTCTTCGTCCGCCTTCCCACGTAGGTCTACAATACCCAGCATTGTGGATCATAATGTTGATTATATGACGGACGAAAGTTATGATCTTTCTATGATATAATACGCCCCAGACCAAAATTGTATTGTTTTAAAGTCTATGATTGGGGACTTCTCAGAAGATTCTTCGTGTCGAATGACGTCACGAGGAAATTGTTTCTGAATTGTAATCGTGTATTTAATATGACCTGTAACTTTGTTAAAATAGTAGTATTACCCTAGAATTCTTATCAGAGATTAAAAGAAAAGACAAGTGTTTTTATGGATGTAGCTTAATTTTACTTTTATAGGGATTCTTTACATGCCATTTTGGTAGACGCCAACGCCCGCCGCGGCGTCGTGGTCACGATAAAAATATTTTATAAAACAAAAGTTATCGCTTCCTGTGCGGGACGCGACGCAAGCTTGCATTGGGCGAATACTGCGTCTCGTCTTAAACAGCCATTGCATGTGTCCGCCTAGAGTGGCTACTGGACCTGTTTCCATGAGTACTTACATACACACCTACCACATTACACTATTATCATAGTTGCATTATACTATGTTTATTTGATTTCTTCTACGCGTTCTCGTACTACATTGCGTTGCAGCAAATATCTTTGCTTAAACGATGTATTCTTTACCCTACGGCCACACTATCACAATAACGCGCAGGTTTGATTTTTTATCCTGCTCTACAACCTGTATACCGACAGAGACACCAATAAAAATCTTCGTCATAACATGATAATTTGTAATTGGTTATAACACTATAGAAGACTGGATACTTACATACGCAACTGATACAGTCAAACATCTACAGTTGTTGTTCCAGTATGTTTATGCAGTTCAATCAGTTGGATGTTCCGTCCATTGTTGTTGTTATCGTTATTCGGTCAATGTCGTAATTTCCAATCGGTTGTCCTATATTTTGTCTAATAACATCTCGTCTCCGGTCCGCTGTGCATCTTCATGGGAATACCACCGAGAACAGATTACGAAGGCAAATAAAAAACGTTTGAAATAACTCAATAATAATTTTATTTGTTATTTGCGCCTATTGTGGTTATAAAAACGTTTTGCTCTATTTGTTATTGACGTCGGCCATTATTTTGCGGCTGAACGTTTTGAGTCTGAACTTTATAATAGTAAGCTGAAGCTGGTGAACTGTAACGAGGCCGGTTTCGTCCGGGCCTGCCGATGCTGAGTGCAGTGTATTGTCTGAGGATTCGTAGGCTCGGCAGTGGTATTAAAACTTTTCAGACATTCCTTGTTACAACTAATGCTGCGAAATCGACTAAATTCATCACTAGTGTTTATGTTTAAACTGTATTCAACTGATGGATAACTGTCCGTTAATGTATACCTATACCTGTAATAAGTAATTCAAGAACTAAAACCAAATGAAGAATAAACTCGTCAATGTTTAACTAATGCTGGAATTCTTAATGATAGAAATTACTAGTAATATAAACCGGTTATTACAAAAACCTCTTAGTAATTATTATCACGTCAGAGTTGATGATCGTAATTAGTGTTTGGTATGACGATCTGAATTATGTGTCAAATTTACTTGTCTCATGTAATCATTGAACGACTATGACATTACGCATATACAGGGGCTTTGTTAATTAAAATCATATGATGGCCCTTTCCAAAAAAATATTACTTAACGAGTGTGCATGCGACGAGCTATCAATACGCTAGTTAAATCCTCGTAAAGCCGCGAAGTTTTCTAAATTTCGCAATAATTTTCTTAATATAGAATTGCGTACGATAGAGTTGATCATCGTCATTAATGAGGCTTATTATGTCCTCGTGCTTTCTACCCGCGCGAGAGCCACTTTCCCAGACAAGACTCTTACAACGATAGCGGGTTCCTTTATGATGCCATGTATGGCACACAAGCTCGGTCTCGATAAATATCTAGTAAGCTCAAGTAATTGAATAGTTAGCAATTTAGAATTAGTTACCATTGTGGATTAATGGCGTGTGCAAATCATAAATGCGTTGCATGAATATCATTAAATAAATACCAAGAGCAGTGTGCTTAGGCACTACAATTAAAACAGTTTTCCTGTTTAAAAACATTCCTGTCACAATAACATATATCATGTACTTGGTAATAAGGTCTCAATTTGCACTACATAATATATTTACTGCTGCTCGTTACGTTAAACAACGACAACTGTTGTATATTTGCTACATCTATAGTTACCTTGATAACGTAATCTTACTTTATATTGCATAAACGTGCTAAGAACAAAAGCGTACAGTAGAAAGTACCAAAAGTGGCTGCATTGTAAAATTTGTACGTGCCTGACGGAATTAATTCGAATTTAGCAGACGTAAGGCGTGGCACGTTTTGTTTGTCTAAGTGATTATTATCGGATTTATATTACCAATTCCACGTAATTTGGAACTGTATTCATAAATGCATTAAGTATCCGTAAAATGCAATTAGATGTAAGAAATATCATCATATTTCACACATAAGTTTGCTGAGTCCGAAATACATAGTGTACATGTCACCTATTTTATAATTGTGGAATACTAACGGTTTGTATGTACTGTTTGTTAAATTACAATTTTACTAAAGTATCTGTAAACGTAGGCGTTACTGTATATTTTATATTACCCATTTATTAAACCCAGCACGATGGAAACGTGAAATCGATCCATTGCAAGTCCTTTGAAATGTAATAATAAATATACATATTAATGAGAGCTTATTTTCTTAGTAATTTGTCATCTACGAATTTGGTCACGAGCTTTTCATTACCTTACGTAGGTACTACATTGAAAGACACTTTTGTTTCTACATGACGTGACATTTATTTCGTACTCCAATATGAAAGTGGCAATGTTACGTATAGTTTAGGCGTGCTATGCATTGATATGTCGAAAGTGCAGCTACTAAAAAGAAAGTGAATACATTTAGAGAAATAGTGGTGTAAATTTTAAGCAGGCAATTAAATAACAATGATAGTATGTGCCTCACACTGACAATATCATCTGCTTCGGTTAGAGAATTTTAACTAACGGGTCATTCCATGACAAACGACACTGAGGGTGAAAAAATTTACATGTTCTTTTTGCATTATAGCTTATGAATTTTCAAAGAATACATTCCAAATTATAATGTGTGACCAAAAAAAACTAGAAGAATCACGTAATTTTCAAGATAATTAGTCTTCAAATCTGCGCTTAAGTGAACTAGCTGAATGACCTTTAAGCCTCTAACTATTGGAAATACGAAAAAAAAGAATCTATCAATCTGTCAACAGTTTTGCCGCGTTATGATTTGAAGTTATTTATCGTAGTATTGGCGGATGCGTCATAGTCCCGAAAAAAATATATAATTATTACATTATAGGTGTGTTTTCTTGTTACTTTGGAACTGTAACACCCGAAACGAAAAATCAGGTAATTGTTTTATTATTATATCTTACAGATTGATTAGTGTAATAATATTTGGTAAAAGTAAGATTATGGTGCTAATGATTTGAAATACTAAGTAATATCTGAGCATGAGACTCGTTTTGATATGTTTTTTCTTGATTAAAAACTGTAACACCCGAAACGTTTCGGGTGTTACAGTTCTCGTTTTTACTTACACTAAAAAATAATGTGTTACAACTTTTTTTAAGTTTTAGAGAAGGGTCGAACCGTAGTGCCTAACCATAGTACTAGCCTAAAAATTAAGGGGGACCGGACATATTACAAGTTTCCAAATAAAATCGAGTTTAACGAAAAAAAAAGTAAAAAAAGATATTAATTTTTTTTTGAAAGAAACAGCTTACTTATCTGTTTAAATGTTAAAGAAAATTGTATTTATGGAATTTATGTTTGGCTATTACTTAGTTTTATTTTTTTAAAAGAAGCTAATAATGTAGATGTAACTTTAAGGAAGTACTTAATATGTAGTTATGTTTGTTTGTCACTTTTATTTTTTTAAAGAAGCTGCTTAATTTAGCAGAGAATTCATTTATTTGTTGCTTACGTATTTTGTAGTACCTAGAGACTAATAAAATAACAATATTGTCCATGTAAAGTGTTACATTTTTGTACTCGTAACACCCGAAACAGAACCATGGTAACACCCGAAACACAGTAAAATGTTATAAAAAACTAGTAAAACGTTATTTTTGACAGTAATTATGAGGTGGATGGTTAGTAAATATTATAGAGCGGTGGTAGCTCAATGGTAAGGACACGCGCCTCTTAACCGAGGAGTGCGGGTTCAAGCCCGGCACGTATCTCTGGATTTTTCAAATCTATGTACGTATTTATACCACTAGCTCGGCGGTGAGGGAAAACATCGTGATGAAACCTGCAAATTCAAACAACTTTGGATTTGTAACCATGATCCAAAAATTGTCTGGTTCCCCTATCTTAGGGTTGCGAAGGTCAGATCGGCAGTCGCTTCAATGTAATTACCAGACTCGCTAAATCCTGGATCATGGCTAAGCGGACCCCGTCTAAACACGGGACATAACGCTAGGAAGATGATGATGGTTAGTAAATATTATATTTTTGGAGACCTGTAATTTTTAGGAATGTTTGCCTAAGAAAATTCGCTGAATTTTAAATAAATGTAACAATGGTCAGGACATAGAGGCAGAATCGTGTAACACCCGAAACGCATACTTTCCGACTTGTAAAATCGTTATCCTATATGCTAAACTGTACTTATTTTACAATTTAGATAAAACCACTGAAAACGTAGAGAATAAGGCACTTCAATTGCTAAAATATTATTTCAAAATATATAAAAATGTTGACTTTGGTTGAGCAAATGTAACACCCGAAACGATGGAATGACCCTAACAGCTTCTACAATCGACAAAATCTAAATTCCTATTGAAATGTCTTTTGCCAAGGTCCCTTCCGATTTGTATTTATTTACCTATAAGCGACAACGTCTAGAGCATCTATGTAGAATACTCAACTTCCATTGTGAACTTTATTGCTTAAGAGCTAAGGTATGTGGAGGGTACAAAAATACCACGCAAGCTGTAAATACGCTAGACGTTGAGTCACGGGGTGACGCAGGCAGGGGCGCTACGCCCCGACACCCCGTGACGTCATGGAAAGTGAGTCACGCCACCCGATTTAGTATTTTGGTCTTGGGGCGAGCACCACTCAAATAGATTTACCTTGCGCGTACTGTCTGGAAAGGAAATTGTCGAAGTTGATTGATGACTATTTTTAACTTAGTTAGTCCTCATTGTGCGCATTTAAAGTTTGTATCAATATTTGTTACTATATTTTGTTGTAGGTAGTAAGTATGCCTATAACAATACAGTTTATTTAAGTTTGTTTAAAAATACAGTTATATGGGAAAATAATAGGGTAAAAGTATGAGGAAATTGCGTAGCTGGTATTTTTCCAATTGACGTTTGCTTTCTGAGATAACACAATTGAATCATATTAAACCACAGAACTTACAAACATTGATTCATAAAATTTTTTTGGTGTACATATTTAATATTAAATGTGACTTTAAACACGCCATTGATTTTAATTATAATATTCGCATCGCACCAATACAATTTATTAAGACACATCAATACATGAGGTTATCGAATATACCTATCTAACTTTTAAATTAACGACTACCTTACGATATTGGAAAGTGGATATGAAGTGTGCAATGAATTAACTCGGTCGCCGGCGATCATATTAGCTAGGTATCGACATTTAAACCATGTCACCTGTTCTGGGGTGCGTTATGTAAGAGTGGTAATTACATAAAGTGAGAGCAAACTTGTACGGTCTCCGGCCTGTCCCGGTCCTCGCGTGCATTGTGCAAGCGCAGGAAACATGATCAATTTAGTGCATGCGGTCAATTGGATCGGCAACTGGTCGGCTTTTACCCAGAGATGTTGAAGAAAGATCTGATTTAAGTATGTCGGAAATGTTAACATACACATCTCACACTTCAGTTGTAACTTTGTCCATCACTTTGATAAAGATAACCACAAGACAATTGACCATATTAAGCCTTTCTTTGGTCAGCTTTAGATTATAAATAACATTTCATTAAGATTAACTATATCAGTGATTCATAATAATATTAACTTAAAATTCGTATTTTTTATAACATTATGTTTGTTGATCTATATCTTCTTTGTGCAAATTATATATATACATATACTGTATATAATAAAAAATTGTATACATGTAATTTATCCAGTCTGTTAAAAGGGCCGTTCATGATAATGATAAACGTCTAACAGTAACTAAAATATCTTTTCTTAAAGTAAGCCATGGACTTTATCAATGTGTCACGAATAAATTACTATACCTGCTTAATTGTATCCGCGTGAAGCCGGGGAGGACTGCTAGTGTGTAATAATCATATATACTAACTAACTAACTAATAATATTGATTTATATAAATAAATATGCGCTGTTTTAGCGTCTCGTTGACTAAAGTAATAACGATGAGATCACCCATATCCATTGTTATTTGTCATATAAACGTTTTTGACCTTATTACTTATGTATGTTTACTCATTGAGCTCATTAACTACATATTATGTTGTTGAATTATAAAGATTAATATAATATTCGACCAACCACCAATCACTGTTCGGTTTGTTGTTATGTGTCGTGATACTGAGTCACATGTTTATAGATTAAGAATAAAAAGCTAGCCACTTGTCACTACTTATTCTCAATTTTCCCTAGCTCGTGGTGGTGGGCTTGCTATGTGGTGGTGGGCTTGCTGCCCCTTTGACTCTCCTACCCGAATAAAATATATTTTGACGTCATGACCTTTAAGGTTCCGAATAAGACGTTACGCTCCTACCAAATATACGACAAAACTTTTGTTGCCGGATAGCTGGTGTTATGGGGTATAAGTAGAACTCAAACTTTTATATTAGAAAATTAGAGTTCCTTACAGCATTGATATTTTTTGGTTATCAATAAGTATATACTGTGTCGCAGTCGCGGGTAAGAGCTAGTAATGCATAATTATTAAATTTCTTGAGAAGTCATGATCCGCAACTTGCTACTTGCCACCATCACGATATATCATTCAGGTCAGGTGATTAGCAATGATAATTCTACACTAACTTTCTATCTCAAGACACGAAAATGACATTATGTACTCCAACGACAATGCATTAAGGACATAAAAAATTCAGTTTAGTTTGTAATATAGTATCTGGTATATAGTAAGTATATCTACTACAATATGCGGTACCTATATATAATTCTACCAGTTTTAGTTAAGCTCAGACAGGAAAAAGTCTCTTATTTATTTGCTATTAATACATGGTGCAGATATTATTTAAACATTCACTCTTTTAAAATGAATACAAAACTGTATTTCTGTCTGTCGTGATATTTTTATTTTGTAAGAAATGCCCCCTTTCAGATTTTAGTGGTCACATATTAGAGCGTAGTGGTTGCCCAGTGGTCGAAATTCGATCATTATTCGTTTAGTTTTTTCTTTGATATAATATATTTCTTATGCATTATTTAAAAAAAATATAAGCATTCTGCACTCCTTCTCTATAAAACGATAAGTGTGCGATATTTCATACTTCTCCGTCCGCGCAATTTTCGTAAAAAGGGGTACAAAGTTTTTGCTTCACGTATTAATATATAGATTTCATGGGAACCGTAATTGCACCATTCAGGTTGTGTACTATCAAAGAAATGTAACGGGAGGATAATAAGATACGGGTTATTGAATGATAAGCTGCATAGACTGATGGGGTATAAATAGGAATCATTATCTTGAGTATGCATGGTGCTAAATACGTAACGTTTGTTATTGATTGTATCAGAGTCACGTAATCTTATCACGGTTAGGTCGGTGGGCAATTGTTGTCTGATTACCTCCGATGAGTAATGAATGTGTACTAATCACATGAGGCCAGGGCGTTCCTCCAACGTGAGTCATCCAGTGACGAGTCGATCGATCCGATTGCTTTCGTCCGTCGCGACCGATTCCGGTGTGAATTCGTAGTCGACGATGATGCATCCAACCAGACATAACGGAAGAGTGCGATTCGTGCGCAACTTTATGTGCGAAAGGTCGCCGGTCTCATCGGTGTGTAAACATGTGATTGTCAATTTCACATATTCATATTTGTACACTTATCACACAGCGCCTATCCGAATGTGTGTGGAACTGTAGGTGGACTCATTAGCTTAAGGTATTTTTTTTTATAGACAACTAACGTTACTTTTTTAGTTTCATATGATCATTAATGTATTTTTTTTGAAGAGAGACGTGCACTTTTGACGTTGATTATGATCTGGCCTGGAATTTTGGAGAAAGTAGAAATATCTTTATTGAGTGGAAACCGGAGCACATTAACAAGGAAAACGTGAGAATACGTCGGCGTTACTCGACACTGCTACCTATATACTTCGCTGCAAGTGTTGTGACATTGGCATTCATGTGAGACGTTGATACTACCGATACCTAGAATGCAAGGTCATTTGTGATACCTGTTTGCAATTTAATGACACGCTTCGAGATTTCTGCACGGTATAGTACAGGTCATCTATTGTAATATGACGCATACGTACATTTGGCATATAATAATGTGTGGCAATATTAACAAAATATTAGCACCAGCTTGTATTTTATTCGCTAGCATTTTGTTTGAATTATCTGTGTGGACAGTAATTAATCACCAAAATGCTTAGATTCTTACACCGATAACTATTTGTTAATTGACTAGCGAAATGTTTGAAGTCACAAGTAATGGAAAATCTGTGAAATAGTTTGGTAGACTATTAAAGACATTATAGAGGTATGCTAATAATTATCCTTATTGTTACATACTTGTAGTAAAGCTTTAATCGTATCGAGTTAAATAATTATATCAACTCATATTTTTTTATATTAACTAGAGAACTTAGCTGTAGCGATAATAATACATGTGGGTTAGTCGTAGCGTCGTCGTCGGCGCGCCGCGGTGCGATTATACTAATGTTTGGTTATCGTACGGCGCGACATGTGGCAATTACCGGCTATTGACGACGGTGGCGTGCCACAGTTATGCATCAACACCATGCAGGTTCAACGACATACCTAACGCGAGTGCCAAATGTGACGCGACACGCCACTATTTACCGGCCTACTGAAGATAGCGCGACTAATGTTTGTCCATTTAGCTGGACCGACGATAACAAAACGACTTGTTTGTTACACTATTGATTGTTGCTGGCATCCCGAGCTAGCCGCTTACTATTTGTCGTTATTGAATTGGTTAACGTTTTGTTGTGATTGGTGTGACCTTCTATCATAGATCTTTCGCGTCATGCGGTGAACAAGAGTTCATAAAATTATTTCAAAGTATATGTGACGGTTGGTCCCATTCAATCCATTATTTTGGTACTATTGCTCTGGTAGTCGACTAACGTGACAAACCAATATTGTACTATCAGTTTACTTGTGCTAGTAGTTTACTTAACATATCCCGTTAAGTTTGTTATTGACAACATGACATGTAGGTAATTGTAATATTTTGATTTGAGCAGATTTAACGTTATGGAATGGAATATTACAATCTGTCTACAGAAATAGATTGTACTCACTATACGACCTTTATAAAGTTTGTCACGCACAGCTCATCATTTGTTAATTTATTACATATTCAAGTGGTTAATTTTAGGTAACCGTGTGCTGTACACATGTCGGTTAGCACTTGATACGTGCCACGCATACAGATGGTGTTCCGTAGTCCGAACATTACGTGTGCGCATTCCATTCTATCGGTTCGTCTCATCGATGTCTTTGGACAGGCGTTGTCCATTAACGTCTTTTTAAATACAATTGCATACCAAACTGACACACTCGAACGCATTTCGGACGTACTGAGTTAATTTATTCCGTACGTAGTATATTACGCATACGTCCGCATTCGTATCGTAAATAGTTCGCATCGTGCTCGTAGTACTCTAGAATCAGTAGTCATTCAAAACTTGTAACAATTTGGTAAAATTAATGATATTTATTGAAATTTTTTTTGACCATTTAGCAAGCATATAAAGTTACAAGATGCTACATTCATTAGTATAATATCTGAAGAACATGATTTGAATATTTTTCTCTGAAAACTTGTCATATTCTTGAATCATCTCATTTGTGGGATTTTTTGCTTATTGAACCTTTGTGGTTATTAATCGTTATTTGGCCTGGTTTAGTTAAGGTGATTCAATTACTTTGAATTTCTAACGACGTAGGTGGGTGACGTCAAATATTTTTAATATTATCGCGTTGAAAGTGTAAAATGTTGACGCAGAATTCAGACAGATTTGTTTTTATACTTTTGTTATTACTTACTATTACTTACTAGAGCCAAACGTACTAAACCGAAATGTGGAATAAAAATGTAACGAAAATTCACTTTTGGATTTTTAAGCTAAATGCTAATAGACCTGATGCCATATTCTTAAGGGAGGAATCCCATGCATACCCGAGTCATGGCAACTATTTTTAACACTCGTCTTTATTGTCAAAGCTTCACTATCAAATCAATATTTGAGGCCTTAGTAGGGGGTTTGATTGCTATGGACAAACGATTATGTGTCGAGCTACGTCTTGTTAGTTTAGGGTTCCGAAGTATAATTTTATTTTTAATAATTTTACCTGGTTTATTACTTAACTCAAATGATCTTCCTGTTCTGTAAAAGGTTCTTAAATCAAGTTGTTTTTATAAAAACAACTTGATTTAAGGGTTAAAAGGTTCTTAGTAAGAACCTTTCAACGGAATCTGTAGTATAAAGTTTTCGAAATACAAAAAGACTAAGTAATATCTTAAAGATGACTATATTCAGTTGAATCTAGTTTTACGCTAGGTTTCCCTCCCCTCGCATATCCCACTTGTCCCGCGGGCTAGGTATAGCGACGCCAGATATAGCTCCGGTTTTAATAATCTGCAAAGTAATTGCACGCCGGGCCGTACTCGGGCATTCTTTTATGGCTGCGTACCGCGTAAAGTATATAGTTGTCACCGGGCCTGTTCTCCCACGTCCAGTCGCGGCGCCGCGCAGTGCCAACCAACATGGCAGCGTCGCGTTCTGTCTCATTTAGGGCTGCCTGGCAACTCACACACTCATACACACTACGCTAAAAATCTATTCTATTATATTGTATGTGAATATAAATGTCTACAAGGATGAATGGAAGAGAAGGACGTTTGCGCTAACTCGGTTAGAGCGCTGATGTTGGAACATAGGGGGATTTACTGTCTCAATCTCACATAAAACTTTGAATGCATTTGGATTATAGCTTGCTTGGAATTAGGTTTGTCACAGGAATGCAAGGCACAACCAATCTTAATCATCGTTTTTGCATGACTGGGCATACTGCAGATAGGTACTAAAGTCGTCAAAAACTTTCACATTTATCACCGTGGGTTGTCAAATTCAAATGTTTTATGCTAGTTCTTATACAAGCCCTAGCCCTGCGGCAGCTTTGGCAACATGGCCGAGTTGATGCTGGCCCAACGGTTTAACGAACCGGGCCACGTACCAGTCCATATGGGCCATTGTAATTTTTTTCTGCGCTCACAACACAGCACTAACGCTCATAACTGTAGTCGATAACATCTTAAACCATAATAGACATGACACCAATCTCTCGATTGGTCCGCGATACAGTACCTATTAATACCTTTAAATTATTTTTAATGCCGTTAAAGTGTGTCGTTTATCGAGATTCGCAAGCAGGGGTACCAATGGGGTCTTATTCACACTATTTTGTATCGTGTGTAATGACCGCTCGTCAGGTCTGCTTTATTGCTGTTTTACAGCATATTAGTGAAGTATACCATGTCGTAGTGGGGGTATACTTTACAAATTAATAATTATTATGAGTTAATATGATGTCCTCGGAACGAACGTCCAATCTAGTATGTTTATGTATACATAGGTAAAAAGATGCTGTAAGAACTTATTTTAAAAGTTTACCTGAATCACCTACTCATATTATATTAAAGCCTCTCAATTGTGTAGACTACGAATTCTATATTTCCAACAGCACTAATATCAAGCCAGAGTGTCATTACATCCATTGACCCCCATTCTTCGGCGAGCATACACTTCCCATCTATTATTCCTTTATTGTCCCACTTCGCTTTATTCATTCATCAGCCATTCAAAACGACTTGTTATATGTGTACGTGATTGTAATGCACACCATCTTAAATTTTACTTGACGTTCTTTTGACCGATGTGTTGTCATAGCTAAATATATTATCATTTACATTTTGCATTTGGGATTTTCAATGACTGTGTTTATACTGTGGCGAAGTGGCATGTAATTAATTTATCTACTTACATATCTGGAACTACACATATAGTATAATAGGTACGAACATGCATTGCGCTTTTTGTTATGTTTACCTTGTCGGCCAATTGTAATAAAAAAATACTGCTATTGTATATAAAACTCACAGGTACTTAAATGTTGACACATGACTCTTGCAAATCCAGTTTTCAAGAACGCCCATATCCCTAAATACTGAAAGAAATTTTCCACTACAACAAACAATAACAGATTTCGCTTTTTGAAAATGTTGGTTGTTAAAATGTTTAGCAACAGTATCAAACCAAGACATCACAAACAGGAATGTGGGTGTGTTTTGTGTAAATTTGCGCACATTAAGGCGTACAACTTGGTTGTACTAAGTTCGGATTGTTTGTATTATGCCACAATCAGTGTGGTATGTATAGCGATATGTGTAGTAAGATAATCTGATATATTTGATAAACGTTAAATCTCATTCATCCTGCCTGGTGCAGTACAAGGATAGATAAGAAGCAAAACAATTCGTAAGATAACGCTTTAGTACTTAATAAAACAACAACCAATTGTACAATGTACGTACATAGATAAATTATATAAACATTCGAATTCATAGGCGTTCTGTGCGTTCAAAGCGCTTAATTGTTTCGATCGTTTAGTGCAGAGAGGAAAGGTTATTATTAGTGAAGGACAATTTTTAATATCTCGAGTCGTTGCACTGTGAATACCTCGGCGCGAGTCAAGGGCGACTACCGGGTCGGCGCGTCGCGTGCGCAGCGCATCTCCGCACGCAATCCCGCGCGCCGCCTCGCCGCGCACGGTGGGATTGGGAAAAGTGGAAAACCACTTGCACGCGCTATTTGCTGTTCGCACACTAGTAATATCTTGCACGGGTAATTTATTTTATGACCTGAATACAATTTAAAATATTTACGGTACATCTTGTTGTGCTGTCTGCCAATAGTGCCAATATTTTCGTCATTTTCAAACGTTGCAGCGTCAATGGATATACGCTAATTCAATATTTGAGTAAAGATAATGTAAATATGATTAACAGCAAAATAGCGATCGTTATCAATGATTCATTACCATTCGTGCTAATCGTAAACGTGAAACTAACAACATCGGAGTAAACGTAGAAACGTTACAAGTACATTAGTAATTAATAATTTAATTGCATAGTGAAAAGCATAATTGTATGTTTATTAGTAACACTGGGTTATCGTGTTACGCGCCATACCGCTTCCCGCCGAGATGACCTCGTATCGTAACTCGTTTCCTCTTTATTTTTATAATGACTACATATGTAATCATATTACAATGTTTAAACGTTGCTTTTTCTTTTGTCTACAGGATCAATATGATAACTTAGCCGCCCACACACACAAAGGAATTGAGTTCCTAGACAAATATGGAAGTTTTGTTAAGGAAAGATGCGCTATAGAATTAGAATATGCAGGAAAACTCAGGTAAGTCAGTTTGTTATAACAAAATAGTATACCAATGTATATGTTTATATGATTACAGTTGAGTATTATATTGAGGTAAAATGTTATCAACAACGTTGAATGTTTAAAATTGATACAAACACGAGCTCAACAAATTCGTTTGTGAATATTTATTTATGTTTATTATGAATTCGTGTTTTATTATGTATGTTTGAGGAATGATAAATCCCAGACAAGAAAGTAGTTATGTTTTATGATTAAAATACTTGTGTCGGAAACCGGAGACGCTAGTTTTTGTTGTTCGATCACTTTTACTCGCCTCTATGGATGCGTGTTATGTCTTATTTAAATTTTGCACACATTCTTACTATGAAGAAATGAAATAATATGTTGTCTTTTCGCAATGATGCACTGCTTAGCTACTTATCCGATTGTTGCATTTTAACATATTTTTTTTTCAAAAACGTATTAGTAAATATTAAAACTCAGTTCTGTTCTGTCTGTATTACCTATATAAACTTAAACGAGTTTTAAGCCCATCAGTAATAAATAAATAAAATCATCATCATAACATCACGCCCGTAATCCCCGAAGGGGTAGGCAGAGTTAAAGGGGCAGCAGTCCCCTTTAACCACATTCAGCCAAAAATAAGACTGGGCTGGGTTAGATGGAAAATTGTGAGAAAGTAGTGACAAGTGGCTAGCTTGTCGCCTATACAATCACATACCCAAAACCTGATATACCATTAGTCGCCTTTTACGACATGATAGGCAAGAAACACATTCTTTTTAAGTCTCAGACCAACATGGGACAATGGGCAAATAAAATATTTTCTATATTTCACGTTGTTATATGATGTCATTGGCATAGGCTGCTTGCTTTATTTTAAGCAAGTATAGTATGTCGACTAGCTCGATGGTACATTTGGTAGTGACCCCGTCCTATGCGCACAGAATTGTGGGTTCAATCCCCACCCAGAACAAACATTCGTTTAATGAATACTTGTGTAAAACCAACACAAAATTTGATATTAACATCCAGACATAGAGCAAACTCAACAAACGTTAATATATTTTTTTAAAGATACCTATATTAATACCACTATTGAATCAGATAAAAAGTAAGTGCTTATGCTACTTAGCTCGGAGTCAGATAAATGCATGCGATGCTGTCGGATTTTTTTATATATTTTATCTACCTTCATTTACTTAGGGAATTCCCCATGTAAAAAGAACCTCATTATTATGGAATTAAATAGAACGTATTAACATGTCGTTACTGGAGATCAATTTATTAATAAGTTAGTTAAAAGTACGCATATGAATAGATATTTAATAGATTTATCAAATCGAGTTAATTAGTTTAATTTATCACAATAAAAACATTGTGATAAAATTAGTAATTTTATCACAATGTTTTTAAATCGATTCATTTACTCGAATTCATATAATAAAATCGATGTGTTAACAAGTTGTAAAACTTTGTTGATGTGTTTTCCTTCCCCGTCTCATATTACGTGCAACTAATTTATTATTCGGCAATAGGTATTTACTAAATGTACATAGGACCATTTAATTTTCAATTCCACTGCTCGATTCGACCTACCTTGTAGCCATTCTTCGTCGTTATGAATAAAATATTAAACCTTGAGCGCACCTTAAGCAGATACAAACGTAAGACAATGCTGTCTGTTCGCTCAGCGACTACAAACACCCATGAGGATAAATTCAACGGAGTCTAAATACATACCCGCTACTACCCCGCTTTACCGTATGTACTCACGTCAAAGCGAAGTTTTTGTCCCTACGTGCCTGAGGTCTACCTAAAAAAAATATTTTATGTTCTTGTTTCTTTACAGGAGGCTTGTCAAAAACTATCAACCAAAAAGAAAAGAAGAAGATGAATACCAGTGAGTTAATGATTTATATATTAGCTATGATATGATGAACCTGTACAAAATGGACTGCGTTTGGCAAAGACTCAAGTGTTATTTCTCGAAAGAATTTCTATTGTTCGTATGTAGATCAATGATCATTGTTTTATCAGAGTTTGGTTAGTTTATTAGTTAGTCATTTTGTTTAGCCTTGGCATGATAAACTTTTGGGCTTTTCTTTTTGATATATTAAACGCGGTATAAGCACTGATGAAATGATTGTTTTGAGTTGTTGACATTATAGCTTTTCCTTGAAATCGAGGTGTTACATAAAAATGTTTAATAAGTTGCACTAAGGTTTACGTTGTCATTGTGTTTGGTCTACGATTCAGTTTACTACTTTAGGCATCGTAGCTGTTGTGCCAAGATAAAACAGGAAAATATTTTCGATTTGTAGATTTCAATTATAAAAGTACTTACTAGCCTTTTATATGTAGGTTAATAACATTTGTTGATTTCCTAGTCATTCTCTACTAAAAAGAAAGTTTTCGTCAAATTAATACCGGTAAAGTAATAAAACATGTAACTTAATGATAGAACTTTGGCTTCTTCATAGCTTTATAGATAAAAACGTCCTACTATAAACCGAACTAGTTCTTGGTTGACAGTAAGTCGAATACAAATGTCAGAATCGTTGGATTTATGGAGCACTTTGAAAGAATAGGCAAGTTGACTCAAAAAAAATAATTAGTCCATTATAGAGATTACAAAAAAATATTGCTCACGTATTTTTTCTTTTGTTCAGCAAACCAAAAATAACAAAGATACAGCGCTTCAAAGATCTGGAGTGGGGCGCTTTGACATCACTTGTTCCTAAAATTCTACAGAACAAGTGACGTCACGCGCACCTTTAACGCGCTGTATCTTTGTAATTTTTGGTTTGGTTTTTTGGTTTTTGGTTTACAAAAGAAAAAATACGTGAGCAATATTTTTTTGTAATCTCTATAATGGACTAATTATTTTTTTTGAGTCAACTTGCCTATTCCAACACTAGCGAATTAGCGAATATTCCAAGTCTAGCGAATGAACTGTGTGTATAAATTAATTAAATCTCATTCTGCTTACCCCGCCAGGGTAGTAAAAAGCTAGATTACTCATTTTTTTTTGTCCTGCAAATAAAAAATTACGTAGGTACAGTGCATTCAAATAAAGCGTGACGTCACCATGTACCTAAAATTTGAGCACAAACCTCACAAATACAGATTTTTGATGCGTTGTATCACGTAAATTTTTGTGTATGTGATAAATAAAGCATAAAATACGTGTTGAATATAATCTAAATGACCTAAATGAATCTACTGATGGACCAAATGTAATAATTTTATTTAATCTAGGCAACATTCTTATTTGACTGAAGTTTGGTCAGATATTAATGTTTGTTATTTGTTGTCAGATACACAGCGTGCAAAGCGTTTAGGCTACTATTACAAGAGCTGGGCGACTTCGCGGGGCAACGCGAGGTGGTCGCGGAGAACCTACAGTCAAACGTTGTTCGGGAGCTGCATCTACTCGCCAAGGAGCTGAGAGAGGAAAGGAAGGTTAGTCTGCTCCAGAATCATCTTCAGTAATATTATAAGTAAGTGCGAAAGTAATTCGTTGCTGTGTGTCTGTTACGTCTTAGCGCCTAAATTACTGAACCAATTGCGTTGCTGTTTGAAGTTTAAGCGCCTAAAAGAGGACAAAGGCTACTTTTTATCCGAGAAAATTTGATCCGCATCCGTAGAGATGCACAATAGTTTCTGTGTCAAATCAAATCCTACGCGGGCAAAGTAGGAGCAAAAGTTAGTACACGACAGCGTTGTTGCAGCATGCATGCAGGTTTTTACATTATTGTATCAATGAATATTGATATTGATGCTGATTTTTCAGATCAATATCGGCATAACATAAACATGTCTAATATTAACTTCGTATGTACCTACCTATATCACATTTTCTAGTGTCCACTAACATAGAAATATTTAAACAATAATTCAGCAAATTCAATTCCAAGCAATTTCTGTTGATAAAATTGATCTTACTTGTGTGATCTCTCTGTCTATAATGTAGCGGTCGCTTTAATGACAATAACCTGACTCGATAATCTAGGATTACGTTCATAATGGACCCCAACAAGAAACGGGATATATTGCTAAGAAAAACATAGGTTTTAGGAGCTTATTAATTTTCAAGACAATTTGCATCGCCGTATTAGTCGCTAGACCATCTAGTAAATAAAGTATTGTCTATGGTTCCAGACCACATTCATTGCTGTTGCGTGTATGTTGCATGTATCTAATTAAAAGGCCCTGGGTTTAGGCAGCCTTGTATTAGACTACATATTAATTAGTCTATAAGTTTGTTCATTTTAATGAACACGTCCAGACAGTTCATTAACATTAATGCTACGGTCACGTGTTATCGCTTAAATATTGTCTAGCTAGCTTATGTCATCTTTATTATAAGTTGTCGGAGCGATTGCCTACATGTATTTTTGTATGTAGCCAAATTTGTTAATAAAAACTAGTATAAGCAAAAAAAATACTTTAGTAGATAAAGTACTCTTGCAATTTCTTATTACTCATGGTTAGCGGGAGAGATTTCTGTTATAAAATAATATGAAGACCCTCAAACATTATATTAACTACAAATTATTTATTAAGATTTTGTAATGGCCGATTTTAAACATCATCATGTTCGTTAAGTTTATATCGGATGCTCAGATTCCTACGTGTAGCTATTTCATATTTCAGCGAAGAAATGGTCGTAAAGTACCAGTCTAGCCCGGAAAATTACGGCGTAAATTCCGTTGCGTGTCGGCGGTTTATTGTGAGAAAGCTTGAAAGCTCATTCAAAGCCCAGCCTTAAAGTATTAAATTACGGATTATATTCCTTTTACGCAGAATCTTTCAATCTCCTTTTTTTAGTTGTGTTGCTTTTGGTAAATTCCATTTAAATTTAGAATGAATGATCTTTCATCGATATGAATAATAAATTGTAATCATCGATACCGAATATAAGCGCCACAACAAGGAAGACATTAATATCCAGTTTATGTACTGGACGTAACCGTCGCGTTGTGCAATTGAATTGAATATAAAATATACGTTAGTAAACATAGGATTCAACAATCATCTAACCGATGTGAAAGGATTACGAGGGATTACAAATTCAAGAGAAAATTTTCATAATTTTTATAATTCAGTCACGGGTTTTAATTTGAATTCATATTGGTTAAGAAGTATTAGCTGGGCTGTAATTTTTTGTGGTTTGTGGGACCCGTTCCTTTTTATTCTGACAATAAAAGTTTGATTTGTCTCAGATTTGTCCAGCTTAGTGATTCATTTTACATATCATGTGTGTTATAGATCGCAGTACTTGAAAGCTGTTATTTTACCCTAACGAACCATATGCTTAACTGCTATCTGGCAGATCTGTGCCCAAATATAGTAGCAATAACATTGTTGTTATTATTTCAGCAACATTTAAGCGAAGGAGCGAAACAGATGGCGGTGTTACACTCAGCTATTAGCGCGCTGGAGCGGGCGCGGAGAGCGTATGACCGCGCCGCGCGGGAGTCGGAGCGAGCGCTCGACGCGTTCCAGAAGGCGGACGCGGATCTCAACTTGAGGTATGTATTATCGCTTTTTATCTGTACTTTGAACTACTTTGAAATATCTGAGTGAATAGACAAAACGGCAACTTTGCTTTATACTATGTATAGATCTAGGCATAAGCTTCTGTCCGGGATTATGTGTACGTAGATTTTAGAATTAGACCGAAGAGGAAGAAGAGATATCTTTCGGTTAACACCGGTCAGCTGTTATAGCGTGATTGTAAGACATTGTAAGACATAGATGTGACAAAAATTGATCTTTACAATATCTGTATAATTTAGCAAGATTATTATAGCTCAGATAAGCATAAAGCCCGGGCTTACTGCATAGCATTAAGTATGTAAAGGTGGATAATAAACTATTACCTTCATTAGGCACTTTTTCTGATGTTCATTTTAAAATAGCATAAAATTATAAATCACACAAATATAGCTAAATGGCGAGAATAATTAAAACAATCTGTTGGCGATATTTTGTTTATTGGATAATAGTGTACAGAGCATAATAAGTAATTATGCTCATTTGTGGATTATTGCTCTCGTCTCTTGGACGGCTCCGCTATGTACCTTCTTCTTCTTAAAGGCCGGCAGCGCACCTGTAACTCCTAATGTTGCAGATGTACATGGGCGACAGTAATCACTTAACATCAGGTGAACTGTCTGCTCGTCTGCCCGCAATAACATTAAAAAAAAAAAAGTTTCATTCGATACGATGCGGACATCTATATTCAAGGCAAGACCATCAATAGTGCATATTCACCTGGATGTCTGGGTGGATTACAAAAATAAAAAAAATATAATTAAAAACATCAGGGCTTAGATGTAGTTGGAGTGTTACGTATTTGAGCGTAGGATTAATAGGGCAAGTAGCAGCTGTTTGTAATCGTAAATACGATCGCATATATTTAGATGCTAACTAAACTGGAGTACCATTTACGTTCTAGAGTGATTTAACAGTGACGGAAGAGTTACTTGACTTGAAGAAACATATACTTGCGTGATTACGAGTGAATATTTCATGTTGAAACGCGCAGCCTATGAAATAAGGCAATTGACACGCAATGATGTCATAACGTGGAATGTATTTCATGTCAGCGATTCCGCTGTACGCCCGTTCGTCAATATTTAGAAAAAGAAATCTGGAGAGTTCGTTATCCCCCTATCGAAGTAAACAAATAGTAATGATCCTCGAACCACGATAGAAGTGTTTGGGTTGTCTTCGATGCGTGATGTTTATTTGTTCTACATTTGTTAACGATATTTTGTTGACGTCAAAGTTCCTTAATCAGCTGTGTGTTTACCCGTAGCAATTACTAAATGTTCTGTATCTTAATGTCCTATAGATTACTCATGTAGGACTTATATGTCTAATATAGTCATATATTATATAAATATGTTCAAATGTTTCGAACGTAATTAATTTAATTATATTATTAACTGATTATGTACCAATTTATGACCTCAACGTAATATCTGCTCACTCTTTAGATATTTCATTAGCGTGGAGTCGTTAGGTCATCATCTTCCTAGCGTTATGTCCCGTGCTTAGACGGGGTCCGCTTAGACCATGATCCAGGATTTAGCAAGTCTGGTAATTACATTGAAGCGACTGCCGATCTGACCTTCGTAACCCTAAGATAGGGGAACCAGACAATTTTTGGATCATGGTTACAAATTCAAAGTTGTTTGAATTTGCAGGTTTCATCACGATGTTTTCCCTCACCGCCGAGCTAGTGGTATAAATATGTACATAGATTTTTTTTTTTTTTAAATCTAGAGGTACATGCCCGGGTTTGAACCCGCACTCCTCGGTTAAGAGGCGCGTGCCCTTACCATTGAGCTACCACCGCTCCTGCGTGGAGTCGTTAGGTATCCTTATAGAATTTCCGGATGGGTCAAGACATACCTACGTGCGCGATATTTATATCTTTAATTGATTTGTTCTATCTAGTGTTGCATTACTATAACATTACCAATAATTATGTTTTACGAATTTCCCCAGTCGAGCTGAAGTAGAAAAACAAAAGGCGAACATGAAGCTTCGAAGCCAGGCGTGCGAGGAGGCTAAGATGGAGTACACCGACCAGCTGCGGAAGACGAACGAGGCGCAGCGGCAACACTACGAGCAGCGGCTACCGCACGTGTTCAAACAGCTACAGGTAAGTAGATATCGCTATAAGGTCGCTAAACTTGACTCAGTACCATTGAAAATTTGGCTTTACGATCAAGTGTAGATACGCGGTATTGCACGCGCACTGACTATAGGTACTATATAATCATAGGTACTATCATAGTATGACAGCTCACTTGCACAACAGCATCTTTTTATGGCCGGTTATTCAGTCATCAAATATAGCTTAAGATAGGGGTAGAGAGATTCAAAGGAGCAGTAAGCCCCTTTTACCCACTTTCAGCCATTAAAACAAAACTGGGTCGGGTATATGGAAAACTAGAAAAAATGGTGACAAGTGGCAGTACCCAATTCTTTTACTGATCCAGGCGAACATGAGATAATAAACCACCGATAGCGATGAAATTGAGTTTGGTCGTAGTCGCATATTTAAAACTACATTGAACATGTTTGAACCACCGTATAGTGTACTACATAAAACCGCATGCTCATGGCTGTCGTTAAATTGTATTGTTTTGAATAATGACAAAGCACTAAGCTTCGTTGCCGAGATTTAAAAAGAACGACGATCCGTGGCCAAGAAATAAAATATAGTCACTCCATGGGAAGACTTTGAATAGCTATCACAGCCTTGCTCCTAGAATAGGACATAGGATTATTACTTTTATATAAGGTAAATGGTTATGTTCATGGTTTATTGGACAATAAAATTATATTCCTCTTTATAGGAATAATAAAATAAATCGATTCAAAATTAGCCTCAATTTAAATAAATATGTTTTATTACGAAAGTAAAGTAGTTATTATATGGAATGTCTTCCCTTTGCTTGATATTGTAAATTAAAATCAACTATGGTGTTATCCATCGATACCTACTGTAAAAAGGCTTAGTCATGCGGAAAATAGCAAAGCCAAGAATAACTAATGTTATTCAAACTGGTGTTTACATTGTTTGTTGTACATGTTTCGGTCACGCTGGCCATTAAACATTTAAACCGATAGTCCCAACAGTGAGTTTGTCAAGATTTTTTTGTGACCAAGAGAGCCGGACAGACTTGAGTTCAACAGTCCGTAATCCTAAAAATATTCATTAAAAAGAACATGTGCTGTGAAGCGAACATAAAGAAAATCATCACTTACCATAACCAGATGCGAATCGGATGATTAATTGCCGTGCCAGTCTAGTCAATTTGGCATTATGAACGCCACTATATTTGTATTTTCTACAACTAATTAGTCACGAAACGTATACTTTCACTTGCGCAGTCTGTACCCACATATGTGTAGGCGCGTACGTCATGAAAAAAACTAAATTGTAATCCCATTTTAAAAATCGATCGAGCCGAACCAAACTAACGATCCATACCATCAAACGCATCCTAATCGACAAAAAAGTCACTAGATTTCACCAAACGAATTGTGTATGTATCCAAAAGCAAACTGACTGATGCGTAGAAATTAGCTTTCTCTTATTCTAACCAAACATAAATAATATACAACTACTTTAATCAGTTTTATTTTTGTCTGAAAGCGGTTAACGGGGCTGGCTGCCCGTTTGATTTTGCCTACCCCTTCGGGGATTACGGGCGTGATGTTGTGTATGTATGTAAAAATCTATTTTTAATTCTGGGGTCGGACGAGGATACGTTGATTTGGTTTTCAAAATGAAAAACGCCTGTATACAAACGAGTCATATAGTGCATCGAAACATTTGGTGAAATATTGTGGCCCGCGCTGAATGCACTCGGCTCGTGGCTGCACCCTGGCGCGGCGCCAACTGGGTCGCGCGGCCCGCCACAAATTGTAAATCTCCTCGAATTTTTTTCGGTAAAACATTTCTCTGGTAACCGACATGTTCCTTTTATGTTTATTTACGGTTATTGTCTTCTTGTTTCAGGATTTAGACGAAAAAAGAATAAAGAACATTAAGAACTTCATGTTAAGTTCGGTCGACGTAGAAAGGAAAGTTTTCCCGATTATAATGCAGTGCCTGGACGGAATGGAGAATGCGGCTAATAGTATAAATGAAAAAGAGGTAATGTAATCTTAGTTCTAAAGTATAACAATAGTTTATCAATTAATATAAATATGGTCTATTTATAAATCTTGATCGCATTTGTAAATGGTGATTACTTCTGTAAGCATTACTTACTATCGTTGGTGTAGTAGTTAAAAGATAATTAAAATAATATGAGAGACGTATTCTAATCATATCTTTTAATGTTTGTAATTACATATTTTTATTGTCGCGTGACCAATGTTGAGAAGAGATGCTGATTAAATATATTGTTGAAGGCCTTAATAGAGAAATGCTATGAGATTACTTTACTGCTCCAACTGTTCCATAGAGTTTTGTTCCCAATGTTAGTCAATTGTTTTAGATAATCGTTAGATGCATTTTTTTCAGCAATTAAGTGCATATTTTTTGAGGGGCATTTTATTTTTATTACATTACCCGCTCATTCTCTCTAGACGTCCTTCTCCACATCAGCAATTGCGGCTGAATCCCATTTATTTGCTTTATTTATGTGAGCCTACGATTGTTTCAGGACACACAATTAGTTATAGAAAGGTACAAATCGGGCTTCGTGCCCCCGGACGACTTCCAGTTCGAGGCGGCCGCCGGCGCCGACACCACCGACGCCGCCGCCGCGCACCACCCGCACAACCACCTCACGGCGGCGCGCGGCACCGTCTCCGGCAATAGGATTAAGAAACGGGGGGGTCTCTTGTCAATATTTAGCTCCAACAAGGTGAGAAACCGCACACTTTTTTTTTTACTAAGATTTTTATTCCGTTCGAAATTTACACTTATTTTATATTTAATATTTTATCGAGTATATAGTAGTTAGATATGTCGATAAATCGAATCACAAATTTTATTTCATTTTAAAGGTCCTAAGGTCCGTGTGCTTGAAGTGATTGGCTTCAAAATAGAGCTTATGTTATGAATCCATCTTTTAACTATTAAATTTTTTTATAATGCATGCTTTGGGAATATATTTACTACGATTATATTTATGAGTAAAATGTATTATTTACTATTATTTTTAATATTATTCTACATTTATTGCCTATTGTTTACGCAGCCGGTGTATAATCAACGCGACGTAACTCATGTTGTGTGTGTATGAAATTATGAATCACTTTCCCCACATGAGAAGTCCTTGAGTAAACACAGGCGGCGCATGCGTGGCCACGTATTTATTTATTTCATATTTATTTTGAAAGTTGGAGGTACTAATTTGTTTTTGTCTGTTATCCCCGTTCGATCCCCACCTAACATGGGTACACATAACAACCAATTGTTATTAATGGCGGCGCGCGGTGTCTTGTCACGTGAAAAAAGTAAGTCAATGTTGTGGGGACAAAAGTCATACGCATGACTCACTTGGCTTATTTTCATTGAATACTATTTATCTATCTGACATCTGTTATATTATTTATCCTTTTGTTTTCATTTTCATTTGAGTTTTCAAAAACGTCATACACCTATAACATGTCTATATCACAGCAACACATTAAATGGTTTTAGTTTTAAATTTCTGTTAAAATATCTATAGATTTACTATCATAATTCATTGCTACAAGGAAATCATACACCATTTTCCTTGCACTGATCTTGAAATCATATTGTATGTAATTGTGTCAATGCAACAACACTTGTGTTAGCAAAATGTTTTCTTTTCATTTTGTATTATGCAATTCACGTACCATTAAAGGGGTGTGGTCTTTGAAAGTATGATAAATTAATCGTTTCTGCTTTTCGAATTCCGTAAAAGTGATGACAACAACTCATCCTTATGTAAGAATTCGCAATAAGAAATTGGAAATAATTTAGTATGTGAACCATGACTAGTTAGATATGATAATTTTATTTAGTTTTCATAACCAGCTTTATATTGCACACCTTCATATTATAATAGTAGGTAATCTGATTTATACCATTTTAAGTGTAAGGAAAATATATATAAAGACAGGAAAATAGACATGGATAGTTATACAACCTACTTTGATATATTAAATTTTTTGATTCTTTTTTTATATATGTGTCTAAGTGAGGATATTTAGTGAGGGTTAAATTATAAAACCTGAGCTAATTTTAGGTTTATTGGGAAAATCGTGAAACCAGCCAGTGCTTGAAATCATTATCAACGAATTTTTGTTTTCATCATCTGTAAAGTCCAAATGTGTTGCTTACACCCTGACCACACTGTAAAGACACCAACGAATTCCTCTCCTCTTGCGTTTGGTCTTACGTGTACCTGCTTGTGCCGGACGCGCCCGCGGACGGCAGTTGTCCGCGTATACGTATCCTTGTTTAATGTTGTTTGTTTGTCCCCGCGTCTGCCCGCTCCCGCTAACGCTTTGACTACAGAAGATTGTCGAGGCGTGCAATTCGATCAAGGTCAGTTCTGCGTGACAAACGCGGCTTGGTAACGTCTCTCGTAACTTTTATTGGTCAATTGATTTCTTTGGTCGTAATTGTTTGCGAGTTTGTGAGTGGTTTCTCTCAAGGCCTTGTGTTAATTGTCAGGTGAATTTGTTCGTGAAGCATGTAAATGTTGAGTTGTGTTTGGATAATGACGTTTGAGAAGTATTTTCGTTTGTTTCGTTATGTTTTATTGATGCTTAAACGTATTTTCATACCGTTAAGAAGTAAGATACTCGAGATTAATAACGAGATAATGGCCTGCTTTGCAATTATATTTTTACAAAAGATTGTTGTATGGGTTGTTTTTATGATTTGTAATAGCCACAAAGTATACTCAATAACAAAGCTATAAGATTTTAAACCACAACAATGTTACTAAATAAAAACTATCGGAATTCATTATATCATTATATAATGACTAATAACGGAAATCGTTATAAAATAACGTAAATAACTATTTTGTAAAATGTAAGTTTAAAAATACTTTGTTGATAATAATAGGAAGGGCAGCATATTGGATAATCTTTATTGACTACAATATTCTATTGGTAATATATTGTTAAAACGAATGTTTAGTGCAGTGACCAGTAAAAGTTGCCGAGTGAAATCCAACCGTGGCTCTGTGTGGCTTGGGTAACTCTGTACGCTTGCACGGCTTTCCTTGTTTCGGCGCACGCACCTACTATGTATATATATACCTATTGTATATAATGTATTATTATTTATTATATTTAATCAAATACAAAGTCAAAATGAGTTGAGTAATAATAAAAAACAAAGTTATAATGAGATGATTAATTAACAAAGTAGTATTTGTATGTTATTTATAAAATTAGAAAATCCGATACGGTATCGTGACTAAAGTACATATTAACTATGTATAGTATTTTTTTATTATTATATTTTCCAGAACTACTACTAAGTTGACAATTTAGATACTTATACTTTTAAGGAACCACAAATATCACTTCTACTAATTCGAACCTGTGATAATGAAATGATAATATAGAAATATAATATTTTTAGAGTTTTGTGAGTAGTTAAAATCGGTGGTTGTGTGAGTGAGATTTGCACTTCGAAAGATTCGCGAAATGTAAACAGCTAGATAAGATTAGTTGATTCGTTTTTCAGAACAACATGTCTATGGATGGAAAGGAGGATTATTCAGATTTGCCACCAAACCAAAAGAAAAAGAAACTACAGGCAAAAGTTCACGAGCTAAGTAAACAGGTATGTAGTTTTTTGCCCTGTTTTATTTCAAGTATGTAAATAATCACTATAATAATGTATACCGTGCACAATATCCATGGTATTTAGATGAGTTATTTTTTATGAGTCGTATCGTATTGTCGCAAATGTTGATATGAAAATCATGGAACAAAGTTTGAATTAGTTAGTTGCTATCGAGTATTTTTTCGACTAATCTTAATGAACAAATCAGAACTAAATAAATTCTAAATAAAATTCTTCAGACTGACACCAATTCCCTAATCCCAAACTAAGCTTATAAGCTTGTGCTTTGGATACTAGGTGAACGGATAGACATACTTAAATAAACATCCATGAGTCGAGTACAAATATTTATGTTCATCACACGAAGTATTTGCCCCTAGTGGGACTCGAACCCGCGACTCTTGGTTTCATAGCCAGGGTCTCTAACCACTCAACTAACGGGCCAGTCAAAGGATATACGCAATATCCTTTAATGAGACTTCAATCTCGCCAGAGGACGATAATAATGCGTTATTGTGTAGAACAATACTGATACGCAATTACTTTGTATTATTTTTAAACATTTGTTTTATAAACACAGTTGTTGTGTTGTTTCCATCAAATTTTCATTATAATTAGAAAAGTCAATAGAGTCAGCGTGCTTGTGACCAAGGACGTTGTAACACGGCCGAAACGTTAATCTGTTCTACATTATGCATATCGAGTTTTATCTCGATGGTAAATTTCTAATCCTAAGTAGGTAAATAACTATGATGTAATTTGTTTTCAGGTTGCCCAAGAACAAGCTGCGATGGAAGGACTTATGAAAATGAAAGGTGTATATGAAACAAATCCCACTTTAGGGGATCCCATGACCGTTGAAGGTATATCACCATGCTCCTTATAAACACAGTCTTAACTTTTTTTTTATACCAATAATTTTTATTAACCAATTTCCGTGAATTTTTTATGAAAGAATTAGTATAAGATCCCGTTATAGAACGACCTTCACCGAGATGCTTATTTAATGAAACGTATTTTATATTTAATTTAATATGTCAATAAATATAATCCATATGGGTTGCCTAGCAAATTTCAGTCCAGAGTATGTTTAATTAATAATTAAAAAAAAATTTTTTTTAAACATTTCACCGGTATGATTATTAGATAAATTCTATACCAATCGAAAGTATGAAGCCCATAGAATACACAAACGTTAGGTTGCCTATTCTTTTCCGGTCACAACTATCGGGCTGCCAGGTATAAACAGGTAAATCTGTACTAGCATTTTGCAACGTTCTGTTTATTGGATGAAATTTAAATGAAATTAAAGATTATTTTATTCTGAACACGGTGGTGTAGGGTTGCCTGCGAAAAATAAGTCCAGAATTGCGGTTGTCGAATTTTAAAAAGTTAAATATTGCTCCGAGTGAATGTGTGCGACTGAGAGGTCCCAACCAACCATCCCATGCGATAGAAGAGGACACAGCATAGCGGCTGTTTAAAGTCCGGCCATTTAAAGAAAGAGAGTGCGCATGCTATTTGGGCTTGGAAAAGAAAAGGATAGCGATAGACTATGCATCATTTTGGAGTAGAGTATCGCTATAAATACAATTGAAAAAACGTGCTACTATTTATTGTTGGAAAAAATGGCAAAAAAGTGTTTTTTGTGTGGATCGGATGATGAAATAATTGACTTTGTCTTTTTTGTGACCACAGCCAAAAGATATGTGGGAAGAAGCTGGTCAATCTTACTGTACCTAATAATGACAAAGTACCACTACAGATAAAAGTATTTTAATAATAAACTACTCCAAAATGATGCATAGTCTATCGCTATCCTTTTCTTTTCCAAGCCCAAATAGCATGCGCACTCTCTTTCTTTAAATGGCCGGACTTCAAACAGCCGCTATGCTGTGTCCTCTTCTATCGCATGGGATGGTTGGTTGGGACCTCTCAGTCGCACACATTCACTCGGAGCAATATTTAACTTTTTAAAATTCGACAACCGCAATTCTGGACTTATTTTTCGCAGGCAACCCTACACCACCGTGTTCAGAATAAAATAATCTTTAATTTCATTTAAATTTCATTCAATAAACAGAACGTTGCAAAATGCTAGTACAGATTTACCTGTTTATACCTGGCAACCCGATAGTTGTGACCGGAAAATAATAGGCAACCTAACGTTTGTGTATTCTATGGGCTTCATACTTTCGATTGGTATAGAATTTATCTAATAATCATACCGGTGAAATGTTTAAAAAAATTTTTTTTTTTAATTATTGATTAAACATACTCTGGACTGAAATTTGCTAGGCAACCCATATGGATTATATTTATTGACATATTAAATTAAATATAAAATACGTTTCATTAAATAAGCATCTCGGTGAAGGTCGTTCTATAACGGGATCTTAGACTAAATCAATGAAACCAAAATGAGCACGTAGGCTTTTTACATGTAACTTCGTAGCGTAAAATAACATGTCGATATTTAAATGCAGACCTGCATACAAAACGCTAATGTATTTGGAAATACCAAAAAAATAAAGTAAAATAATGTTTAATGCTTAGAATGGACTCTTCTTATATTTGTGCGACTTTGTAGGTCAACTGAACGAGTGTTGCGACAAATTAAAGAAGCTGCGCGCGCAGCTTCGCAAGTATGAGGAGTTGTTAGCGGAAGCGAACAACCAAGTGAGCGCACCCACGCTCCATCCCACCGCCAGGACCAACGGCGCGGCACCCACGCAAGCCACCAGGTCCGAATACAATTATTTAAAAACGTTTAATTAAATTGAGATTAAAAATTGCTACTACCATACTAAATAGTCAAAATCCTAGACAATCCTGGGTTGACAGACAATAAAAATAGCAAGTGGATTTATTGGTGGTTTGAGAGATCTATTTCAAAAACGAATAGGTATAGCTTTAGCAAGTAGATGACATTATGAGTATATACTTGCTTAAATAAGTTTTTTAGAACTTTCAAAATGTCCAATAGGCCTTACTAACATGTTTAAAAATAACACTACCGAGGAATTATTTTATGAGTTTTAGAAATTTAACACGAGAATCGAATTTATTACCTTTCTTCGATATAGTTGCTTATCGTTAATTCTGGAGTAAATTAATATTAACGTTATTTTTTAAAGTAAAGGAGCAAATGCGTGAGAATAATTTTATGAGTCGCGTAGAAAGACTAGCTACCCTGTTTTAAACCTTTAGATTATAATAAAAGTTGTCTGCCCGTCAGCATCGGTTCGAACAGCGAGTCGCTGTCGAGGTCGGCGTCGGAGTCGTCGGTGAGCACGGGCACGGGCGCGGGCGCGGGGCCCGGCTCGACGTGCGGCGCGGGCGGCCGCGCGGCCGGCGGCTCGCCCGAGTCCGGCCTGGGCGGGGAGATCGCCGCCGCGCACGCCGACCACGCCAACGGCGACCACGACCACGACCACGACAACGACCACGACCACGACCACGAGTCCGACTTCGACTACTACTACGAGCCGGACCTGCAGCCGCTCGGCTACTGCAAGGCGCTTTATGCGTTCGAAGGTAATTTGGACTTGTACAGTCACAACAAAGTAGCTGAACGACCTTGACCTCTATTCCTAATGCCATAAGTGTTGAATGTGCCATAACGTGTTTGGCATATTAAACACTTAATGTGTCATAACATTTGCTTTGCTAATTATGTTGTTGATCTCTCTAGCGATCCGTTCTCAACTTCATCATAATCTCTGCGTCCAATGAGGAAAACCACATGTAATTTAGTAGGTTTTTAGGTTATCGCTTCTAGACATAAAAACAGCGACAGAAGGTACATGTAGTGTGCGTGCAACATTTATTTTCCACATTCAAGACTCATGGCAAATGATAACGAAGAAAAAAGATGTTCCTATAAAATTATAATGTAATATTTTTTTTTGCTAATCCCACTTCGATTCTCACAAAATTTGTTTAATGTCTCCCAGGCGTTGGTCGAATGGGAGTAGGAATAAAATTCACTCATTATAAATGTATTATTTTATTCCTATAAAGAAGACGTTCGTAAAGTCAAATCCAGGGCTTTGTGTTTTGTAACATTAGCCTACCAAAATGAGGTCGGCGATATGAGTTTTGTAGGAACATAAATATAATTTTTCCCAGACTGACACACCAATGCCCTAGTTCCAAACTAAGCAATGTATGCTTGTGCAATGGATGGATACCAGGCCAACGGATAGACATACTTAAATACGTTTATAAACATTCAAGACTTGAGTAAAAATGTCCATGTTCATCACCTGAAACATTTGCCCCCAGCGGAATTCGAACCAGCGACCCTTGGTTTCGTGGCCAGGGTATCTGACCATTCGACACACGAGCTTGTCAATGAAAAATATAATAGTAGATTCATGAATGTTGCATTGTTGTTTGCAGCAAACGGCACAGGCTCGACGATGCGCATGGAGTGCGGCGAGCGGCTCCTGGTGCTGGAGACGGACGCGGGCGACGGCTGGACACGCGTGCGGCGCCAGCACACGCGCGAGGAGGGCTTCGTGCCCACCACCTACATCGCGACCACGCTCTACGCCGACGCGCACGCGCACTAGCACTAGCCGGTAACGGTCATTTACTGCTGCCGCCCGTGTACGAGTTGATGATGGTTCGACTCCAGAGTTACTCATCATCTTTCTAGCGTAAGCACGGGGCTTAGACAGGGTCCGCTTAGATTATAATCCAGCATTTAGCAAGTCTGTTAATTACATTAAAGCGACTGCCGATCTGACCTTCGTAACCCTTAGATTGTCTGTTTACCCACCAGATAGCTTTGGATCATGTTTGCACATCCATAATTGTTTGAATGTGGAGGTTTCGTCACGATGTTTATCGTCACCGCCGAGCAAATGGTATAAATACGTACATAGATTTGAAAAATGCAAAGGTACGTGTTCGGGTTTGAACCCGCACCCCTTAGTTACGAGGCGCGTGTCCTTACTATTGAGTTACCACCGCTCAGACTCTAGAACTACTTTTACTATTTAAATATTCCTCGTGCTCAAAATACTCGAATCTAAATCGGTCGCCATAATATAATAAATCTTTGGGTCATTGTCTAATTTTACATTTTGTTAAATACTCCAATGTAGAGTGACGTATGAATGCGTTTGTTGCAGCTAGAGCGGGCGCGAGCGCGCGCGTGCGCGGCGGGCGCGGCGGCGAGCTGAGGCGCGCGGGCGGCGTCGGGCCCGCACGCGCCGCGTCGTGGCTCCCGAGCGCCGCCCGCGCCGCCCGCGCCGTGCTGCGCGCACCGGCGACCTATGTTACTGTACACACGCTGTACGCGCGTACACACCTGTGGCCTCTATAGTAACATATATTTTTGCTATAATTTATCGTTACGGAAATGTTAGCGTTATTTTTTTATCTTTGTCTTTCATTGTTCTGGCGACGGCCGTATACGAACAAAACGACGAAATCATAATAACATTCCATGATCTTATTTATTGTGTATATTGTTGGCTGCGTGACATACATATTTTCATGTATGCCTGTGGCGTCATAGTGTAATATTATTGTAATATCGTGTAACACGTCTAGATCTTCATTGTGCCAGCTGTTTATGGATTAAGGTTTTTTTCGTACTTATAATAGTTATATACTCTTGCTTTTATGTGATTCTGCCATTATTGAAATTATAGCAAAAATAGGTTATGAAGTTAAAATTAATAACTGTGAAATGTAAAATATGTACACTTAAACCTCAAATGAATATCAGTTAGTATGTAATAATTGATAACTGTATCCAATATACAATGTATTATAATGTGCTTACGTTACTTTCCATTTTATTTACTAGTTAATATTGCTAGCTAAATGTCGTAACTAGCCAATGCTATTTTCTGATTATTTGCTATAGGCGAAAACGTATAGTAATGTATTTATATATAGTGAGGAGATGAATGAATGGACGCATTTGAATTTTATATAAAAATAAATCTATATTGAGGACTTTGTAAATGAGTTTTATTTTGTAGTTTCTCGGGTTGTTTTGTCCTAATAATAATGAAAACGATGATGATGGTAGCGGGTTACTTCAATTAACAGATTTATATGCTTAGAAAATTCGTGAAATTGGGGTAATATTTGGAGGTAGGAACATTTTTTATATCTTTAAAAATATTTATCTTCTATAGAACCATAACATTATGTTGATGAAATGATATAAAACAATCAATAGGTTGGCATATATTCAACCAATGAAATACTACATTTATTTATATGATTTTAAATGGAATTCTCAATAGATTTTGGACTGGAATCTTCCATTAGTACGTTCGAAATCCGCTCGGGCTATTTTTCCCTAAAGTAACTGTTTCATCTTTAAGTTTTCTTGTTCCTATTACGTAAAGTATTTCAACCTATGACTATTTATAAAAAAAATCAGAAATGGAAAAGTTTTATACAATTGGCTTTGGTATATTGTAGCATTCCCCGAATCAAGATCAGTAGGCAATAGTGATCACCTCAAAATAACAAAAACCAAAATAACAATTAAACATACATATTAACGCCTTAGCTTCACGTCATTCCCGTGCGCCGCGGTCGCTCACTCAATTCACGCGACGTGCTGGAGAGCAAAGACCGTGTAAAGATTTCGTGCAATTTTGATGTAATTTTACGAGTTGATAAAACCGGAGGTAAGTCTTATATTACTAAATATTTATTTCTGTACTTGATATGTAGTAATCGTAGCATATTATATTGATGATTAAATCTCAGATTGATTCTATATTGTCAGATTTTTTGTCAGAATTACTGTTTTCTTATTATTAGCCATGCAGGCAATTGGATTCATAAATAAGCATTGCAAAATAATATATTTGTATGCAATTCTCTGCCACTTCAACGCTTGAATCTAAGGAAAGACAAGGAAGAAAAAACAGTAGGTACCTACGCTACAGCTTTGTTTTTAACACCGATCAAATACGCTCAAAAAACTAATGAAAGGAGCCTTCCTTGATGAGGTGCGGAGCTGAGAAAACTAAGGAAAAAGAAGCGGTAAAGAAAAATAAGCCACAGAATGACAGTGTTATGAAGTTTCTGAAGAAAACTTTACAGGAATCGAATGATACTTTGATGTCAGATGTTAATACGGAAGGTTATGCCAGGATGAAATGCCAGGTGATGCCATAATGAAAACGAAGATGCAGAAGGCGCAGGTGTGTCTTGTATGTGGAGAATTTGGTCGAGACAACGTAACATGGTATAGGTGCCTCTTGTGCGCTTTAGGCTCATGCCGACTGTACTGGGTGGGACTCATGGAATATGTGTGCGACTTGTGTTGATCACCATTGCCCACATGTTGATCCCCATTGTCAACCGATTTTGACAATGGTGATCAAAGCTATTTTTTTCTTATCTATATTATTCCAAAATGTATGCCAAAGTGATTAAAGTTGATCTCAAGTGAAAGTTAAATACATAAACTATATTATAAGAGGTTATCAGTAAATACTTGATTCATAGATTTTGTTTTATTTCAATTATTGCTTAAGTGATCCCCATTACCTATATCTCCCCTAGTAAATAATAATACTAATTAATATACGACAAGACGTAGCGCGAGTCCGGGTGAGGTGCAAGAGTGCGGGGGAGGACCTTTTATTTCCATCCAACTATATTTACCTCCAAAACATTCAAAACAATAAATCTATTAGGTGGTCCATGACTACTCAGAAATGTTGTAAAGTGGTCCCTCGTGACAAAAAGGTTAAGAACCACTGATTTAGGTAATGCAAACAATATAGGATTTTGTATTAGCGACGTTCGAAAAAGAAAGAATACATTTTTGCCATATGGCCTCCTAGCCCTCACCCTAATTTGTAACTTTATAAGACTGAAGCCTGTATTATAAATCGTATCGTCAAACGCCAATCTTCTACTAAGGGTATAATGCAAGCTATTACGTGCCCTAGAGTGTTTCCGATAGGAAATAAATTGACTTGTTCTAAATCTGTGCTCAAGCGGAACAGGCCGAGAGCTTGAGAGTAGGGATGGGCAAATGAATAAAATATATAGATTTATATCGTATCGATACTTCTCAAATGTATCGATATGCATCGCCAAAAAATATCGATATTTCAATATATCGATATTTTTGCCCAAGAAGTGTATTTTAGTCAAACCGTTCCGTCCTAAAATAAGGTAATACCTAAAAATAACGGTTTGATTTAAACGATATATTAGATTATTCAAGAACAATGAGCAAAAAAAGAAAAACCACGGTATTCGGGTAAAAATATATCGATTTTGATATCCGAACATAAGTATCTAAAATCGATATATCGTAAAATATAAAATCGCCGATATATATTAATTCTTATTTTCTGAAAAATAACGATATTTTGATATATTGATTTTTTTTATCCAAGCCTACTTGAGAGTGCGATTCAAATGGATGTGGCACCATAGACGTCGCCTGCACACCCGCTTCATTGTGCATCTACTGCAGAACCTATAGGCTGTGCAAAACACAAAAGCGGATTATCCTTTTCATTTGCTGTTGGTACATTAGTTAATTTGTATAGAATTTAACGACAAAAGTAAACGTTACCTATCGATGCTATCACGAACTTTCGATAAAATTTTGATATGCAAAATCGAAATGAATTTGTTTAAAATTACCTAGTACCTATGTGTATTTTTTTCATTTTGATTTTCTACGTCTGAATTGTGCATACAAGTCTATTCTTTGTTTACAAGAGAAAATATCATTGATTCCTGGATCTATTTGTTCTATTTTTACGAGCTTAATGGTACGACTAAGTAGGACTCTACTTCACACGCTAATTTTACATTTGATAAAATTCTGCGTAGAGCCAAATTGATAAATACAGCGCGACTACCAACATTTTCAGTACCGCAAAAAGATGTTTCTAGAGTGAAATTAATTAGGTAACTATTTTTTACAGTATCTAACGAACTTACCGCATAATTTTGCTTGCATGAAACGTGAGGTGTTTACATTGCGCAGCTTCGACTGCTCCATTGGCCGAGTGCACGCCTTCCGTGTCTCGCCACGCAACAATTGCATAATACTAACTAACTAGCTTATTACTGAATAATCATCCACTACTGCTTTAATAAATCCTCCGGCCGCAAAGCCCGGTGTTAGCCAGGCAATGAACGTTATACCTAGCGGCGAGCGCGAAATGGCAATCCCACAAAGTAATACATGGTAGCACTCGTAACTCCCAAGCTAAAACGAGTTTTGCGGGAACTGTAGGTACGCCATCCCGAGGTCGGGGATTGTGCAAATATTTAAATGGTTTTCCTGCTCCGTAGTGGTTATTACATAATATATCTAATTTCCAAGCGACCTGTGGTGAAACGACGAATTTGAGGTCTTGAATACCTGAAAGCCTGCACCGCTTTGTCACGGAGTAAAAGTTTTTTCTATGGCTATTTTTCTTAATGTGTATAGATGATGAGATGATATCTAATTAAGGTATATTGAGAGGTAATTTATATCGGGCAATTTATGGTTCATATGGCGAGACCGCCTTAAATAGATCCATGAAGTTCATCAATGAAATTGTAGGTCATAATTAACTATCCCTTACATACCTTTCTTTAAAATACCATTGTTTTTTGTGTTATATAATATCAATCTATAATTATTTAGGTACACGCAATTATACCTTCTTGACGGGAACTCTTAGCTTTTATTTTTGGTGTTGATATTTCAGAAAATATATTATGTCATCTTCCTAGCGTTATGTCCCGTGTTTAGACGGGGTCCGCTTAGACCATGATCCAGGAGTTAGCGAGTCTGGTAATTACATTGAAGCGACTGCCGATCTGACCTTCGTAACCCTAAGACAGGGGAACCAAACAATTTTTGGATCATGATTACAAATTCAAAGTTCTTTGAATTTGCAGGTTTCATCACGATGTTTTCCTTCACCGTCGAGCTAGTGGTATAATAAATACGTACACAGATTTGAAAAATCCATAGGTACGTGCCCGGGTTTGAACCCGCACTCCTCGGTTAAGAGGCGCGTGTCCTTACCATTGAGCTACCACCGCTTTTGAAAATATATTATGTATGTACATAAGTATATACCTAATATATTGTCTGAGATATTAGGTATGTATTTATGAACATGCATTCCTTATTACATAGATAATATTTAAACATACGTACTACATATTCCATCACGCCCGTAATCCAAGGTTCCCTAAACCACATTCAAACCAAAATAGAATTGAGTTAGTTTAGTTAGAAAGAAAATGGTAAAAAAATAGTGACAAGTTACTAGCTCGTCGCCTACATGACCACAAACCATTAAGTTTTTCACTCAATACGCTATTTATGTAGGAACTTAGTCGTATTTTACAACAAGCTAGACAAAGAACAGTTGGTACATCTCTTTCAAGTCCCAATATAAAAAAAATAAAAGACTGTAATAGGTAGGTACTTAGGTTTTGTAATACTTATGCAGTTTTAGTGGATTATTCTTAAACACGAAATGAGCGGTATCCTAGAACATCCATTTTGAAATCAGGGCATTGATAGGTAGGCAAAAAAAATATTAAACGTGTCGGGAGTAGTGACGCCTTTTTGGCCGAGAATTCACACAGATCAGATCTATGTTTGTGATTTTGTCTAATATATAGTTATTTTTAAACATCGGATAAAGAAGCTTGTTTCGAAATTCTTAAATATTAAAAGTACAGCAAACAAGTTCCTCAAGTGGGAGGAAAGGTAGTCAACTACCACCCACAAATCCGTCGTAAACCATATGATTTGTTGGCAAAAGTGACATATTACAACGTCACAATTTCATCGGCGTGATGTGAATGAAAAGATGAGTGGCAACGCGAGGTAACTGCGTGATTGATGAGCGCAAGAGCCCAGCCAGGACGAGCATCACATCCATCCAAGCAGATGACGTTAAAATGCCTTTTAGATTGATTAAAGGTACAAGGATTTTAAAAGATTAGTAAATATTTGAATAAAATGAGTGACAAAATAATTAAACCATAAACTACTTTATCTATTTTAAAGTTGTTCGATTTGTAACAACAATTAAAAATTTATTTCTAAACTCTCGACATAACACAAAATATACCTGCTGTGAAAGTATTAGGTCGCCTTTCAGGACAATGCAAGGTGTCTCGAATATGGGGTTTGTGATTGTTTAAGCGACGAACTTGCCACTTGTCACCACAGTTTTCTATCTAATCCAATCCAGTTATATTTTTAGCTAAAAGTAAGTTAAATTTATCTTAAATTGGTCACCTGTATGAGTATACCGTTTTAAGACAAATTTAGGGCCAAGCATGTGAGGTCTGATGAAAGTTATATTTGTACCTACGTTGAAATACTTTATATTTTTAAGCAGTGAACTTAAGAAAAATCTTTCTCAGTTTTAACAGAAGGAGCTGCTGGTTGAAGATACTAATTGCTAAGAGTTTCTGATTGACTGCTGCGAAGACAGTCGACGTTAGTCTAGCGTGTTAAAACGTGCGCCTTCCAACAACTTTATTGCCCTATCGCCGACTATCACTAATATAATCTCCGTTGCCGGCATTCCCTCATACCTAAACTATCGCTCATCTGTTACTCTAATATTTATTTTTCCCGTTTCCTTATATTATACAGACATATTAGGTACAATCTTTATGTACTCTTGAGATAAAGAACGAAACTTCCTTATTTTTTTGTGTAAAAGCTTTACACAATTAATTTTGACTCAATTCTCTGTTTTCAGTGTTATCTCTAAGGTGCCGTTGGTTGATAACAATGAGTCGGTTAGTCTCTAAATAAATGCAAAAACATATGGAGTCAATATGTTTTTGCAGATGTGCCGGTGTAATGAATCCGAATTCGCATCAAAGTCATCAAACGCGTGGTACGATCCCCACGCTGGGAAAAATATTTGTTGATAAATTTGCCCTAGGTGTTTGTGGTACCTTAGTTAATTCTGATTTTCATAAAACAAGTGCTTAAGTAACTTTGAAATTAGATTCATATATCATGTTATGTTGCCTGAAATATTTATTTATTTATGGTACCGTTTATCTGTCTAACTTATTATGTTATGACTTATAACTAAAATTAGGATAAGACTTTGTCTTCTAATATAATTTTCCATCTGTTTAATGTGACTTAGGTAAGTGAAGGTAGATACAATCAGCACGCTCAGTCTCTACAATACGTCTGAGGTAGATAGGTAGATAGGACGTATTATGGAGATGTATGAACAGTAATTCCGTCGTGCTCGAGGCAGCGAATACTAAGGGCCTATAATTTGTCAGCCCACTGATATTAGGCGCTCGCGTCATCATCCCTTCTTTGTTATTCTAGCCTCACTCGCTTCCGCTTAATGAAACTTCTGCGACGTTCCATTAATTTAATAGCAAATAAAGGGTAAGTACTACGCGGGCACTATTCGGAAAGGTAATTATGTGTGAATTACAAGTACCTACTTTGAACGAAGATGTAGTTGAGCAATTTACGCGAAGGAGTTGGTGGGCGCGGTTTGTTGCGCAATGCGTTGTTGACATAATAAGTGGCAAATGTTAGGAAAATTCGAATAAGTGATATTAATTAGATGTGGCGTACTTTCATACCGGTCCTGGGGCGGCGAGCGCGCAGTGTCCGCCCGACTGCCGACGCCGACGCAGCGCCGCAGCCTGCGCCCGCGCCTCTTCCGATCGCCTCTTGATATTATCGCGTTATATTGGTAATTTTTAATTTCGAGTCAGAAGAGTTGATTCTTTGAACGAGAGTATTAACGATCTCAGAGTGGAATTAAATGTGGTGATTGCATTTACTTTTGTTGAATATACCGGGATTTTGCTTTTCTGAAAAGGTTGGTTATTTTTTTTATTTATAATGTTAAAATAATTTTTAAATGCATTAAGATTGGATTTCTTTTAGGACTAGATATTTTTTTAAATTATCGTATTAACTTTACTTTCACAATTGCTTTAGTCTAGGTGTTTAATTAAATATTTTTTATATATTGACAAGTAAATCATACTGCGAAATAATATTCAAAATCATATTATTGGAATAAAATAACCTAATACTTAGTTGGTCGTACTCAGAATGCGCCGAATGATTAATACGAAAATCAATTTACCGCGCTTTTGAATTGCTGATGAGGAGAAGCTCCACAAGCTCGTTCATAAGGCATAAGTATAAAAGCCGTTTGAAGTGCATAAAGTTGAAGGAAAACTTTCACTAGGGACGGCGACGCCGGGCTTATTGAAATGATTGCACTCGCAACTATGTGCAGACTTCATAACCACAGGACCTAAATGGAATTCGTCAGTTACCGTTTACCATATTTGTTGACAAATTACAATTCATATTCTGGTCAATTTCTATCTTAGTAGACACTGAAAAGGACAATGAGAAACGAAAATGTAAAATAAAATAATCCAAGATTCCTATTTAAATGATAATTCGTTAATATGTTTCCTCCCCGTCTTATTGATCTTTAGTCAATACTCATTTCTAAATTAAGGATAATCTGACGGACGAAGTAATCACAAATTCCTATGCAAATAGTATTCAATAGCGTGCCGAGACATTGCACACATTTTTCTTCTACACTATCACTATCTGGTTTCGAAATTCAGGATGATGAGGACTCTTATATTGAATTTAGTATTGGCCCAGAATAGGCGGGCTTGCCACACGATCGCTCTGTTGACATTGTGTAATCAAAAGAGACCACAAGAGCTACTTCAAGTCATTAAAGTTTGGAGTGCCTAATGGTTTCTTGGCAGGGCATCCAATTGCATGAATCTGATAAAGAGCTTACAACTGTAAGCTCTTCGAGTATTACTTATTCCAGATAATTGGAAAGGAGATTTTCACAAAATTTACTTAATGCACATTCGTTAAAATTATTCTACAACTAGATACAAAAAATAATGTCATGTGTTAAGTTTGTAACATTCTGTATGTAGGTAGGTATGTGATATGTATAGGTAACCTAACCCAAATCTAGAGTACCAATATATTAATGGATGGCGAACTCCCAACTTCGTAATTAAAGCTGCATATGCGTACATACATACTAACATCCCGTAAGGTAAAGTAAAGAGCATGGAGCAGTATAAACTTATTTAATCATTGTTTAGCCAATACAAAATTTAGTTGGGTTAGATGGAAAGTTGTAAAAAACCAGTGACAAATGGCGAGGTAGTAGTTTATTGGAGGTTATTCACTTTATAACACATTTTTTTACCGAGTACCTAAATTATCGGAGTCGACGTACCCAGAGCGTAACCTTCCTATAAATTGTTTGACAGGCCCGTTGGTCGAGTTTGTTGGTCGGCAAATGTTTCGTGAGATGAACTTGGACATTTGTAGGTGTACTCGAGTCATGGATGTTTATAAAACGTATTTAAGTGTGTATATGAACGTATCTGTTCACCTAGTATCCATAGCTCAAGCTTATACGCTTAGTTTGGAACTAGGGAATTGGTGTGTCAGTCTGGGCAATTTATTTATTATTTATTTATTGTACACATAGTTAGATGGAAAATATGCCGTTAAATTGCAATAAGACATACATACATACATAAAGTCACGCTTTTTTCCCATGGGAGTAGGTGGAAGCGAAACGTGTGTGTTAGGATCGTAGCAAATGAAAGTATGTGATCTCTGCCTACCCCAATAAGACACAATTATAAAGGATATTATGAAATGGTAAGTAAGCATAATTAGTTTGTTTTATCTATATCTTCGTAGGCCACGTCTAAAATTGCATTGTTATTATGTGATAATATCAAATAAATGAAATTATGTTATGTTGACATTATTAAATTGTAGCACTTAGTATTCATGTCACGCGAAGAATGGGCAAAGCGCCATGAGAGTAATATATGCTGATTACATACTAATAAATACATTATGTTTCAGCGTTGTAAGTAAATTAATCATTATGACAGGCTGGGAAATTATTTGTGTATATCTTGACAACAATTTATAATTTATCTACATAAAAGTAGAAATTTCTTCTTCAATATCTAAGAAAGTATACAAAGTCCCGTCTTTAATCGGAAGGTCTGTTCATTTAGTTTACTCATAGATCACATGAATGACTGTACGTTCTTATTATGTACCTACCTATCAACTTTCGAGTTAAGTGAGCATACAATAGAAAGTAAAAGCGTAGTAATAAGCAACATAATGAAAAAATATTTTGTGTTTAAGCCAGCTACCCACCGGTTCGAAAAATTGATATCTTGATAACCTAGAGAGCCCGCAGCGAAATATTCTACTAAATCTTGATATAATACAATATTGGAAATAACATGTGATTGAGACATCATATTTGTTACTAAAAATCTTTCATGAAAACAATCATATTGTGAACTATAAAATTAGTTTTTTGTTTTTGTACGTATTGGCAATTTGTATAATAAATTGCATGATACGACATTATAATATCAAATCAAATTTCTTAACGCCAATTATATCGTGTTTCGATTAAGAATTTTATGGATTACAGAATTTTACGAGTTTATGTTTCAATAGTTGACTTGGCTCAATGTTTAGCTTTGTGATTTTTTTTGTACGTAATATTGTAGGTAACATACTGTACACCCAGGTTATATATGATCAATTAGCAGTTGCTCATATAATCATAATAAGCTATATACCTGTACAGTTACATAAACACAATTATCATGAACTCTGCTATTACATTATAATTAATTTTATTCTAGATAAGTATAAACAATTTGCAGATATTTTACTAAGTAGGTGTTACAAGTTATCAAACAAAAATGGATCAATGTGAACCTTGATGAGCTGTTATATAAGCGTAACGTTACAGTAAAAATATTACAGTCCATCTATAGCGGTGAGAATAATTAATACGGCTACTCGAGTCATTTCGTAACAGATTTAATATTCAGCTTACCATTATTTCGGCATTCATTACAATTCACGCGCGGTAAAAAGTAGGTAGTGTTTATCATAACCAAGTTAATCATTGCCGCGGAATCCAGGCAAAACATTGCGTCGATGAGTTGCGTAAAGGAGCACAAAAGAACCGGTCCAGGTTAGCGCTCCATTTCAGGTGTGCCAGGGCTGCGCAGCGCCAGGCGAGCTGAACTGTTAGAATCTGTAGACTGAAATACTGAGCTGCAAAATTTGTACTGACTGCCACGAGAGAGGCTCAGCCTAGGGGAATCTTAGATCGAAGATTAATTATTGGCTTCCTACGTGTTTGTGTCATTTTTTTTAAGTGATTGTCTGATTGAACATTATTTATGATGATTTATTTGATTTATTACAGAATTGGGATATTTTAGGTACTATATAACAACATTGAAAACAACTTAATCTATGATACTGGTTAAGAATTATCGTTATACTTAATTTTTTCTTTTACTATTGTATCTGGGTCATTTATAATGCTAAATTCTTGACTTGCAAAACTGGAATACCTAGGTACCTACGCACTACGCGTACAAGTTGCGTCATTGAGCTATAAAATTTGCACATATCGTTAATACGATTTACGAAAGTGATCGCCCATTCAGTTTCTATAGAAAGAGAAAGTAAATTCGTTGACAGTCCAATAATGGTCATATTAACGGCAATTTGATCATCGGGTTCCGTTGTGTCACAAAGATGCGTAACCGTTACGCGTTACGTTTGAGAAGTGGAATGTCGCAACCTTAACCTAGCGCTGTGGAAAGTTCACAGATTATATCCGGTCCCTCGCCACAATAGGCAAGATGGCAGTGAGAAATCTGCGCGTTGACCTTAAAATGATTTCTTTGAAGTGACCAACACTATAGGAACATTAATTGTTACATAACGTAATATGGATTGTTATTGATTTCAAGTTTTGACTTACTCTAGTTTTTTATTTACTTAGAAAAAAAAATTTCATAGGCTACGCTAATATATAATATTGTTTCAAATCGGATAAGGAGATACAACCAGCTGCCATAATCTGATGACTGATACTTTCGTCAAAAATACTAGAATAGTTAAAAACAGGCTTAAATTACTCCGCTTTATTTGATTGACAAGTATTACTGACGTTATATATTAGTCAGCTATTCTACTGGTGTCCTTCTGACTTATGATCCTACAGAAAACAATATTGACATTTAACAATCAATAGCAATCGATCGGCGTGAGGCTGCGGTGAACTTTCACCGTTTGTTAGCTCTGCCGACAGAGATGTCACGTTGCGTCACGTTATTGCGACTAACAAGGTGTGTACAGTCATGAGTAATAACATAGAAACATCCTTAAAATTCAAATGTATGTAAGCAACATTAAATCGCAAAAATAATTATGCTAAACTACGACCTATAATTATGTAAACGCTGAATTACGTCAAAATAAACTGCACATTTCTATCAAATTATTGTAAACAACAGGTAATCAAAATGTAATATTAACTTTTAGTTACATAATTATGTACCCACCAAGCAAATCTAAAATATGTACACAGTACATTTTCAAAAATATGTGAACAATTATTATTAATCAAAAAAGTATCATACAATCAAGTAAATATTTATTAATCATCAAAACAAATAAATAAAAAGACTTATTTCTATATTTTTCCAGTTATTGCGTCGTTAGGTTATGTTACAAAAATAAGATTAATATTTGAAGTTAAGGGGGTAGGTTCACCGACAACAGCGAGCGGCACCGCGCAGCCGGCTCGCTCGTCCTAATTTTTTTCCATACGCCGTCCTAAAAACTAATCGTGCTGTAGGATTCCTGCGGAAATATTGCAGTAGTTGAGATATTCTCGAGCAAATTGTAACTACTTATCCCTATAAGTCGAGAATATCTCAACTCTGATTTTAGCAGGGCCATTTTTTCTGATGAAAAAGTGTTTGTTTCATCTGCTGATGAACGTTTGTCTTTATGGCGGCCTAATAACACTCGATATTTGGGAACATACTGCCATCTAGAAGAAGTGGCCGGATAAGCTTCGGCGTTTGGGCCAGGATGGCAGCCAGAGGACCTGGTGAATTAACCGAGGTCAATGGTCGAATGAATAGCCAACAATATACGGATATTTTAGAGGCAGGCTAGGCTAGTGCCTAGTTTAGAGGCATACTAGTTTAGAGGCATTTTCCAGGTTGACGCCTATAATTTTTGTGCAAGACAAATCAGGGGTCCATAATTCGCGATTTACTCAAACCTGGTTCAATCGCAACCAAAATTTGGTGAACTTGTTACCATGACCGCCTAAAAGCCCAGATCTCAATCCGATTGAGACTTTGTGGGGGCTGATGGTTCAACAGCGGGACATCAACCAAGCTAGAACCAAAGAAACCTTGACCGGTCACGTCTACGAGATATGGGATAGTTTTAGAGGCAGCGATATATGTAATAAGATGGTTTCTTCAATGCGGGAAAGGTTGCAAGATGTTATAAACCCTGAAGGTGGCTACACAAGATTTTAATTTATTTAGTTACGGATACTTCATTTTTAAAATTGGTAATTGTACTTGATTACATTATGATTTAAAATGAATAACAGATATTTTAATAACTTGTTATTAAAATTTAATTATTTTATTTCAATAAATATTCGATTTTTGAAGGTAGTATGAGTTAATACGCTTTAAAAATGATTATAACATTGGAAAACGAATTACAAGGAACTGATTATAAAAGCTCTCGTTTTATTTCAGTAGTAAATCAAAGGCTGAAATATATGATGAAAGTAGTAAAAAATTAAATTGTCTATGACTGTATTCGTCATGATCACTGAATTCGACTAAAATAACGAGTAAAGTTACGAAAGCGGCAAAAGTAAGTATACACTTCCAATATCATTTCGATGTATCCATGACAATGTCTATTACATGTGTACATTTGTATACATATTATAGAAATTGACATGTATAGTTAAAAATGATATTCGAAATGTGAATTTATTTATGATTTTGTTTCACTTATAACAATATGGAATAAACGTATACCTTATTTTGACATTGTTTAATGGTTAGTTAATTTAGAACAAATTGTCGTTCACTTCTTTCTAGACTGGTACAAGTTAAGATATATTAGAAAATGTGACAATGTATATATATTATTGCTCGTGACTGTACCCTTATGTAAGGTCCCATACGTCGCATTTTTTATTAATTCTTACAATGTTTTTGATCTTGTGCCGCACGTTTTCTGCAAAACACGTGTTTCTTTCTTTCAAATTGAAGCGTTCGTATTAGTTATAGATACGCATATACATTTCTACGGTAATGTTTGGTCTTCGGAATGTATATATATTTTTTTTAATGCATAAAATATAGCGTAGATAGCGTGAATGCGTTTACATTCTATAAACATACTTAAGCATGTTGTGGGCGTACTGATAGCAAGCCAATGTTTGGGTATACCATTGACTGTAGCAATAATATCGTGTACAATTGTTCATGTCTAAGTTCTCTAAAACCACCGAATTTAGTATTTTGGTAGAGACTTTTTTGGGAATTAAGGATTTGGTAAGGATTTTTTTTTGTAAAATACACGAATTATTGAAAAACCGATCTCATTGCTAAATGACCTTTTTTCAAAAGTGCTTTATTTCCGCATTCCGAAGAAGGAAAAATGACTAAAACTTTCAAAAATAATACTCGGCATCATAATTCTTAAAGTACACTGTCTAGAGTAAATATTGTACTAATGCTAAATGACCTTATTTCAAAGGTGCTATATCAGCATTTCGAAGAATAAACTTTTAAATTATAACCGTACTTAAACTCTGAAACAAACTAATTCTTAGATCAAATATGTCTCGAGAAAATATTGTACTTGAGGTTAAGGTCAGTTTCGGGTATGTCTAACGGTTTATCCTTAAGTACCTTATAGATAATATATATCTCAAGTTCAAAAGTCGAGTACGCTTCCAAATCTACACTACATTTGCAATCAATTGAGTGATTTACGAATGTGTATTGAGTGATTTAGAATACCGGTGTACGACTCCATTACGAAGAAGGTCGATCAATGGGAGTTTTATTGCAGTTCGGTGTAGGCCAGGAGAGAGTTGGTGTTGTGATCGAGTTTGAAGAATAATGGCCCTCGTTACCCCCGCTTGTCCTCCCACCCTCCATGAATCACTGCGCTACTGATTGGCTACAATAATGAAATGAATAATTGTGGTACAACTTTAACTTGAAACATCGCTTCGCATTCAGATAAAGACCATTATTATCTTTACATTCAAGTAGCAATGTTTATTAAACGCATTCCCCTGTTTTTATTTTTATGCAAGCTCATTTGAGAAATTAAACTACGGTTTTTTCTGTTAATCTTAGCTATACGTATAAATGCTAATCAATTAAGAGTTTGCATTATACAGGTGCTTTATGTACTAATGAGCATTTTGTTGAATACCCACTCAAAATATACCTACTCACATAGTCGAAATGGATTGGTAGCTGTTTTTTTATATAAATTTAGATTAAAGCAATCAGTTAAACTGATAATTTTTAACGACAGCATATGGCGGTATGCCTGCATTTTATTTAATTAGGTTTAATTAATAGAGTTAATTGGCTCTTTTCTCTTTATAAGAGAGTAATTAATTGACGTCTGTGACTTATGGCACACGTTTTTGTTTGGTGTGACAGACTTAATGAGGCTATAATAAATAATGGCTATAAACCTTCGTACTGATAATGATACATTGTTAAATTTTAAGTATGTAAAAGTAATACATACATTAGGATGGCACTGTTCAAAGCGACACATTTTTTTATATCATTGATTTTATAAATCTACAAGTATGCCATATACAGTACATATATACAGTATGTTTTCTGTCTGGCATACTCGTTTGCATACTCGTGTGCATACACTTCTAAGTGTATACTTCTGAGTATAAACTTAGAAGTGTATGCACACATAAATTTTTCATATACTGTAATAAAATTGGATGTACCCTAAATTGTAATATACTAATCACGCTATGTGTACCGGTCAGTGCCTGGTTACAAAACGATGCGCGCGTCTTGCGTTGCGCCCATTCTGCGTACGCGCATAGTAAAAGTCGGTTATGTTACTGATATCATAACTCAATGTATGTTAAGTGGATGCTGTTACGATTTTAATTCGCTTGTTTAAACTATAATGGTCTATGAATGAAATATTTAGAATTACGTTAAAGTGGTTGTCTTTTGGTATTTTTGCTGTGGACTGTAATGATGCAAGTGGTACGTATGCCAAGCAAGTCTTTATAGAAATCGACAAATAGTACGGCATATTTACAAATTATTTGCTGCCTAAGTTTATTTCTCTGGGTGGTTTTGCCCGTCAATAACCAACTCACATAGATATATTGAAATAATCGGTTATGTTTTTTTATAAAACCTACAGATTTATTTCACGGAAGATGATGATGAGTATTCTATATTTAGGACCATATCTTACTAAAACTGGCGATTTAATTAGCTACCTATCCCATTTATAAATACTCATTTAGGTGCCTTCTACTTATTTCTGTATTCACTCTTATAAAATGAAACGTATATAGGCAAGTTATGACCTACCGACGGTTTGTGCAAAACATTTGTTACACAAGCTATCCGGTTGTTTGAGGCCAAATATGTGAAAGTTGTAATTTTTTTACAAGCATATATCGGTCACGTCTTAAAATTGTAAAGTACTATCACGCGTACCAATTGTTTATTTTTCATTTGCGGCACGTCAAAATCCCTTCGCATCGCCCATAAAAATATTATGACCTACCTAAGAATTAGCCCCAGACATTATTCATGCTCATAAAAATATTTTCCTCTAACAGAAATTAAAGGTTATAAAACATAAATGTCGTGACTTGTGTAATATTAAAAAGGTACAGGCCCGTTTCTTTTCACTGCTCGTTGGGGACAGATGATAAATTCATACTTGCCTAGGGAAATCTGTACCGAATCATATACCTCGCTACACGCAAGGGGGGGTCTTTTTAAAAAGTCATGCCATGCCGGAGGCGTCTAATATACTCATACGCGGTCGGTCTCTCGTAAATATGAACACGAAGGAACCTTAAGGTAACTTGAAGATAAGTGTCTGATTACATGAATATGACTATAGCATGGAAGTTTCTAAACAGGGTCGCCCAAGTTAGAATTAAACGAAGGAATGTTTTTTTCTTTGGTGTATGTATCATAGATAGATGATTTGATGTCGAGAGTTTGATGTAAGTGCAAAAATCAGATTACGATAGAACGGTTGTCGGACTTTAGTTTTGATCACCCATCCAGTTCTGAACGACTTTTTACCTAATGGATAACGATTTTGGAATCTAGATCCCAAGTTGGTATCTATAATAACATAGTGCTCTTATTCTATTAACGGTTGTTGTATCTAATAGCAGTGTTGTTTGGTAGTTTAATTAATTTCCTTTTTTTGTATATTGACTATTCATAAGTACTTTCTTGAAGCCTAAAAATTAAGATATTTTGAATTTGAATGATATTTAAGAAAAATCATCCCATGGAATAAGTAAAGAAAACAATTGGACAACTTTAGACCTCCCTAAAATGTAGGTAAAGGTAAAACCCAAGTTTTATATTAGACAAGAAACACACAACATGATAAAATGTACAATCTCCTTGCAAAGGTCTGCTGTCAAATGGAAGGTTATTTATTCCGCCTGGGCCCATTGCTTTTATACTTTTTGTATCTACTGAAACCTAATAACTGTGATGGATATCCTCCACTCCTGGGCGGTACTATTTTACTTTTCCGCAGAAACCGAATTATCTTGTTCAACTTAAGTTACTCTTCATCAAGTTATGGTATCGATCAATTTATCTTATTTGCTTCGTCTTATTTAGGACGTTGCCTGTTCATTACTAGTTTTCTGTTTTTCTTTTTGGATTAGGGTGCGGTATTAAATAATAGTAGTTGATATGCAAGGTAGGATAACTTACAAACTCTCGATCGATATGCGTCTGATATAAGGAAGTATTTGGTTTTTGGATACTTTACAATTAGCGCACGTAATAAAACGTAATAAAACACATAATTTTTTTAAATCTTATCTGGTAACTTTTATTTTAAAACTAATTTAGTAGTTTATGCGTGCAAGAATAATAAACAAATACTTATGACTTGTTTCATAGAGCTTAGCAAACTTTTGACTTAGGAACTAGAAGGATTTATGAGCCTTTAACATTATAACTTCGCTCGAATTTTAGAATCTCACTGGATAGATTACCTCAGTACCTATATCTTATTACGTTATACTGGACTATTGTATAATTTGTGAAATAACTGCCGTGTATGTACTTTGTTATCTGCTCTATACGCTTTAGGTTAACAAAAGAATTCGTAGAATACATAATGAACGAAAGATCTAAAGCAAAACAGTTATGAATAGCAACTACTGCAGACGTAGGTACTTGAAAATGCAGGCGCAGGCGAACGCGAGTTTAATCCAATTTGCAACCTTTTGTGCAGCAATTAAGTCATGGCTGAACTCGGCTCGAGTTCTGATTAGTGGTTTAAATATACTCGCATAGATAATTAAAGAATGTGGAGTCAGGTGATTTAAATAGATTTAGAGAGTTTGAAATAGATTGCGTCGACTAGAACGAAGTAGAATTTCTGTATTTTAACAAAATCTCATTTGACTGACTGACTGGCTCGGTGGGGCATTCGGTAGTGACCCTGCCACATGCGCCAAGAGTTGTGAGTTCGATCCCCACCCAGGACAAACATTCGTATGACGAATACTTGTGTTTGTGCCTGGTCTGGGTATTACTCTGTGTCTGGGTATTAATATCCAATATATAAGTATATATTTATAATACCCTTGTTGATTCTACTATACGGATAATCACTTGTGTTACGGAACACAAGTGCTAGTTAAGCTACCTCGGAGTCAGATCAATGTATGTGATGTAGTTTGTTATTTATTTAGTGGAGTAGATATTGTGGAAACTCATACTACACTGTTTTCTTAAGAAGCTTCTTTATTTCCTTTATCATAGTAGCCCACACTTTCCCATAACAAAACTACATTCTGTTTCCCAAATTAACAAAAGTCATAGGCAGCTATTGTGCAGTTAGGGGTGTGTTGTCGGCTCGTAATAGATCTCCCCCACATTTTTCTGGCTCGTTTAACAGGCCACGTTTAGGGTCGCCGCTGGACCTTTGACCGCAGTGAGGAGAATAGCGCGGTGTTGTTATTAAGTTAAGCATTATTTAAAGATTTTCCAGGACAAAGTTTAGTAACACAAACACCTTAACAAAAGAGAAATACAATTTACTTAATCTTAGTTAAATACTAGTAGGTAAACAATGTAGATTAAAGTTTTGATGCTCTTACCTATAAAGAGAACATTATAATTGCTAGATATTAATACTAAGTAGGTGACTGGTATTTAATCAAAGTTTTCTAACACAACTTAATTAATTTTTTTAGCATCAGTTTAGCTATTTCATCTTTTCTGAAAACTTATGAAGCACTAAGTAATTAAAAGTTGCCTTATAAATAATAAAATACGCAAGAACTGGTATTAAAATAGACTACGACAATTTCAAATGTTAATGGATATTGTTATTAATTTTTCCACTCGGATGTTAAATTTGACCAAGTGTAAGTTAATTTAGTTTAGCAATTTAGTGAGCATTTTTTTTTAATTTAAAATGTACATGTTTAATGGAAAAAAATATACAAAATAAAAATAATATATCCAGAGATGCATCCATGGCCCTTGCTTTTAAATCTGCAACGTAATCAATCAATTTTTAAAATGATTGACTAATGCGTGTCGTTCATGTCTTTTGTTACTGCTACTGGTGCTACGAGCTCGTAGCAGGCGCAAGCGCAGGTGGAGTATCGGGTCTCGAGTATTTTTCCTCTTTACTACGTGTATAACATAGAAAATCTGTACTTGTTTTATTTTCCTTACCTTTGTTTAGATAGATTATAATGTATTTGTATTATTTTACATAGATGTTATAATTTATTATTGTAACGATATTATAATATTCGTTATTTTAAATCTCTTATGTAGTAATAAGAAATATTTTGCGCTTACGATTGTTTTTTTATTTACTATATTGCTATTGATATTAGAGAGATGCATAATGGCAGATTTATTTGTCTTAATTTAACATCGACTTTTTGGATGGCAACTTGGAAATATATTCCTTATTATTCTTATTATACTGATGGACATCCTACTCGTGATCCTATATTTGTGGAGGCAAGTTATCGCGACCGGTAGCTATTGTGCCCTCACTGCGCGCTAATAATAAACAAACAGACACGATTTGATCCTCTGCTGACACTTACTTGTTAATATTACATCTTATGGAAGATGAGTTATGAAGATATACTTCCATCCATTCCCTTAAATAATGGAACATCTTTTTTTTATGTAAATTATGAAACAGTTAAATTGTCAAGTTCCTTAGCCTAATAGTTTGTATTCTGTCTGAGGTGTCAGTTATTTTTCCAGTCAGTTATTTCTATTATATATCTGTTTCTAATAAAAAGCGTGCACATCATTTATAGACAAAACGATTCCTTTTCCTTATAGATTTATGAATCAGAACTGCCGTTACTTGAAAAATTTGAATGATGGAATCGATTTGTTCTGGATTGGAAATATTGCTGTTTCAATATTCAGCACATTGAGCGCAATATGCTTGCTGCTTGAACCCATTGCTCGGGCTTTTGTTTGGTTTTCCCGCAAATGTATTGTTTGTACAATGTAGTTTTTTCACTAAATTCTTAGAATTTTCTGCGTAGGCCTTGGAATTAAAAACAAGAATCATCTATACTTATAATAAATCTGTAGAGAGGTCAATTCTGTACATTAAATATATTTCCAAAATAACTATCAGGGGGTGATTAGTAATCGATACTGATGCCAAAAATGCAATCAGTAAAATTTTTGTCTGTCTGTCTGTCTGTCTGTATGTTCCTTATAGAAACAAAAACTACTCGACGGATTTTAACCAAACTTGGTACAATTATTCTTCATACTCCTGGGCAGGTTATAGTATACTTTTCATCACGCTGCAATCAATAGGAGCAGAGTAGTGAAGGGAAATGTTGAGAAAACGGGAGAAGTTACTCCATTTTTTAAGCTTCCGTCGCGTGTGCAGCCTTAATGGTTAAAGTTACATAGAAATCATGTATGACGGAAATAGTCTTTATAATATTAACCATAAACGCGGGTGACACCGCTGGCACAGCTAGTTAAGAATAAAATCATAGTATAAAAATTAGAATGATATACATATATGTGTATTCCAAATTTAGCTCCTAAACAATTTCACTCTCAAGGGTAAAGTTGTTTATCCTCATCTTTCAACTTGTCATTGAAAACCATACTGCAAAAAGATTAGATTTAAACTACATCACAGTGAGGTGCATTTTCACATAAGGATGAAATTTCCATCGGAATAGTTTGAAATAAATATTATAAATTAAATTATCTTGAAACAATTACAAATATGTCTAACCATGGAACCAAATAATGTTAGTTACAAAGTATTTTGTTAGTATTTGTAATTAATACGTTTTGTACCACTACACAGACTAGACCCTTCTCAGAGCGATTACATTTTGTACGTTTTAACAAATTACCGACCCGAAAAAATGGAGGAAGCATTTTCACATTTTTATTTTGAGTCGAGTTTGTAAAGATACCACTTTACAAGGAACCTATAGTGCTGTAGTCGTATTTATGATTACAAAAAAGGTTTTTATAAATATTTTCAATTAAAGATTTATATCGAAAAATAGTTTACATTCACATCTCATTGTAAACAATTTACTTATTTATTATTAACTAACTAAACTTCACGCCACTTCTCTCGATCCTTACACACCTCACTCGCCTCTTAAACATTCATGATCCTTTTCCTTTTAATTTTTTTTATTTATTATTAAATAATATCATATACCGTATATATGAGGTATATTATATTTTAAAAACCGTAGAGCTTGTATGAAAAGGATTATGAATGTTGAAGAGGCGAGTGAGGTGTGTAAGGATCGTGCCATATGGCGTTCGGTTCTCTCTGCCTACCCCGCTAGGGAAGTGGCGTGAAGTTTAGTTAGTTATTATATTTTCAAAAATGCTATGGAACTATGTAAGCCCCTTGTTTAACTGATATCATCTTCATGCTTAGAAGTCACTGATGAAAATACAACTAGCAATACGTTTACGTATAGGCAACATAAAAATATTTCGTTTAGTAAAAATTACAGAATATCCTCAATAGTTCTAGCTACAAATTCACAGCTTATGAACATCTAAAGTTTGTCAAGCAGTTACAAAGCGCTAAGTAACCTAACCTAACCTGAATCCTCTTTAAAGAAGCATGATCAAAATTTGATAGCGGCAGTAACTAGATATTGAAATATGATTTATTCGTATTGACAACGCAATCATTCCATCTAAACAGACAATAAATGTCTAATAAATCATTCAATGATTGTAGCATTCAAAGAGCATTGGGACTCTAACTGGAATTTGATTTGCCGCACTAGAAATTAGTTAGTGTTTAGTATTTTTAGGGTTTTGTTATCAAGAACGAAACCCGTTATCCTAATAAGATCACATGGTTGCCCGTATATCTTGTTAGCCGCTTTTTTCTCAGGAACGGTCAGGCAGCAGGTCCTCAGTTGAAATTAATTTAAATATCTTCGCAGGTCAACTGTGTCTTGGAAATGTGAAACCTTCAAAGTTAACGTAATTGGAATTTGACAACTTATATTATACATATGGGGTATCCGTTTGTATTATGTTTTTTTAAAGGAATTATTATTTGAATGTACAGTCACACGACTTTATATTCCTGTATTAGAGTAATAGCACATTCGTATGAATTTTACTTCTCAAGCGCGAGTTGGTACCTAACTTATTCGTATTCTAAAAGGCATATCCGAGTTCAAGACAGTATCAGCGAGTAGCTCTCTTAACCAGCAAATGGGATTAGAATATTTTCTAGACCAATGCAAAGCAGGGTAAACCTTCATAATGTTATAGTTGTATGTATTATTTAGAACTTTCAGCAATGTCCAAGTCACGTATACCCAAATGTTTGACTTGCGCCACCCGCGCCGCGTTCGACCTTCATGAAACATTCATTTATTATAATAAAGACTCCCATTCCAGCCCGGTTCCATAACTTAACACTGCTTTAATCTACTTTTTATTAGGCGCGTGAAACATGTGCACTGCTGTAAATTGTGCTGGGCAATATAGGCATCGCGGGAGGCCATTAACATGTGAGGTATAGTCGTATATCTCACATGGCTATCACTTTCAGTATTCATGATCATGTACTCCGAAAGTCGTTAAATAAATCGCTAAATAATTTTTGTCTTCTAAACGTTATTTGTGACGCTTTAATCTAAACAAAAGCTATCTTTTAACAACACCATTCTAGCGTTCTTTAACGTTTCTCGTACCCGTTCCCGTTTGGCCTATGGTCATGGTATCAGCAAGTCTAGTTTATTAGACTGAAGCGACGCCGATTTGAACTTAATAGTTCTTTTATCAGTAAAAATAGTTCAATGTTAGAAATATATGAATATTTGAACGTGTATATTTCTTCAGGATGTTTTTCATCACGTCGGAGTTGTATAATAGTAATAATAATAAATTCTCCAAACTGAGAAACCAATAGTTTCAAACTAACCTTATTAGCTAGTGCTATGGATACAGGGTGAACGGATAGACATACTTAAGTACGTTTTATAAACATCCACGACTCGAGTACAAATGTCCATGTTCATCACACGAAACATTTGCTCCTCAGCGGGATTCGAACCCGCAACCCTTGGTTTCGTGGCCAGGATCTCTGACCACTCGACTAACGGACCTGTCTATATCAGTATGTATGTATAAATACATACATATACTGTTACATACTTACATTTTAAGAGTCGCCATTGCTGGCAACATCTAACCAAGTCTCTAAATTGTTGCGTTGCTCAAACCTGCAATTTATTATCCCCTTAAGTAGCCTTAAGATTGTCAACATATTTCTATTAAAGTATCTTTCGTTCTTTCGATATTTGTTTGACGATGCCATTGTCCGTACTATAAATTAAATGTTTTCGTTGCTATGTCCTATTGTGTTGAAATGTTGTTTGTTATCTCCTGTTCAGTTTACTACGCGAATAAACATATTGTGTGGGTTGGTTATGCTGGTATTCATCTAGTAATAACACAAATAAATAGGTGTGTTTACAAAACAAGAACATTTCGCAAACACGGTTCGCCTTTATTACTACTGTAGTGGTTTATTCTGCTTTTCTTGTCCTACCTAATCCTACATACGTTTTATTTATCTACAGTATTGCTACTATCATCTGTTTCTATATTTTACTTCAAGGTATAAACGGATTAGTTCAAAATATTAATAGTATCTCAAAAACTCAGAAAGTTACAAGCATTTTGTGCTTAAGCTGTCTCGTTGCCTCGCATGATAATGGTTTCGCGCTTTACATTTTACAGCGGCTATAAACGAAAAAGGTTAATTCTGCTCAAAATTAAATAATGGTATTGTTCGTAGGTATATGCTAACGAGTGATAATCGTGGACAGTTTAGTACTTTATATACATGAGCAGATAAAAACTAGTGCCAATGAAATAGACTTATATAACTATTTTATGTTAAAACAAAAATATCTTGGTAACCAGTCTAAATCTACCATTTTAATAATTATCAAAATATTAATTTTATTAGATCAAGGCTCGATTATTATTGATTTTACATTCTTGATTGTTAATCCGAAAGTTGAGTATTTGTTATGCCTTAGCTACGCACGCTTATACATTTATCTCGCTTATCTCCCAATATATTGTTCAATTAACGAGTACGCTTTGGAACCAATAACAAGTAATTGTAATTCGCGATACACTTACCCTTTATTGAGAATCTACCTAAAGTTCAAAGCACGTAGGCATCTCATAATAAATACGTCAGTTATGTAAACTGTAAGCCACTAAGTAGAGAGCTTTGCCTACATTCGCGAACAGAAATTGAAAAGTTAATACAATAATATAGTACGTGCAAACATACACGCGGATATGACGAAACTTTACATTTCGACAGTCATTAAGTTGGGTTTATATATAACTTGGCGTCTAATTAATGATAGTGGATTTCTAAATCTACATTCATTATTTTTGCAACTTTTATTCTGTTGTAGATAAATTGTAGGTGGATGAGCAGGCTTTTGTATCACAATTTGTATTATTGGAATATTCTACTTCTATATAGAATTAACAAGGGAAATGAGTATATGACATTGACTCAAATCAGGAAAAGACATGGGGCTCAAGTTTGAGTAAGAGAATATGAGTTGCGGATTAAATTGCCCTCGCCCTGGCGTGTCGGTCAGCATTCAGTGAGCGACTGACAACTGATATGTTGGTTCTTCAAAGGACGATAAACAATATTATGTATTGGAATTATCATTGACATAGAAAGACTATATATATACAGCAAGTGCAAATAATTGGGATATTTATTTTAAACCCAAGGCATTTTTAATGATTTTTACATGCTCGTTATAATCCTCGTTATAGAGCTCAATAATTTCAGGCATATTATATAAATGTGCATTGGTGTTTTTTAGCGCGCATAATGTGCACGGATGGTTCGCAGCGAAGTGAGGGCTCGTACACTCACGCGCAGTGTACCGTGCGCCCGCTCCCGATTAAAACTTTAGCTTCCATCTCCCCTTTTCATGTCGTGCCGCACTTCCACAGAGCGGCATTCCTTTTGTTTTCGTATTCGCATTTGATTGTACGTGAAGTATCATGCCTATGGGAAATTACACTCTCCCGTTATTTGTGCTCAACATCATTCACTTTCAACGATAACGTATTGCATGTGGCTTTAGTGTTGAAAACTGTTCGCGAAACGGCACGATGAAATAAACCTTAAGTAGGGCTGTCACATTTCTATTATAATCCTAACCTGCACCTTTTATAATGTGTATGTATTGTTGTTGTTTCTAAACAAACAAACAAATATAACATCACGCCCATGATCCCCGAAGGGGTAGGCAGACTCAAAGGGGCAGCATGCAGCATGTTGTTGTTTCTATGCTAAATATAGATTGCTATAAATAAATGGCGTTGAGAGCCATCGGAGGCGAAGGCAAAATTTACCTCCATCGTCACCCCCCAGCAAGGGTATAATTGCTTTTATCCCTTACCTCTTATTTTTCCGCTCATTATAATTCACTTTGATGATGAGGAAGCCTTTCTATTAAAAAATATAAACAGGATATATATTATTTATATTTTTTCTATAGCCACCTATCTACAAGTTATTTTTACTAAAACCACTGTAGAAGTAATGCCAATATAAGGGGCGATTACAAGATTTAACCATTAGCATATTGATATTATTTTAATCCTGGAATGCACATCCAGAGCCGTCTATTTAACAATACTCGATTTGTGTTGTTAAAGTATTGATTCTGTAAAATTAGAAGAGCAGTAGTAGTAATTATAGTAGTTATAATTAAATACTGGTCTTACGTTGGTGAGCTGGCGACATTAGCCCGGATACCGGGCATCAGACGCATTGCTGCGGCGAGACGGCACCGCACGCAGCGGCGATATGTGTCCAGTTTCCACAACATTCACACACGAGGATAGGTATTTGGGGAATTACAGGGTATTTCGTTAGTAAAAGTTAAAAACAGCAATTGAATTTTTTTATAACTCACTGATTATTTTTTGGAATGGGTATTCTGCAGACGTTATAGAATTATTATGGGCAAGCCCTGAAAAAATGGCAGGCAACATTATCTAATAATCAATATCAGCGTATTGGATTCTTGCCATTTTTGTTGCCTGTTGCATATATTTACTTGTATTTACTAAACATTTTTTTACATCATTTTAAGTGATATAACTGAATCACCTAGCGGTCTAATAAAAGCGACATCCGTAGTAAAATTAAATGACACCATGTTGATTTTTTTTGCTTGGCACCAATCCAGCACTCGCCACACGGCCAATATTAAATAAAACCGCTGTATTTTTTCAAACCCATTTATATATTTTAAGTCGTAAACGGGTAATTTGTATAATTGTTTGTAACCATTGAAATTGATAACATTTTACTATATTGATGTTCTATTCAAGTTATGTAAACATATTATGATATATTTTTTACAGCTAAGTAGGTAAACTGGGATGCAAAATCTATTGATTTTCTAATTAACATGGAAATGTTTTTATCTATTAGTATAAGCTGTAAATTAGTAATCCTCCTATGTGCGTGATCGAAATTTATTGGACGTAACATCCAAACTATTATTATTGGGGTCGCATACAAATGTATGTATCTAGCAACTAGAAACAATCGACTAGACGGAGACATGTGCAACGCGCTCATTTCAAAACTGCATAGGTCAAAACGATGCGCCTGGCCCGACTCTTGTGCAAACCGTGAGCTTTCCTCTCCAACAGGTTCTCGTACGCAATGGTACACGAGGGCAATGCCTTTAAAAACGTTGCAATGATATGTAGATAAGTTAGACATAATGAAAATGGTAATTATGCGCTGTGTAGCTTCTTTTAAAAGTCCATATCGCGAATATTTCGTGTAGAAAGCATTTATAACAATGTTTTTCATATCATTGTCAATTATTGTAACCAGTACCAATACCAGACCCAAATGGGACTCAGAGCAACATGGGCCTTATACTTAATATTCCAACAACTGTAGCATTAACTAGGGGCTAGAACGGGCCACAGGTCTTTTTTATTATCACGACGCACAGTGGTCGAAAATCACGAAAGTTTTTTTGTAGATGCTAGCTCGAGTCATAATCTTTTTTCGAAGCAAACATGGATCGTGCGTAATGGGGACATTTGAAAGAAACCACAACGCGCTGAGCGCCAATTTTGTCGGACAATTTTGAGCTTAACTGACACCCAACATTCCATGAGCATTTTATTGTCCCGCCACAAAACGTGAAGCGAGTATGTATATGGGATTGCACCGACCGCAGCGTTCGCAAATTCGTGAATACGTCATAAACGCACCCGCGGTTTCGCACGGTCACAATGGCCACTTTGTACGAAACCATTTTCGATGCATGCGACACTACAATACACTTGCACAATATCTGTGCAAGTGTTTAAACGAAAATTTATAAAAAGAAAATTATATTAAATTTGCGAATTACTTAGCTCTCAATTTAAGAAATAAAAGCAAATTGTTTATTCCAATTCAATTCAGATACTTTTAGCTCCTGTCAAAATACAACATAAAACATTTATATAAAGTTTTATTTAATTAGTAAACTTTTAAGCTTTATTTACATACATACACTCATTATAATTATTAGTTTTTTTTTTTAATATTATGTGGTTCGGTTGGTGAAAAAAAAAAACGTTTCTTCATCTGTTTTAGGTTATTTTCCTTACTAGCTACGGTATTTTTATTACTTTCGAGTGTTGTGAAGACTAGAGCAACTTTGCCAATAGTTTGAATGAGTTCAAGATGTCGAAATGTTTTGAGCAATAATACAGCATAGCTATAACAATGTCTTGTTGACTATACGAGCTGAACACGTCTCGTTGTCTCAGAGTGCCAAGTTGAGTTGGGTTCGGAACGCAAACTATTAAAAACTTAGTCAGAGTTGCCTGTTAGCTTAAGAGAGGCCGCGTTCTTAAGCTGCACAAACTTGCTCAAATTTCTATAGAACAGTGGTTATTGTCGAGTTTTAGCACAGATAACATTTTCAGATATAATAACTAATTTTAGGTAAAGTTGGAGGAAATTAATTAGGAGTACATTTAGTATGAAAAAGTATGACGAGAGCTGGGTACCTAAATAATAAATATACCACTTTTTCCGGCGCCTTAGAACGCCCAACTTACAATCTCCATAATTTAGGCGGAAAAGACGGTGTGTTTATTATTTAGGTACCCAGCTCTCATCTTAATTTTTCATAACTTGGATAATCACGATATCTATCCTGATGGCATATTTTTCCATTTCATACTGTGTGGCTAACCACTTTAAAGACTCTGTAGTAACCTTAGCTTAGCTAAGGTACTTAGTTGTATTGATGCGTTTACGATATGCAATTCTTCAGAAAAAAGAGGTTGCGAATTAATTGCAAGATTTATTGATGTCAATAACTGCTTTATTTTGCGTTTGCTTAGTTAAATATAAACGTATAAAGTATAAATGACCATTCTTTAAATAAAAATTAAAGCCCTCATGGCCCCGTTTTAATTGACTTTGCTTAAATGGCTTTCAGGGACGCAGTTAGGGAAGTTATAACCAGAGTTCATTATGAGATAAACCCGCCGTAAAAAAGTTAAACACTGGAATGAAAAGTTGATTGTTTTTGTGTTCCGCGACGCGAGCATAACGCGGATTTAATTATGTCGCTCGTCGCGCCGCGACGCCGCGAGAGGGCGTCTTTGTGGCCTCTGTCTACTGATGTTGCCTCGCAAGTTCTAAAACTTTTTGGGCCTGTGCCAAATTTTGTTGATAAATAATTTTTAATGACACTTATTATGCCTCTTCAAGCCTAGCCCTTTGTAAAGGGTTTCAAATAAAATTGGTTAGGTATAGTCATTGATATTGTCCAGCCCCTATAATAAGAGGTCCATTAGCTATCATAATACAGTATGTATTAATGAAATGCTAGGAAATGCCTTACTAGTCACTTTCAGCTTCAGAATAGATGGCAAAAATTACGTTTGGGGTATCCTTATATTTCAATGACAAAATAAAACTATACTAATATCAAAATTCATCAATTTGCCCTTTGTTGAATACCTATATACATTAAATCACGCCCATAATCAGAGGGGGGTAGGCAGAGTCAAAGGGTCAGCAAGCTCCTTTTAACCACACTTAGCCAAAAATAAAACTGGGCTAGGTTAGATGGAAAACTGTGAAAAAGTACTGACATGTGGCCAGCTCGTCGCCTAAACAATCACATACCCAAAACCCGTATACACCATGACTCGCCTTTTACAACATGCCAGGCAAGAACCACAGTTGGCACATTATTTTTAAGTGCCAGACCAATATGGGACACTGCCCTTTGTTGAATTTAATAACAATTTTCAATTATATGTTATCTCAAATATCTAAATGATAACCTGGAATTCGGTTATTTCATAAGAGTTGGCTTGTTAAAAAAGTGTGAAATGAATTTACTTATTAACAATTATCTAACATTTACGCACGGTACTCCCCATTTTGGGAACCTATGCTCCACTTTAGCTAATACCTATGTGTAATTACAAAATAGTGCTGTACTATAGATGCATAAATGTATTTATATAACGAGGCTCGTTGAATACGCCCTGATATCTTCATATTATTACACAATATTTATTACTGTACTCCGTAACGACTTGGCTTTGTATCGGTTTATATTTCCATGTGTTTGTTTAGTTTACATCATCGGGGATGTAGCAATATTATTTTAAAGAACAAATAATAGTTGTTATGAATATCATTTAATTTAGAAATTGTTTTAACACAGTAAACAATCAGAAGTGCGAGTTGGTCTCACGCATTTGAAGTTCTTGCTTAAGTTTGTCTGTATGGGTAATTTACAATATAATAAAACCTTATTAATTCCTTAAATAAGTAACGTTTTATATACTTATATCTTTTTAATATACTATTTTTCATTCCTTAAATGAGTAAAGTTTTATATATTTCATTCTAATATACTGTTTTATATATATTATTCGAATATTTTCCAATTCAAATTTCATTTATCGGGGAATATGTAGATACAGCATCTCAGATGTTGATATATCATTTTCAACTGGTAATTTCTGTGTAAATCTGTGACAAAAATAGGTACAATAAGTCTCACCATAAATTAACCATTTTGGTGCGGAACCCTAAAAGGTTCGCTAATTACATTATTCATGACTAAGGAAAACTAAGTAGCGAAGTTTTAATTGTCCATGTTTTGTGGGCTAGTGTAGATTGTGGCGTGTCCTTGCCGCTTGCCTCCAGTAATAAAGCTGAGTACATGCATACCAATCGGGGGATACTTACTTCACAAGCAACCGTGATTCCTTGATTAAGACAAACGGAGACGGGAAGCAATTAGATGCCATTGTAGGACCCTGTTTTACAACAGGAATACGGATTCGGAATGAGAGGGGCAACGTGATTAGAAAATTTTGTATTAAAAAGGCCTACTACAAGGTAGAAGACTATTTAAATGATATCAATATCTGGTTGGCCTCATAATAGTGTTTTCACCAGCATTGACTTGGTTAAGAAATTGTATCTATTAGTTATAAGACTTGGCATTTAAAAAGAGTAACTATCGAGTTTCTTGCCGGTTTCTTCTCGGTAGAAGCTGCCTTTTGAATCGGTTGATATTGAATTTGTTTTCACGATATAATTAAAGATCATTTCATTTTATTTTATACTGTACTGGCATAAGTCCTAGTTACCTGGTATGAGTATAAGGTTTTAAGAGTATATTGGTCTTAATAAAATTAAATGAAGCCCTAAATTGCTAAGCACGAAATATGAGTACACCAATTTGGGTACATAAAGAATATTAATATTTTTTAAGACCAAGGAAGGTTCAAGTATCAGCGAAGTTCACATGAACTACGCGACTCATAGATAGTATTGTGAATATGTATGTACGTTCCTATGTTTGTTGCTGAATGTTACACGTATGTATTTATGTATGTCATCATCTTCCTAGTGTAATGCCCCGTGCTTAGACAGGGTCCTTTCAGATCATGATCCAGGATTTAGCGAATCTGGACATTGAAGTGGCTGCCGATCTGACCTTCGTAACCATAAGATAGGGGAACCAGACAATTTTTGGATCATAGTTACAAATCCAAAGTTGTTCGAATTTGCAGGTTTTATCATGATGTTTTCCGACATCGCCGAGCTAGTGGTAAATACGTACATAGATTTTAAATATCTAGAGGTCTGGTTTCAACCCGCACCCCTCGGTTATGAGGCGCGTGTCCTTACCATTGAGCTACCACCGCTCTGTATGTATGTACGTATATATCTTACGTATTTTTGCAATGATTTCCGCTGTATAAACTTTTGCTTGATGTCGTCAACGATCTCATAAACGTTTGATGATATAAGGTTTCAATGTGCCGGGTTCGATGTGTGTTGAATAGGTATAATATCGGAAACCTTAAGATATTTTTTGAATAATAATGATATGTATGTATTATTAAAACGACTGCGTTCTGTATATTATCGTTTTGGGTTATAAATGTCGGGGTTTTGTTAAAAGTCGCCTGCGGCATCTAATTGCTTTCGGCGTAGCTTTGTGTTGTTAATCGAGGCGAATGGTATTGTTCCTCCAGGTGGGCTGTTGTGGCAGCAACAAAGGCAGTATTTCATTCTTCGGTCCGGTGTCCTTCTTAATCATAATAATGGCGGTCTACTAATAATTTTATGGTGCCGATGCTGCCAAAATAAAGTTTCATTAACGTTCCCATAGAGTATTGCTTTCTCATTTACATTTATGCGGTTCCGTGGCCAAATCGTAACGCTTATGGTAATGGTATATCTATCTATTAGTGTGTTTGTCTATCTATTAGTGTGTAAGTATATATGTGATGGTATTCTCAGTGCCTTGGAATAACATCGTGTCTTGGAATTCTCTGTGGCTTGGAATAACATTTCCAATTAATAAACACACGTTTGAAATGACTACTTTGTTCTTAGTAAACACGTAAAAGTAAACACGTAAAAATTGTTTATTTCCTACTATTAACCGAAAACTACTAATAAAATGTGTGGCAGCAAAAATTAGATTTTAGTTCCGAAGATGAAATACTCGTATATAAATATGAAATATATGTAGTACATGCAAGTGGAGTATCGTTTCAACGGCTCAAGCTTGAAGTGAGATTTGAGCAATATTTAAAGAGACTTATGTCAGGAACCACATGCCTTAGGTGTTTAAAGAATTACAAAATACGAATTATTTGAGACCCAGGAAGCCTTCCAAGTTATTGCGAGTTCTGCACAAATTAACTTCTTTATGTGATTTAAATATCTCTTGAAATTCATGTAATCTTCTTAAAATTCATGTAGGCCCATGAAGTACGAGTACAGTTAGGATATAGATACAAATATTGTGCTTAGGTATTCAAGTAAAGAAATTTCTGATTAGATGAACATGCCTAATTATCTTAACCGACTTTACCTTCTCTAAACACAAAGTTCATTTTGGCTTACACCTCAAGTCCTGTAATTCCCAGAGGGATAGTTACACAGTAAGCGATAATTACGTTTTAAACAGCGGCGGTGCGCGGCTAAGAGCCTTGATTACCGGTGGATTAGAGGACGTAATATACCTAACGTCAGGTAGCGCCTATATCTACACGACACGGCAGTATAGAGATTGCAACAGTAAGCAAACTGTACGATATCGCACGCTCATCATACATTCCCGATTTGATGTGTCTTCTGAAGTCATTTACGATACAGCTATGCCCCAAAACAGCAAGGATTTGTAGTTTTTCCTGATTCTATCAACAATTAGTCTTCTCACTTACTCTCTAGATCTGCCATGTTGTCAGAGAATTGCATTGTAACAAACTTTGTAGTATAACATGTTCATAGGTTTTTTAGTTCTTTTTCTTTTTAATCATGTGTCATACATCAAATTTCATTAAAAACTTTTTCGAAATTCAACTGTGAAAAAACTAACGCGACAGATAGTGACTTTTCAGCTTATAGGTAGTTTACCTAGACTGCCTCTAAGGACCAAGAGGTCCCGGGTTTAAATCGGGTTCAAATATTTCAATATTGAAATTACTTAGTTACTGCCCGGGGTCAGGAAGTTGGCGGTTTAATCACCCCCGTGCCTCGAAAAGCACGTTAAGCCGTTGGTCCTGCGCCTGACCTCTTTCCGGTCATGTCGAATTGCGGTCTCACCGGACTATGAGAATGAAGGATTAGAGAGTGCTTGTGCACTATAATATCTCCTGCGCAGATGGCTAATCTTCATTGAGATTGGCCGCCGTGACCGATATCGGTCAGGAGGACATTATTGTTATTAGTTTACCAGTCTGCTACAAATCTGGCATTGCTATCTGTTTACCTCTACATGCGTAGTTTTAGGTTTAGGTTTAAGTTTACCTACTATCACTAGATTACTGTACCTATCGCCTGTAGGTCCATAATTTGTATGTGTGCTGTTTTATATAACGTTGATAATATTTACTATTAGATATCTTTGTACAACTGACAATTATTATCTGATGCCTGATAGTTTTCTATATATTTTTTTACAATCAGAGCAAGAAATTTGCGGCAACTTATTAAATAGTAATAATAGTTAATAATATAAAAGAAAATTATTTTTGTAGGTATGTCTAAAGTATACTCGTATGTACAAAAAAGTTAAATATTGGATGTTACGAAAGAGGTTATCACTATTTTGTTTTGTGACTAAAACCAGATTTGCACTGTTTCTTTGGCAATCTGAAACCCAGTACAATATTCTAACCACAATGCCTGCGTAGAAGTTTACGGAACAATTATTTCGTTCATACTCATATAATACTTGCCAGTGAGGTTTTGTTATGATACGAAATATCCAATGCGATAGATGGGAATTCAATTTGCAAATCAATTTTGCATTTCGTTTCAACCCACGAATCGTACTTCGATGGAGATGTATTTTAATACCGTTTATTTTAATACCGTTTGATTGCAATATCTCATCTTTAGGTTTGATTTGTCCATAAGCTCATTATTTGATAATATTACATCTATAAGGAGTATCTTATATATATTATAAGTATTACTACGATGAGATATAATATTAAGTTATAAGTTTCGTATTAGTCTGTTTTCAGGCAAATTCGTTGGTTGTCATAGGTATAGTGCATATTTAAAAAATATATATATTCCTAGCTGTGCAAAGGGAACACAGAGGGTGAAAAAGAGGGCATGAACTTTTTATGTCCTCTTCATGAAATAAGGCTTTTTTTTGAGAGGACAAACGGTAGTTGGCCGAAGGCGGCCTTTACTACCTACTGAGCTGGTGGGGGAGCGGGGAGCTCTCACCCCTAATGAAATAAGGCATGCAGCAGTTTATGTTAATAACCGCTAACTTTCTCTATAATCTTGGGGGGATATATCTAGTGTTGTAGGTATAAAACTTTTAAATCCCAGGTTCAATCTAGCCACTGCTTGGTTAACGACCACTGCTGAACGTAGCTTGCCAGACGATCACATAAGCCAATTTAAAAAAGTTCGTTATCTAGACTCACCCGGGATTAGAACCCGGCAACTTTTGCTGGTCCGATGATCACAAAACTCTGCGACGTAGTTGAGATTAAAGTATTAGCCGTTCTTTTGGGTTCCAAAAGAGGATTATATTTTTTACTTTTCATTCGATGCGTGTTAAACTTTAATAGGTGCACCTCTAATTAAATTACTTATTTATCTTTTATATGTCAATATACAATATAGTATTATGGACCTACATACCTATATATATATATATGTTTATTATCTGACTGTGTGCTGAATATATATGTATGGAAAAATATTTTTATTCACTAAGAGAATCAACATGCACTTTTAATAAAAACATAAGCAGAATCAACTTTCATATACGATTTCCGAATTCCAAACGTGGACCTTACAGTTGTAAGCGTACACTGTACACTTTTTATAAGGGCTGGCAAATCACTCGTAATTTCCTTGTTGTTGAAGGTGAGACGATCATTTACTATACAATATGTAACATTATTTTATTTTATACCTCAAATAAATAAATAACTATTTAGGGACTGTATTGGGCACAAGTGATATACGTATAAAACGTCAGTATCCTCAATGAGTACATACTCAAACATTAAGTGAAATCTTAAAATAAGCCAGATTTGGTCTAGTGTCCCATTGGGGACGCTGTTCGTAACATGATACAGACTACTAAATGAGTATAAAACACAGGTTCAAATGTGTAGTTTTTAAGTAAGAAACTAAAGTATGCAAAGAATAATTTTGAAAAATCTTTAAAAAATGTATTAAAGTATGTCTATCCGTTACTTAGGATCCATAACATCCATAAAATAAGCGTATATGCTTATTTGTACAAGAAAATTGGCGTGTCAGTTCAGTTTTAACTAGAGAATTGGTGTGTCAGCGTGGTTTTAACTATTAAAAAAGTGAATAACTTGTGTATTTATTTAACTGTTTGTCTGCACCAAGAAGATTACCTAAATGAAAAGCGTTAACACAGATAAGATGACATAAATAATTGTTAAACTATGTCAATTGTCAATTAGCAGGCAAGTGTCGGTACATATACAGCGTGATAGGCAATTGGATGATGATGAAATTTTACGACAGTTATAAAAACAAGAGCAACGTAACACCCGCGACATCGCGTCACGAGTGTGATCGCTGTAATTGGTTGTGAGTCGTATTTCTTGGGGGTCGTAATAAGCAGGTTGTTTCTGACATATTGTACTGATTCGGTTTTATAATAAACGGTGAAATGGGTATAAGGGCCGGATATAAAAATACGTTTCGGAATGTGCGTTGGTTTTTGTAAATTTCATTAGTAGGGTTATACGAAAAATATTGTTATCTATACTTACTAATATATAAGGCTGAACAGTTTGTTTGTTTGGTTGAACACGCTAATCTTAGAAACTGGTCCGAATTTAAAAATTATTTTTATGTTCTATAATTCATTTATCGATTATTTATTCATTCATTTTTCATTTCTTTATAACATCACGCTACGACACATGGTACAGCTAGTTAACGATATAATAATATTTAATCGTTCAAATTATTCAGCTAAATTAATCGTCTATTCAATCATTTTAAACACTGATACTGGTAGAGACAGGTCAAAATCTCGAATAGTTATCAGTCGTCATGGAAGCTGAAGCATTTAGGAATTAGATCGAGTTGTTTAGGTACTTCTCCAGTTCGAAGACTCGAATTGGATTTTGGTCTCCAACATCAAAGCGAGCCAGTCGCTTCTATTTTGTGCTAAGTCTGTCCTGACACCCTTCCGGACAGACAGTTCAAAGCAGCCTCAAATCGTTTGTAGATTTAACCAGACTACAAACGCAGTTGGTCTTTAAATACGAGTATTTATTCAATCTGTATTCACGGTTTGTTAATTCTTCGATCACAATAATTTCTCATTTCATTCCCGAATATACGCTCACAATTTGGAATTTATCCTAAAACACCACGGTTCCCGTACAAGTAAATTTATTTACCTCTCCTTATCTAATGATAAGAATGTGTAAATACCTGAGTAGATTAGTTATTAGTAGTTACGATGGTAAGGACCCGCGCCTCTTAACCGAGGAGTGCGGGTTCAAACCCGGGCACGTACCTCTGGATTTTTCAAATCTATGTACGTATTTATACCACTAGCTCGACGGTGAGGGAAAACATCATGATGAAACCTGCAAATTCAAATAACTTTGGATTTGTAACCATGATCCAAAAATTGTCTGGTTCCCCTATCTTAGGGTTACGAAGGTCAGATCGGCAGTCGCTTCAATGTAATTACCAGACTCGCTAAATCCTGGATCATGGTCTAAGCGGACCCCGTCTAAGCACGGGACATAACGCTAGGAAGATTATTATGATTATTAGTTTCTTTTAGTAAAATTTCCCAATTGTTTTCTTAATGCTTGTTAGTTGGCTTCTAATATGTTCTCAAATGATGTGTGCATTATAACTGTCTATAATTTGATACGCAGTTTCTTTTTTATTTTAAAGGTATTTGTTTGTTACAGTTTCTAATTGCAATGCCCAAATCACAATCGTACCTCAACTAAAATATTGAAAGTAATTTCATTAGTTTATCTCACATTGACATAAGTCAAGTATACAATATATAATCCTGTTTATAAAGAATATCCGCAGAATGCAAGGAAGAAGAGCATTCAGCAATATCATTACCTATATTTACCCTTGATAGAGCCGATAGAGCCATATCGTTCGCGCCAGGCTCATTTAGAGCAGTTATTAGGGGGTTGCATTTACTCGGGGGGTATATACGTCCCCCGCAATCCACGAATGGTCTGGGGGTGGTTATGGCAATGAGAGCACTTAGAGAAGCGACAAATGTTGACTTCAACCTCGTTTTCACGTAATCAAGGAAACTCGGGGAATCGTTCTAGCGGATTTAGGAAACGAATGGTCAATCGTGGATTCGGCTTAGGTAACCGTTGCAATATTCTTTATTACAGTATTTAATTGTACACAAAAGCGTAATGATGTTGTAATAATCATTTAACTTTTCATATAATCTAACATAAATCTACGATTATGAAGAGTTAATACTTTTATTATTGTTTTTATTGTTTTACAATTAGGCGATAAGGAGCCTGTGAGCTGTGCTAACATGCAATAATTCAAGACTTCAAATTATATTTGGGAAGGTAAAGTGTTTGTTTCGAAGATGTCTACCTATTTTTTTTGCATTATAATGATAAAAACGACGAAGTCATAAAATAATTACGTTTAGGTTTGTTGTCTATCCACGATTATTTACTTAATATTTTTCATGTGTGAATTTAGTTTTAGATTTTCTTGATTGTTGAGCAAAGTTTACCAATAATTTTTGTGATAAACTTTAAGTTAGTTCAGATAAATTTTATTAAAAAATATGCTTAATCATATTCATCTTCATATTAGATATGGAAAGTGAGATTGCACTACACGGCAAACCGCGTCTTTTGTCGTTTCATTGTGAATGTTGACACGTTTCCAATTGCGAATGTAGGTGAGAGTTTATTTCAGGAAGTGAATTCTATTCTATTTTACAACCATCGTTAAACCAAATTGAACTCATGCTTTCGTTCAGCACTAAGCAAGAATTCTAAAAGGAAGGCAGATAATACATCTGTTTCAAAGAACAAGACTAAAAATGGAAGGTAAAAAATGTGTTGTAATTTTTGAAATATCCTTAGTAATGTGAGCTTTGGTGCCGAAGGAAAATAACGCGAATGTAATGGCCTGTGCACCGATAAAGTATTTACATTTTGGCTCAGTTAACTTGTATTGAATTTTTTTGGCTTGACTTAATGGCCGTCTTGGGTTCTTACGCGTATTAGGTACCTTCTTCTTTAGTATTCGTCGAAATATTTTTATTTTCAGCAGAGAAATAATAAATAATAAGGTAACTGTTACCGGCAATCCAATTAGATTTTTTATGCTAAGGAAAATGCTTGTATTGTATCTCAATAGAAAATATTTTTTCTTTATTGATTCACGCAGGTTTATAAAATAAAAGCTTTATTATAAGTCAATCTAAAAGCATAAAATTTTAAAGGTTCCTTCTATTTCAATAATAGGTAACATAATTAATAGAATAATGGAATTTTATTAATATGGCCTTATTACGAAATGTTACATATTTATCTCGTGAAGAATCCACCTTTTAAATATTACTGTTATCAATGTCCCTAGCTTCATGCCTTATCCACATTTAATTTCTTACAAATGTTGGATATGTGCGACAAATTTGATGTAGCACTAAGACTACTTGACTTAAGCAAACACCGAACTAACTTACAGAATAGCCCAGCAAATTTTCCGCAGCAGTAAAACTGCTCTATACCTCCCAGGCTCTGAGAAGATTGAATAAGATGTAAGGAGTGGTTTACATCAGTTTATGCGGCTATAAAGCGGCTATATCGCATCCTGAAATCGTAACACCGCTTGCATCCCGTCGGTAAGAGCGCGGTGACGTCATCCCGCCGAAATATGCTCCCGCAAGCGCTTCCGAACCGAACCAGCTTGCATATTTAAGCAGCTGTGAAGCTGCCTCCGAGGAATACTTATCCCACAACTGAGTTATACTATTATACGGTTTCGACGACTGTTGCTATGTATGCCATTAATCTGACTGTTATCAGGCCGTATAGTAAAAATAAAAATATTAAACTCGCTTATGCTAGCGGCTCGGCTACTTGATATTCGTTTTATCACAGAGACTCTTATCTTTATTTTGGGATTAAACATTTTTGTGGGAGCAAAAATAGCCTGTAGTCTTTCTCTGAATTCAAACTTTAGTGCAATCTTCTTCACCATCAGTAATGTAGGTTAGGCGTGAAGCTGTCACAGATAGACTAAATGACACCATGTGTTATTTTCGCTATTTTAATAATACGCAAAATTCTGTTGTCACACGACTTCATGAGCTTTAAAAACGAGTTGATTAAGACCCGTTCACTATGAGGTAGGTACAGCTCTTAACTCGGGTATATGAGTTCTAACAAAATGAAATTGAAATAGAGAATTGCAAACTTTGCGGAAAATATAACGAACACATGGCGGAAATAAGACTCAACGATTACCTTATTACCTAGGGTTTTAACATTCGTTATAAAATATAAAATAGGTGGTAAAAAAGTGATGGCATTTTACTATGTATAATATTGATATTTCTTAAAAAAAAAACCACTTCTTTGCATTCATAATACTAGTTTTGATAACAAATATATAAATAAAACAAATAGTTATTCTCCAGACTGAGATACCAATTCCCTAGTTCCAAACTAAGCTTGTACTATGAGTACTAGGTGAACGGATAGACATACTTAATGCTCTTAGCAGGATTCGAACCCGAAACCCTTGGTTTCGTAACCACTCGACCATGGCCTGTCATAAATAGACATAATCTCTATATAACACCTAAATTAAAGTTTCACTTGCAAGTGGCAGCCATCGTAAAATATTAAGTACCTGTTTACATTGCCAAATCAATGTTTTCTTGCGAAAACAGTACTTGGCCTCGCCGACGTGGTATAGTGAGCCTTTCTCAGGACTCGGGCCAGTCACCTCAGATGAATAAGGTCGAATTCTGATAATTCATATTCGCAATTAGACAGGCCGATAAAATGAGAGTAATATGTAGTTTTCATTTCAGACGGTAGCAACGTAGCATGTTGTGGTTGCTCAATGGTAAGGATAAGCGTCAAGCATGCAGGGGTTCCGGTTTAAATTTCAAATTTAAGTCCGCATTGATACCATTAATTTGTCGGTGTCGGAAATGATCTTGAGGGAGCTTGTACATTCAAATTACTATTAAATTATGTGTGTCGGCTGTGTAACTATATATATCTATGAAATTATTTATATCGCCTAGGGCTTACGAATATCAGGAAATCAAGGTTCGCTAAATTCAAGACCACGGTTTAAGCTGTGGTTGGCGCTCGTATCAGTAAAGTTTAAAAAAGAAAAAAAGCTACTAGTGCGCAAGAAAACATTCTTCAGACAACTATCTAGTTTCTACAATTTTATGATGATTGTTTGAATTGACAACACTTACAAGTCTAAAACGAACTTACTTTTTAATTTATTGTTTTGCTTAATAATAACGTTATACATCTTTCAGAATAAATATTCATTATTATTACTTCAAAACGTGCTATATTATCCACTTTTATAGAATTTAGAACTAATATTTCTAAATGGTGGAAATACACATTAAGGCAATTGGGCTCGGCATGTTGCCGACTGCGACAGCCTGTTTAGCTGGTCAAGCGCCCTCACCTCGCGATCGATAAGTGAGAGTGAGACAACTTCTTAAGCCCTTGAAACGGAGACAATTTCCTGTATGACAAATCAAATAAATGTATCTTATTGGGATATTGTCATAGGTTAGTTGTAAACCCCGTTGCACTTTCACCCAAAAAATTATTAGCATGCGCAAAGTTTATACTGTATGTCCCACGCAACCTGTACCAGTGAAGGTCAGTGGTTAGGGTACGTCAATACCCATCGATTGAACCCCCATTTATGCTCTGCGATTTTTTTGTAGTTTTCGATATATGACCATTTTTTTTAAATCTCAGATTTCCACAGATGCCTACACTCTTTAAACATAATATGGACAAAAATATCTTAAATAAACATCACACAAAAAAATTATAACCAAAAACTTACAGATACATAAAATTCGAAAATATATTCATATTTATTTCAGACTAGCTACAAATCGTTTAAAAATGTGTTCCACTGTTGGGTGTTTTAATTGGATTTACAGTGACAATAGTTGAACAATTTCAGCAATTTTTCACTCTGGGTTTGAGTCAAGTACTAATTTAATGTGACTGTGACTTATTACAGTAATTTTTACTTAAATCAGTTCTGGTTATTTATAAAATTAGGTTTAATTTTGTTAAAATAACTCTAGAGTATAGTGTTGTCTATTATAAATATCTATTGGCATTAAAAGTCCAAGGAAACATTACAACAGATTATAAAACTCTCTAAAACGACTATTAGGTTAACTTTATAACTGACGTCACAGACATCGTTTTGTTTTAATTACAAGTCATAATGCAATAACATTCTTACCTCTTCTATTACCTCTATCAGTACATAACCAATATGTAGGTACGAACTTATCCAAGTCAAGACATGCGCTAAACAACGAACATTTCATTTTTACGTCTACGAGTATGTATGTTTCAATGTTGCTGTACAAACGTGTTTTACCGACGTTTTTTATACTAAGCATCTGGCATCGAGCGGCGAGCCCGCCTCTGAAAAGGTTGACGTGCCTACCAGGCACAACGTACATGTAGATCTGTTCACAACATCAAACGGCTGGATGTGTGTTTCCAACTGTTTGTATCGTTTTGTCTTCAACAGAACAGCGGAACGAGGTTCGCGTGTTTATTTTAGAACGTCTTTGTATTTATACTGCGAAACTAGCTAAACTTCCTTTCATTGATTTGAAAGCAGTTGTTATAGAGACCAGAAATGACGAAAGTAACTTTACACAAATAATATGTTTCGTCAACGTTTGGACACGTTACGTGGCCGAGGTCAAATAAATTCAAACTTTGACGAGCAAAATGTTATCCGCCACCTTTCGTTCTGCCACAAGTAGGATACGTAGGTACCTACTTGCGAACTCTGGACTCATGACCTAGGTTTCAGAGTCATCGTCGTCAGTGAAATCGTTCAGACTTTAATTTTGTTTGATTCTTGAAGAATAACTATTCCTATTTACACTACGTCACCCAGCAAATACCGAATACATACCGTTTTTCCTTCAGTATTACCTCTGAACCGTCTGCGCCCAGGCAGAGCACTTTTTGTGTTGTCTATTCTTATTAATCTGCAACAAAGGACGTTAGCAGCAGCTGTCGCTTTGGATTACTCGGGTGCCTTTAGATTATTTTTTCGTAGTTTCTCTCGGGAATCCACAGTTTGCTACATAAGCAAACGTTTTTTGTAGTGATACAAGCGTTGATGTTGGTCTATTCTGTATTTTATTTACTTCGGAAACCTTCATCAGGCTGAAGTGTACGTGGAAAGTATTTTTTATTCAATTCATGACTTTTTCATCGTTTTCTCTCATTTCTCTCCTCTTGAAAGACACTCTGTATGTATTTTTGGTGTAATAGAATACTTAAATATATAAATTTTATACTATAACACAATTGAACACATTCCAAAGTGGCTAAGCACTTGTAATGTGGGCATCAAAATTATCGAACATGCCAAAATTGAGTATAAACCAAAAGATCGAACTCACACACTTGCCTTGCGAACCCTGACTTACGCACCAGCGGGGCTACCGCATGTCTCGCGATCAAAAAACCACAATTTCAATTATTTTTGCTCACTTTTGGAAATACTGTCTGATTATTTTAGCCTTTCTTTTAGAGATAGTAATACTCTTAGAAAGAACTTCATTAAAATTAATACAACGGCACAAAACACCCTTTTGGTGGGTAACAAACAAGTTCGGTTTCGTCGCTCATAAAGCAGAATTTAGGAATATCAAAAGATTTCAACTTTAATCTACATAACAAAAGGTTTCGCGTCTCCCTTCCCGTTGATGAAGACTTATTAAAATGTTTCTAAACAAAGCGTGAAATGTATTATTCAAAGCTTGCAGCTGGGGCGCAAAGTAGGCGGTTTGTCTCTGACCACGTTCTGAGCAGATTAATTATATTCGCGTTTAATGAACAGATAATAATTAATATGTTGACACGATTATATAAACAACGCAGAAGCGTCAGTATCATCGTAGATTTGAGAGCTTGCATATTATGTGAAGTATAAGATCGGTTTACATCCCATGTTGGTCTGGGACTTAAAAAAAAGGTGCCAACTGTGTTCCTTGCCTAGCATGTCGTATTATTCGGTTTTGGGTATGTGATTGTGTAGGCGACGAGCTAGCTAAATGACACTGCTTTTTCATAATGTTATCCATCTAACCCAGGCCAGTTTTAATTTGTGGCTAAATGTGGTTAAGAGAGCTTGCGGCCCATTTGACTTTGCCTACCCTTTCAGGTATTGTGGGCGTGATGTATGTAATATGTTTGTATGTACCTATGTATAAGATCTTTTTCCCCTGCAAAAGTCAAAAGTAATTGTTATTAGTTTAAAATTTTTATAATGTCAAGAGACTAAGTTATAGTTACAGCTTATATAAATTATTGTATTTGCTTTATTTTGTAATATTCGATGTTAAGTAAGTTGGTATTAAATTAATTAGTACAAATGAGGTTAATATATGTAATGTAATGAACTCGCGCCCTGCAGGGGGGGCTCCGAATACTCCTGAGGTATCCCTGCCTGTCGTAGGAGGCGACTAAAAGGGCCTTTGGGGTCGTGGGGGTTAGGGGATGGGTCCTCTGGCCCTCAATCGTCCCCGGAGAAGCCGACTGCAGGTGTTACACCCGGTCCGTCAGGATAGGGTACACAGCTGTCTATGTGGTCGTGAAACACCACCCTAGGTGTTCTGGGGGAGAATACCACTCCCTCGAGATGGGCCGCTAGGCGGCAGCGCGCGCTGCGTAGACTTTACGAGATGAATCCCGACAGTGGGGATCCCGTTGGTTTTGCGTTAGCGCCCGAAGAACGACAGCCTTGAGGTTTAGTCGGTAGGGTCTCCGGAGATTGCTACCGGTTTCGAGCCCGACTCACCCTTTTAGGTCCACCCAGGACTCTAACTGGATGGTGCGTAAGTAAGCATTCCCCAAGTAAAAAAAAAAAAAAAAAAAAAAAAATGTAATGTAATGAACTCGCCTTCGGAAACCAAACAAAAACGGGTCTTGTAAACAAAAAATACGCTTATATGAAGCTTGCTCGAATTTTCTGTCAATAAGTCTATTTACAAAATGGTAATTAAATGTTTGTGCTAATATTTATGAAAAATGATAGAAATGTACTCATTGTATACACGTATTATGATATTTTTTTTACATAAATCTGCAGGATAATGACATATTTATGATTGCATTTTATTATCAACATTAATAATAATAATTCCAGATAGTTAACCTTACGATTCATGTTTTCCGATTTCCTGTTTCCTACAAATTTGGCAAGAAACAACAAAACTATACAGTTAGCAGCTTGTAGGTACCATCAGCAAAAAAAGAAGCCAAACAGTTTTAACCTCTACTCCCATGGACTTAAGACCAAATATATTCGCTACTTCTATTGCCGCCGTACGTACAAAGCAACATTTTACTTTATAATGGCGCAAACGTATTTGTAGAGGCAGACCGGGGCTGCTTTGTGCTCTCAGTTCGCAGGGATTGCTGTAAGCTACGAAAATCCCGGAAAATAGCCATCCATGATGTTCCTATGATAACATAGTAATCTGTAGCTTCCGTCGTCGTTATTTTCAAATAAAGTTTCTCGCTAAAAAAAAACATGTTTTGGTCAAGGATTCCGGCCTTATATGTGTAATCCCTTTCAATGATGTAAATATTTTGATAAGTAATAAAATTATAAATACTTTTCCCCTAGCTTATAGATAATTATGGTATTAATATTTGTCAAAACTCAAAAGTAACTCACCAGTTTTTATCGTAATATTATTATTGTTCGAAACTGGAAACTTAAAAGTCCACATTATATTGGTGTTCTCTGTAAAAAAAGTCAAGAAGCTACACGGTAACGCGTCGTTATTATGAAAGCAATCAAATATGTTGTTCTTTTGTTTCAGACTTACCGGACGAAAATGAACAGGAAACTGTGAATATCTATCTCATTGTGATCTATCGCAACATGGAAATTTCTCATTAAATTTAGAATCCTTTATATTGTGTTCCAAAATGTCGTGTGAAAGAAGAACAATGTTCCTCGTGACTGTGTTAGTGTTAGTGAGTGCTGTCAGTGCCAATTTGAACTCTTCGAGTGAAGTGATGGGTTCGAGAATGGCGTGGATGAAGAGCTTGCTGGACCACCACGACTGGCCGGAGTTGTTAGCCAAGAAGAACGTGGGTCTGCCGAAGGAGTGTGACGAGGACTTGAGGAGTTACCTCGCGGCGTTGAACGCTGGGAAATTATGGGCTTCAAAAAGTGAGTAAACATTTGCTACATTAATTAGGGCCAATCTTAGATCCAGAACTAGGTTTGTTAGCTTTAATCTGATTTTAAGGCTAATATAGCATCACCATTACAAGAAAAATGCTATTAGCTTTTATATGGGCATCTTTGTTCCAACGGTATTTTAGTTCAAATTAGTTTTAAATCATTTAAGTTATATGCGGGGTTATGTTGGCTCTTCCAGTAGGTTTTAATATACCGATTTGTTTGGCTTACAGATTGGGTACCTTTAATAAAATCTAAGCAATTTTAAGTGTGCATACGAGAACCTCAATATTTAGATGTTAAGCATCGAGAGTGGATATAATTTATGTTCATTAGATTAATTTAATACCTTTCCTTTCTTTTCACTCAAACCACGAAAGCGTGATAATATTAAACTTCTAATTAATTCATAACAAACTACGCCAGTGATTCAAATATCTGTGAGCATGTTTGTAATATATGATGCAGTTATTCGTACTCATTATGTTAGATAATACTAAGTACCATGCAATATATCGTTGAATTCGCGAGTATAATTTTAATGTTTGCGTATATAATTAACATACGTTAAACTGCTATGTGTTAACAAAATGTAAACAGCGTACTGTTCCGAATCCGCACTTTCGTGATTATCTATACTTATAATAAATCTGTAGAGAGGTCAATTCTGTACATGAAATATATTTTCAAAATAACTATTAGGGGGTGATTAGTGATCGATACTGATGCCAAAAATGCAATCAGTAAAATTTTTGTCTGTCTGTCTGTCTGTCTGACGGATTTTAATGAAATTTGGTACAATTATTCTTCATACTCCTGGGCAGGTTATAGTATACTTTTCATCACGCTACAATCAATAGGAGCAGAGTAGTGAAGGGAAATGTTGGGAAAACGGGAGAAGTTACTCCATTTTTTAAGCTTCCGTCGCGTGTGCAGCCTTAGTGGTTAAAGTTACATAGAAATCATGTATGACGGAAATAGTCTTTATAATATTAACCATAAACGCGGGTGACACCGCTGGCACAGCTAGTGCGTACATAAATTTAATCTTTAGTGTATATCAGATCCGTTCGGTTGAATGAAATAAGTACATACACTTTTATTAGAATAGCATTTAATTTGTTGTTTAAGAAAAAGTTTGATATTTAGGCACTTATTTGGGCTGTGTCTTTGTAAAAAAATTTCTTTACCTTATCTGATTGATAGATATATATATATACATTGCCTATTATATTCCCTTTAGTCTCATTGTTAAAAAAAAACCCTAAAAAGACAACCTATTTATAACGGTTAAGAATAAAATATTGTGGGATTATCAAAAATAGATTTGAAGAATGATGGTACAAATAAAGTTTTGATTAACTAGTTACCAATTTTAGTAATGCGCTCAATTCAATAATCCGACTAGTGAATTAACAGTGTTGTCATAATGATTTAACTATCGATTACATCACGAAACACCTTATCGCTCAGTTGATTGAACTTGTTAATGTTAATGCATTAACACGAGTCGAGCAGAGATTTGTCTGGCGTGGCGGTCGCAATGGCATTTAAGCGTTATGCAAGCGACGCCGGGTAGTCTCGTAACACAGCGCGCAGACAAAACATCGTGTTCGATGCCTAATGCGGAAGACAAACTACTTATTAGTTATGTGCTTGTGCTATTTGGGATATCTGCGCGTGAGTCGACTTTGACTGATCTGAAGACGTAGCTTTTGTAGATTTGTAGCTGAGGTTCCAGTGAATTCGCAAGCAGAACTAATTGTATAACTATAATGTTCAGAATCGGTAGTTCAGTGGTAAGGCCATTCGGTTCATTTGTGAAAGTGTGTTGGTTAAAATAAAGGCAAGTCCCTTTGGGGCTTTTAGATCTAAATAACTAGGTGCTCATCTCATCGTATTGACAGTGACAGTTACAGGAAGGGTGAATTTTAACAATATAATTATTAACGATATTCCAGTATATTAGGTTCTGACATCTAATTGTTACGAATGGCATGTGGTAGCTAGTGCACTTGAACAACCAAACCCGCTTAATTGAGGATTATAGTTTAATCGGACACCAATTAGGAACGTGCCATAATTGGGTAGATGATGTCTAAACATACAAATTCCGGATTCCGGATAATCGACTACATAACATAGTAAAATTAAAGTACATTTAACAAACAGAACCCATTTTCGCATTTATAATATGTATTAGTTAGGATTATGAGCACGGTGGCAATTAGGACTGCGATATATGAATCCGGCATGGATGTTGAGATAATCGGGGTTGGGTAATCGGGATTCTACTGATATGTGTTTTGGCAGCATGTGATCTTCTAATTTTCATACTTAAACTTCTCTCCGCATCACTGTAATGTATAATGTTTCATAAGTTAGACTATCGTGCATCCAGCGAGAAAATTAAAAATATTCTTTATGCTACATAACCACTTTTGATGTTTTTTGGCCTTTTTACAAAATGTGAGTTAGATATATTATATTATTCCATAAAGAAATCCGCATAGTTTACTTGTCGCTATAAACACTATATCGTTGTGACAAATCTAACTGTCATCTTCTTTTCTATTCTATGGTATAGACATTATGTTAATGGAAGTATTTTTGACAAAATAATTAAAATCTCTTTTAACTTGTAATAATGAATTAAAACTATAAAAGAAAGGTTGTGCAGATTGAAATATTGTTTAAATAAAGTAGCCATTTTTTATTGTATACAATGTAACCGAATTTAATAATAACGATAACATTAATTTAAACGACAATTTTTTGTCTTTTTATGAATTAATGTCATGACCATACCACTGTTGTAATAAATATTGTTAAATGCCATGGAAATATTTAAATAAAGTAGGTGTGATTTAGTGCTCCAGATCCACTTTTGATCAACCCATGGAGAAAATATCATCAATATGTTCATCTGATTATTAACTCGGAAAGTAAATTATTCTGGTGTATTCTAAGGACAGAAGACATTATTTTGTTGCAAGTGAAGTGTTTTCGTTTGACTAATCATTATTTGACCACCTTGGCATTAAAACCCATTTAAAAGATAAACGATATTTCTCACCGCTAAATACAATTATTACTGCAATTAGTGACAGTTCTATTGTTAACTACATTTCTCAATATGCAATGGCTCAAACTCTATTGGCTCTTAATGTTGCTTTGATGTTCTCATCTCCATTTTACACTTAAGTCAACTTTAAGTAATGTCCAAGTTTCCTCACAAGGTTTTCTTAAAAGTTAAGCAAGTGGTAACTTAGTTTGAAAAGAGTTTAAAGTGTGGAGGAGGTCCGTGCTCAGCTAATGTACTTAACATTACATAGTAGGTACCTAATGTTAAGTACATTAGCTGCAATCGAATTTCGATCACAACGTTCTTTAACCGAATCAAAGTACCTATCGCTGGCGGCTTCGGACTCTTTAAAAGCACATTATGAGTCGTTAGTTTAGCAAGGTTTGTAACCTTAAAATATGCTAGAACAACAGCCTCAATGGCGCTTGTAGGTACTGCATGCCGGCTCTGTGAAATTGAACTAAATCTATGTATATTCGTGAGATCATTTTTTTATTATTAAGCAAATAAAGGAGAATTCGAATGAAGCCTTGAAAGTTCTGATAGTAATCTGATATCATACTAATCTAGTCGTATAGAAATGAACCCCTATTTTTCCTGGTCACGCTAAAATTGAGAACAACTTTACCGATTTCGCCAATTCTTTTTTATTTGTGTTTGTCATTATCAGGTGAAGGTTCTTATGAATGAAAAAAATAAAAAAGTAGTGCGGAAAAAAAAAGGACATTGAAAATCCAAGAACGAGGCGTTACGAAGTGCGCCAGGTCAGCTAGTAATAATATTATAAAGAGAAATGATTTGATTGTTTGTTTATATTGAATAGGCTCCGAAACTACTAGACCGATTTGAAACATTCTTTCACAAATAGAAAGCTACTTTATCCGGGAGTAACAAAGGCTGTATTTTATCCCTTTATTCCCACGGGGATGGGAGCTACGCGGGTGAAATCGCGGGGCGCTGCTAGTTGTAACATAAAAAACGGAGCAAGGTATTATCGGCACATGCAAGGTCCTTAGTGAGTTCATCCTTCTGATTTAGAACACCAGAACGCCCATAGGTTACGGTGACGGCTAACCACCAAGTAGGCCGTTTGATTGTCAAATTAGATCAGTACTAGTTGTACGTAGTATATTATTACTCTGTGGTACTAGTCAAATACTACAACAACAATAATACAACGAAAACAAAACAACATAAACTTTCGGTTTCATTTTGCTTAGTTTAATCCATAACTAAACTAAATGGAACTAACCGAATTATCATTACCCATCTATCGATGTAATAAAGTTTTTGTTGATAAATCTGCGGTCGAGATTGGTATTATGCAAAAAATTACCGTAGTCAATTTTACAACGGTAATTTTATGGTGGTTTTGCAATGCACCTAATCTAATCGTGTGTACAGCAGTTTGCAATCACGTGCTGAGATTGATGTCATAACTATCGTGAAGATATTTGCAATTATTTGAACTCTTATTTTAGTTTTTACGCCCGCCTGTGCTTGGTAGCAATTTAAAGTCAGTTCCCACGCTTTTTAGGGTTCCGTACCCAAAGGGTAAAAACGGGACCCTATTACTAAGACTCCGCTGTCCGTCCGTCCGTCTGTCACCAGGCTGTGTCTCATGAACCGTGATAGCTAGACAGTTGAAAATTTTACAAATGATGTATTTCTGTTGCCCCTATAACAATAAATACTAAAAACAGAATAAAATAAATATTTAAGGGGGCTCCCAGACAACAAACGTGATTTTAATGCCGTTTTTTTCTAGATATTGGTACGGAACCCTTCGTGCGCGAGTCCGACTCGCACTTGGCCGGTTTTTTATCAGTAGGTTTGTTATTTCGTTGTATTATTTTTCTTATAATATGTAGTAAGTAATTTACAGTGTGGATTTAGATGATTTTTCAGTAAGTGAAAGGTAGCCCTTACTCTAAAACGGTGTAAATTTGAAATTTTGCCTGCATTACGTAAATTTATTATTTTTATTCTGAAAACTTGAAGTTTATATTATATTAAACATGTATTCTACATCATTGACTCGAGCTGACCTTGTTGTTTTCAAAAGAGGTAAAAATATTTAAATAAAATATGTAGCGAAAGCATACTTTGTTTCAGTACAACATCATAAACCTTGCCATCTTGGGTATCTAAATGAGAACATTTACCCAAAGTGGCACTTCATCAAATCATATTTGCAAATTTTGATTTTGGAAGAAATGAGCCAACTTACCTTACGACATGGCGACTTAGCTTTCCGAGAGTGTCGTGACCTTATGACTGCTTTCAGCGTGAGTGAATTTCCTTGGCTCTAATTTGAGCTTCCACGTTCAATGCTACAGTAGTATTACCTATTTCATACAAATGTCTCTGCAGACATTTGTATTTTTATTATTCTGTATTCTAGTCTGGCGAGAATAAGAACTCGATCTATCTCCCTTATGCTATCAAAGCTCATGGGAATGTTTCCTATTAACATAAAAAAGACAATCAAAAGATTTTATAATGCATCAAACGGGTTTCATAAGTTTTAATAATGCAACTATATAGGAACCACGCAGATGCTCAAAAGCCAAAGAATTCTTAAGTTTCACCTTTATTCGTTTATATTGAATCAATATTCAAAGACTTTTCGTTATTATTTTCCATTGTTGAATTTACACAAATTTCAACTAAGGTCATATTTGTATTGAGACTGGACCAGGGAATATGACTTATCTGAGCCGGCCCAAAAAACTCATAGCCTTTAAAATAACCACAGTTTATCCTTATTCGTCATTGGAGACCACCGGCAAGTAGATCTTTAATTCGATTTCGTCAGCTTACCGAATAGCCACAAAGCCAAAAGAGTATTGACCTGTTTTATAATTGCGGTATGCGTACAGCAAATGGCTCGGTTTACGTCACGTTACGTAAGTGCGAGTGCGCAGAACAAGTGGAAAGAAAGCCGTCAGCTACCCGCGGTGGGCCGATCGTGCAGGGCCATAACTGGGTCGTAGGGTTACCAACCGGGCCCGCTTGGTTACGGCTAGGCTATTGCAACCGGTTTCTATGCTTGTTTACCTAAGTTTTTATATGTCAAATGTCAGTTTGAAGTTGGAATTGAGCAGCATTCGTTAAGGAGATTCCCCTTCATTCAGAAATCAGCGGTTTGAGAATTGATATTTTAACCACGGGAAAGATATTCTGTTCTGTAATTTTACTGAACGTCGATATTAAAAAAATCTGGATACCATCAAAATCACTACAGACTTTGACAGACTTTTGTAAGTAACTTACGCTCCTGTGTGAATTTCGTTTTGACGCTGGATATTTCTTTTATTCTGAAGATTGCAAACCAAACCACGTTTTTCCGGTCATTCGGAAATTTAAAAAGCTAACATAAATTTTTGCTTAATTGTGAAAATGAGTACCGAGCAAAGAGTAAATGTGAACACGAATTAAATATGCTCCAGGCTAATTTTACAAGCCTCTTTCGTCCTCTTGTGGAATGATTATTAAAAAAGTATAAATAGCAAGAATATATTCATTTCAAATATTGAGCAAGGATGCCGTTACGTCGTCGGTAGGTACCGGTCTTTTAGGTGCGTTATTGTTTTGGCTTGTAAACCACTAATGTAAGGCATATCTTGTGATTTAAAATTAAGCCAGGTTTTACATTTTGTTGATCACTTCTGCCCACTACCAATATGAAAAAGCTTTAAATGAAGATTTAGAAGGTTTAGAAGGGCGATCTGCGGCGGGTTTAAAAATATGACCAATAATCATATGCGGTTGATGTCGCTTATCTTTAATTAAAGTAAATTTTTACATATCGTATATAGCTTTTGTATTTTCTTATGAAATAATTTACATGAATATAGGAAAAGGACACAAATAAATCGTGTACCTGGTGAAGTCCCTCTTGCTCTTCGCTTTACAAATGGAGCAATTTGTTATAAGAAATTCCATAAACTTTTCGGGCTCACAGTTTTTGCTTGTCCACTGGGAGAACCCAATGTCGTTCCTGCTATGTCACGGTTCAATATATTGATATTTTCCCATCAAACTTTTGTGAATGCATAAGAATATGTACATACATACATACATATATACCTACATACATACATACATACATATATACCTACATACATACATACATACATAACATAAAAATATATGATTTCAAATTTGTCACAGTAAGCAATGATTTTATACATAACATTACGTTCGTGATCCCTGATGGCAGAGTCAAAGGTGTAGCACGTCCCTTTAACCACATTCAGCCAAAAATAAAATTATGAAAAAGTAGTGACAAGTGGCTAGCTTGTCGCCTACCCAATAACATACTCAAAACAAAACCCGTTATACCATTAGTCGCCTTTTACGACATGTCAGGCAAGAATTACAGTTGGCACTTTCTTTTTAAGTCCCAGACCAACATGGGATTTTATAAATTTTATAGATTTTTTTGTTTGTTTTCAGAAACGTAAACAGAAAAATGCGTAGGTATTTTGACGTGTTCATAATCTATTGTACCTGTTTCATATAAATCAAAGGATTGTTCGTTAATAATACCCTCTTGGTAAATAATGAGCTGGGAATATACGTACTGTAATTTTAGCGTGTATGCGAGCGACGCATGTTTGTTTCATGATATTGGAGACTGTGATTAGGTGAAGCTGTGTGCTTAATTAAAAATATCTATTTATAACTTTACAATGTTAAAAAAGTGTAGGTATACATGTTTAGGTTTTATCATTTAAAAAAAGTGTCAGTAATATTTCAGGTTATTTAAAAAAGTCATTGGTATTAAAGTAATAACTTTACTGCTCTAAATTAGTAATTAATGTCTAAATGATGCATAAGCAATTTCGAAAACAATATGTTTTCGATATTTTGATGACTTTTCGTCTAAAATATTAAGAGATAGCCCTAAACCAAACTTGTTTAGTTAGCCGCCATTGCCTCGCTTCGCTTTTCGTGATAGACAGACAGGCGGAAAATCAATTGTCGAAGGTTCATCCAATTTCGTGAATCTGAGAAATCTAAATATTGATTCCCCAATTATTTCATTAGGTATTAATTTTGCAGATGGAGAATCCTATCGTACGGTGCAGACTTTTTTCCTATAACTGTAAAATTTTATCATCTTATTTTTTAGTTAACCTACTAATATTATAAATGTGAAAGTTTGTATGTATGGATGGATGTTTGATAGTCTTTCACAAAAAAACTACTGAATGGATTTTAATGAAACTTTAGAATTATATGGCTCATACACCTGACTATCATATATGTTTCATCGATGTACCACGCGAGCGAAGCCGCGGGCAGAAGCTAGTTGTTCGTATTATTTGCAGAGCCATCATGCTCTAGGTAAGACAGAACCCTATAAAAGCTCATATCCCTCATGCACGCTTTGCTAACTCATTGTACCTATGTGTCCAGAACTGTACGAATTTTTCACTTTCATAAGAATGATAAACCATTATCGTCTTAACGAAGAAAACATACTAGAAAATATGACATCAGTAATTATACTTTAACTGCAATTTATAGGTACGTTTCTTTTTAATGTTATAGTATAATGACAGAAATATTGTGATCAATATAAATATGTGATCGTGGCTTCGTTTAGTATGCAATCTACAAAATATACTTATACGCACGTCCTTCAGGAACTGGCCATACAAAACATAGCCTGTGTAGAATGTGGAATATGGTAATTGCGTGAATTTGGGAGAACCAAAGTCCACGCCATATGATCTGTGATGGTGTAACTTACAATAATCTGTGGTTTCATCCACATCTACATGGTCCACTACATGATCCACACAAACGTTCGCATTCATAACGTTTGCAAGACATCTTCGCAAATTCTTGATTTATTAGAAATAATAATTACAAGTATGATTTACTGTGTGCAATACGAGCTAGCCCTACATAACTTGTTTCGCGCGGCGCGCTCCGCTCCGTTGTCTGCGCCCGACACCTCGCCTCACAGCGCACGCGTAATTTTTTCATTCACTCTCCCCCGATCATTAACACTTTACGACGCGCAAGCAGCCGGAAGAAGCGCGACCTAAAATAACTTCTAAAGGTCACGGGCCTTATGCCATGACGTTTTGATTTCAGAAGTGCTTCTGACCTAAAAGTATTTGGGGTCAAGTGCAGAATTAAAGTAAGCCTTGAGTAGGGTATACCAACAATATACGCGTATTTGGTTTTTCAATTATGTTTATAATTAGATTCTGCTCACGGTATCGTTCTTATTAAATTTGTTTTGACACTGTATTCCCCCAGGGATGGTTGACTTTTTAAGAATAAAAAAAATCTTTAATTTCCTCTGACGTAATTTACGTAGGCACTCTTATGAATTTATTATTTGACTGGCTTGATGGCGCATTCGGTAGTGACTCTGCCCTATGCGCCAAGTTTGTGGGTTCGATTCCCACCCAGGACAAACATTCGTGTGATTAATACTTGTAGTTGTTCTGTGTCTGGGTGTTAAAATAAAATATTTAAGTATATATTTGTAATACCACTGTTGATTCTGATATTCGTAACACAAGTGCTTAAGCCAATGTATGTGATGTCGTCGGATATTTATTTATTATTATAAATAATATGATACAAAGCCAGATATATGTTTATGTATTTACTGCAAAGCTACATTTGAACGTGGCTTTTGCAGTAAATACGAAAAATTGCAATTTAGAACTTAAGCTTTGCTATACATTGGATAGGTATTTTATTGTTAACAGAAATACGATTACAATTTTAGACCTACGTATATTTTTTACTGGTAAGGCCAATTGTCAAGGGCTCGTATACCCGTTCTCGAGAGTTCATTTATTATTTTAACCCACTTATTATCATCCCTCTGCATAAAATCTAACCAACAGTTTTAGAGAAGCCAAGTGTTCAAAATTACGACCCAGATTTATGATTACAATCCTCTTGAACGTCCTGATTCAAGGGTCTTGTGTTCTGTCCCAAGGGAGTCCTGCAGGGGATGTTCGTTCATAGAGCACAATTCCTTTAAATGAAATGAAACTTTTTCCTTCCACTATTATAACTCGGTGCTCGGACTCTCGAGCTTCGATCGTATGATTTATTTTTCCCGGTAAAAAGTTTTCCAGGTAGAGTATTTGCGTCCTTATTTGCAAAGATGAAATTGCAAGATTGATTTCTTCATCTACAGAGGTTCTATAAATGTTTGAGCCGGTCCTGAGTGGCCATTTACAATCGAGCAAGCAAGTTGTATTACGATCAGTTAACCTAAGGTATGATGCAATGGATGTATATATTCTATCTAAGGAAGGTGTGAGTTTTGAGCAATATACTCGATAAGATTCTATAGCTGGTCTATACATTACACTAGTCAACAAAATTACACTCTTTTTTTGCCACATAACAATTTAATACTTTTTTCTAATTATCAGTACCAGCATAATACAATTATATTATAAAAAAATTTCCATCACGTCACATTTTTTTGTAATTTGCCTAGAAACATTCAAATATCTGCCATTGAAACGATTTTTGTTGTATTATTTAACAGCATAAAGATTAATAAAATGTAAACATAATACATGCGATTGATAGTCTGAATGCTGAAAATTTAAATGTACTTCGAATTAAGCTTCTACTATGATTCTATGCAAAGTTAAGTCTAGTTAAGCTTTACCATATTTTTTGCGTACATTCGAAGCTACACATTTTATATGGACGAATTCTTAATACCATTCTAATGCGAATACTTTGCGATACATTAGTATAGCAATATAATTTACACTGTTAATCAACAATTTGGGATTATTTCTTTACACAAAAGACAAAAGATATGAAAAATGTTGTATTAATAAATGGATTTATTAATACTGAAGTCAGACCTTAAAGCCAATTTAAGTAACTTTGTTTTCTAATATCTCAAAAATGTGACCTGATAATCAAATTTGGCTGACGGAATCTGAATCAGCTGTTATTGTTTTATCAAAAAGGCAATGAGTTGATTCTGTGCAAAAAAACTGTTGACTAGTGTTATTAAATCGTTTGTTCGATAAGATATTACAAGGGTGTTTGTTGGTATGGCTCGAGAAACATAAATTTATGATAATACGGAGAATTCCCTTGAAAATATGATGAAGTGAAATACATTTGCTTACAGGAAATTATATTATGTGTATGTAATAATAATTGAACTCATTCATTCATTACATTCATACCGGTCACTTTAACTTTGTATATTAAAAAAAGATAAATTTAGGAAGTGTGGGAACGACATTGGAAATTACTAATAAAACCTGTTTTTAAAATACATTTCGGTAATTAGTTTAGAGACATGTTTTGCAGACATCTCCACGTTATTAGAGTAGATTGCTCACATTTGTCACGGTGTAACTAGCTCGGATCCCGCATCGGATGAGATATCACATAGTAATTTATGTGCTCCTATTAAACGGGCCATTAGGCACAAGACCTGATAGCCCAAGCTCATCTGTCATGCACGGTCATGCATGACGATGGATTCACACGAGATCAATGCGCGCATACATCTTCTGTGTTAACATGGTACGCGCCAAAAACATTATCCTCCGACTGGCTCGATGGCCATTTCGGTAGTGACCCTGTCATCTGCGCCAAGAGTTGTGGATTCGATTTCCACTCAGGACAAACATTCGAGTGATGAATACTTGTGTTTGTTATGTGTCTGGGTGTTAATATGATATTTAATTACATATTTGTAATAATACTTTCTTAATCATACTTTATTATCACCACACTGTTATATCAATGTATGCGACGTTGTCTGATATCTTCTATAATATAAAAATGAATAGCTGAATGTGTTGCTAAGCGCAAATCTCGGCGGCTGAACTGATTTCGCTAATTCTTTTTTAGTTGTGTTTGTTATTGTCAAGTGAAGGTTCTTATAAACGAAAAGAATAAAAAAGATGCGCAATAAATAAATAAAAAATGGGTATTGAAAATCCGAGAACGGGGCGTTACGAAAAAAAAAAAACTATTTGATGCATACCATTGTATTTACAATAAATACATTGTTCCATGATAATGAACAATGACGTTACGACGACCATTCGAGACGGAAAATAGTCGTGCTTGAACTCCATTAGTCAAACCAAAAAATATTTTCTATTGCTAAGAGGCTCGTCATTTGTCCCGCCACACTCGTGCTATGTTAACTTAGAAGATCATTCACCATTGTAATAATGGCAATTACCTATTGCTGTGGTGAATTTCTCTATTTCCCAAAGGGAAAGTCGTTACCAAGGTAAACAATAGAATAACTACTTTCACTTTTTTTCTGATTTAGGAAATGTCGCGATATTCTCTTTTTGTTATTAAGTAGGTGTATTTTTTTTTTATTGATTTCTATAACTTTTTGAAATAATAACCCAAAACTTAATCGGTTGATTCTTGACCTAAACCACACCTAAACTAACTAAACTTTACGCCACTTCCCTAGCGGGGTAAGTAGAGAGAACCGAATGCCATATGGCACGATCCTTACACACCTCATTTGCCTCTTCAACATTCATAATTGAAACCTACTGATTGAAAAGTGATATACCTTAACAATTGGATTAATATGTATCCCTTTTCTACCGTTCAATTCGATGCAGATCCTTATATCTTATAAGTAAGGTAGATTAATAACACTGCTATAAGCATTTTTTAACATCAGTCTTTCAGAGATATGAAATATGTACATATATGCACGTCCTTGATTCCAATTTTTTTTTTATGTGTTTATTCGCGCATCACGCAACATTTTATATAATTCGCTTTATTTTTAACTTCTAGTTGAAAAAATTTGGTGAATGTTACACAGTTATTTGTAAACAGACCTGCGAAGGATAGCCTATTTCTCATTTGCTGACTTGACATATCGGTGTCTTTAATCGCTTGACCTCGCTCTCTTACTTCTTATCACATACGTACTAAATAGATCACTCGGATTCGAGTTACGGGCATAATTCGCTCATTATTCCTCTCGGCTGGTTCGCCATAAATCGTCCGATAGCCATCGGTTTCTTGCTGTCCGGTCTCTCGCACCTAAATAGCGCCATAGCAACCTCCTCATTCGGTCTACGTGACCGAACTACTAAGATTTTTCTTACCTATGCGAATCTGTGGCGAATTCCATTTATCATTTCGGGAAACGCTGTCGATCATTATCGTTCATATGCTTCATGCCTGTCTACATTCGGGTCGGTAGAATTGTAACTGGGATGTTGACATCGTGCTGGTACAAAAATAATTCTTAAACATTGTGTTATATTGTGAATTCATACAAAAATATGTGCTATCGTGGAAATATACATAATACATACCACGCCCGCAATTATATCCTTCTATACTAGAAGGACAAGTAGCTAATTCGTCGCATATACCAATACCTAATATCCCGTTATTAGCTTTTTGTAAATTAATAGGTAGGGAAGACAGCTGGTATATTATTTATTCCCAAACCATCATGGGACTCTAACCTTAATTAGTAAATCAAATACAAACACTCTTCTGCACAATGTCACCAACTCAAAAACATAGAATTCTGCATGTGCTACACACAGTAATGTAATTGCGTTTTGAAATCCAAAGTTTCCTTAGCGAGTGTCTGTAAAACTGATGTAGCTGGATTAATTACGCAAACTTGGGTTTTACAACGTCAACTTTAACGCACGGGTAGGTCTAATCCCATGGTTAATAACCCTAAAGTTCCTAATTCATTAGATGTATTACAGTTAGTGGCTCTAAAACTAACTAGAATGAACTTTTTAATTAAGTGAGCCGTGTTTCAACCAGGTTTAAACCAGATGATTCATGTATTTAGTGGAGTTGTGTTAAAATTTCAACAGAAGTTTAAACATTTTACAAATTTAATATTTTAGGTAGCTCTTAGCTAAATCAACTTGTCAAATTTATCGTTCTAGAGTCGCTAAAAGCTGCGATTAAAATGTCTATGGACTTTGGATTAGCATAGATTTTATAATACAACTACAATGTTTGAAAATCAATGAAACGATATATATATCTATGTATCTGTAATTAGGATCACTGGCGATCGACTCACCATTGGTAAAGTACCACTGCAGTACGAGTATTATCCAGTCAAATTAGAAGTTGAGCCTTAGAATGGGAGGTAAAAAGTTTTCCATCTCACTATTTTTAGACTTATTTAAATCGACTAATATAACACGTTTAAAGTACCTTAATGTCTAAGGTATTCGATACTCTATGAATCACTAGTGAAAATTTACCCGACTTTTGAGTCCAAGTCATCAGAGCATGTCCGTATATTAATTATGTACATTGTGTACGATTTCATCGCCGTGACGTAACGCGAAGAGGTACCAAGTGTTACGGGTACCGATGGTCATAAAACTAGGTTAGTACTCGTATGAATATTATTACGTCTCTTGAGAGGATGAATTAATTTTTCGTAATCCGAGCTGTTACTTTAATTGATGGTTTCCACGTACCAGTAAGGTTCCGTTCAAAATTAACGAGCTTAATACGACTAACCCAGCTTCCCTTCGTATGGATTGGATTCGGTGTTATTACTGAATTGACTACTTTTACTCAATCTTTATCCTTTCCTGTTTCTATGCGTGTTCTAGACAAGATGAGGAGAGAATATAGAACTAACTGGCTACATTAGGTACACGCCATTTTCCTAGCGGGTAGGCAGAGAAAACAGAACGCCATACGAAACGATCCTTACATACATCGCTCGCTTATTCAACATTCATAGAACATAGAACTATGTTTATTTATCCAAATATACGTAGTTTTATGCATTAACATAACTATAGGATGGTAAAACGCCACGGCCTTTGCCCAGAGGGGGCCCTGAAGGTCAGAGAGCACGGAATGACCACCCTCTAGCATTGTAATCGAATACCGCCATTGAGCTAGGACACCAAACGATAAAATCGCCACGAGCCTCAAACGATAAAGTTACGCCACTGATCTTAAAGGTAATGTAAAAGTAAAGGTACCAAATAATATTGGATAACGAATTTAGTTTTACCTGAAATATTAAAATTTAAAACCTGCTGCGCAAAAAATATGCTAGCTTGGTGTTTATTGCAATTATTTTGACACTTGTGTCAGTGAATGCTTTGGATACAACATTTATTATAATGCCAACCGTCACATTCCAGCCAAATATCTTCCAGTGGGCGTAAATTCTCTTACATTAGCCGCGACCTAGAGACCTAAAACAGGAATAATATTTCAGGTCAGTAATAAAAAGGCAATGAAAGAGTGGTGATCAGCTAAATAGGGCCAAATGAGGGCGGCGAAATGAATGGAACAGATTATGCGATAAACGCCGAGTCGTCCAACGCAGAACTAGCTACCGGCTGCACAGTGTAAGAGAAGATAGGTAAACTTTTACCATACCACTGATAAAGTTGATATAGGTATGGTAACACAGCAAAGTGCACTTGCTGGTTAAATAAATAAATAAATTGTCCAGACTGACACACCAATTCCCTAGTTCCAAACTAAGCTTATGCTTGTGCTATGGATACTAGGTGAAAGGATAGACATACTTAAATACGATTATAAACATCCATGACTCGAGTACAAATGTCCATGTTCACCACACGAAACATTTGCCCCTAGCGGGGTTCGAACCCGCGACCCTTGGTTTTGTGGCCAGGGTCCCTGACCACTCGACCAACGGCCAGTCAGTAAAGGTGTCATAGGCACACCTATTCGTCACTTGAATTGCTCGCCGCGGTATTTTGCTTTAGATCCGGTAATGTATTTAAACTAATAATATGGGAATGGTCTACAAAATCTATGAAACGACAACTATGATAGTGAAGGAATAGAGAGTGCACCTGTGTTTGAGCACACACCTGTGCACTATAATATCCCCTACGTTTGACTAATTCTTATTGAAAATCCGTATTTTATTGATGAAACTTTTAAAATACTTCGCGATATCGGTATAAATAAACTCTACAAAGAGATTTGCTTGCTATTAAAAAAATACCTATTCAAATGGATCCAAATTTTGTCAGACGAGAAGGGTGGACCTCGGTGGAAATATTTTACTGTTGTTCATTTTATTACACGGCGAATGTACTGAAATATCGAGAAAACGGGAATTTGTGTAAGGAAACGATTTCCACAAATATAGAATGCTGGCTTCTTCAATGCTGTATTATATATTATTTCTAAATATATATTCCTTTCTTGGATCTATTTGTTTTATCCATTAAATGTCTGGATATGCTAGCCATTGTCCCTGGCTAGTTAATTTGAATAATGTCTATAATGTCTATGTCTAATAATGTCTATCCTGTTACTACAGTATGTATGCAACGTAATATTTTCATGAAAATATTACGTTGCATAGATACTGTAGTAACAGGATAGACACAGTCATACGCATTTGTAAAATGAGTATCATTGAAAACGGGCTTACATTCCTACAACATTTTCTTGGGTTGTGGTTTAAAAGTGGTGAATAAATTAACAGACAAAGGCAATGTTTTCGCGTAGTTCCATGCAAATAACTAAATGTCTATTGTTACGACTTATTTGAATAACTTAGGTACGAGCTTTACGTACTTAGCGCATTGAAGTAAATCCTCACAGATAGTAGGTCTATAATGAAATAATAAATAAAAGCCACAATAAGTATGTACCTATTTATTTTAGAATTAACAGTTGAATCCTAACTAATGTGGCTAATTTTTTCTGTGACCCTTTTATACCTTAATTAATTAATCGATTAGCAAGGCAACATGTTTAAAGATAAAGTAATACAGTCGGGCAAAAGAAATACATGTTTTTGTGAAATTGTCATATCGGAACGTAGAAAGTAATTCCGTAACGCTGAGTCACAAACGTATAACGTATCTATAGAAGATAGTTTTCTCGAATTTGCAATTTCATCGAAGTGACCTTCTAGAGAAAGGTTTTAGAGAAAGCAACAATTTTTGGTGAAGGCGTTAATGTTTATTTTTTAGAAACGCGTAATCACAAACAGGGTATGAGTCACTGTAAGGCTTTACTTATTAAGGACAGGTTTGGTTTCCCTAATGTTTATTTTTTCACATATTTGCCTCGATGAAGTACTTCCCGCTAAAGCTTACATTTCGCGATACTTATTATGCAATGCGGCATCGGACCTCATTTAGACATGGTAATCAGTACAAATGTCCATGTTCATCACTCGAAACATTTGCCACTAGCGGGATTCGAACCCGCGACCTTTGCTTTCGTGGCCAGGATCTCTGACCACTCGACCAACGGGCCTGTCAATAATCCGAACTAAGATTTCAATTTCTCAGCTATAGCGCGCCTTCTTACCTGATCCATTTTTAACAACTAGTGTTAGATTCATTCATGTATTTAATGTTAAACCCACATTAAACTTCAGCGGTTGTAGCTCTGCAATAAATAATTAATTATGACATATTATTTTCGGATATTATATTATCATAGATTCAAAAGGTGTCCGATCAATGAATTCCTACTTAATCGTGCAAGGAAAGTCCGAGACGGATTCTGAATGTAGGTTATAATAATACCTGCGTATTATCTTGCCATTAGTGTGGCAATGTACGTAAGCTCTCGCCAAATTGATTAAATCGAGTATAATTAATATCCATACACAAAAGCACTTAGTCTGTCGCTATTAGGAAGGTGTGTCAAGGTCGCGCTAGGCACAAGTGGAGCGCGAAATGTTAATGTGCATTTAAGTAAGAGAGCTTTGGTCTGAAGGACCGAAACTTGGGCCCTATAGTTAGTATCTATGTTTAGTCTCCGTTTTCAGAGATACGCTGCCACGTATATAAAATGATATACTTTTAGATTCTTAGAGTAAATACATCAAAACTTAATTGATTTCCAACAGTATGTAAATACATTTTTGGCTGTCATGACATTTTGACATCATTCTAGGAAAAGCGGTGCGGAGCTTTCTTTCAATCAACCAAAATGATAGTCAGCCAATGACGTCGATATATTTTAAAAACTTTCTCATAGTCGTAGAAAAGTACATTGTAGAAAAGGTTTCATAATTAGGGCCTAAAAGAATAAAATTAGAGAAGTTCGTTTTAGTTAAACTTCAAACCACTGTACTATCAAGGCTACCAAAATATTATCAATAGATATCATAGTAATTTTACTTTTACAAGGAATAAGTTTCCCTTAGTTCAATCACTAGTTAACCGTTAAGTTTTAAACCCTCATTCACGCTACTGACTTTGCAAAGTTTACTTACGCGGCCATTTGAAAGTACGACCAGTAATGATTGAGAAGCCAATTTCTATTTTTGCTACCTTTTGGTGTTGAAGCGATACGTTTGCAATCGCATACGATGGCACTGACCTACTTATCTTCACTTACATCTTTTTACTTTTAGTGTCTATCATTATAAGTTGGCATCTTTTTTATTGTTTGGTACTTCATCACTCGGCCACAATTTGTTATGGCTGCTCTAGCAGCATTGTCAATTTATAGAACTGCATCTAGGTATATGTTACAATAAAATTATTGTTTTTTCCATATTTATTTTAACACACTAAAAGAAAAGATTTATGTTAAAGCGTTTTAATTAGTTTTCATAGAACAAATTATACTTTAAAATCTACATGTCGTGCATTTACTTTTTAAAATATGATTGTAAACTATTACTATTTATCTGTTGGAATTATCAGTTTGTTACAGGCAAGGTATATAAAGTGCATTCCGCGTGCACTAATCTCACATTTTCCCGGGACAAAAATTATCATAAATGTTGTTTTTAGGGCTACTTTTTCATGTGACAATATTTATCATAATCACTTAAGATATTTAGGAGCTGAGGCAAAACAAACAGCTCTTTTCCAATCTGTAGCAGCCCTAGGAAAAGATATGAAATATCATTAAGCGGTGTTAATTTCAGATTGATTACGTAATGCTTAATTAATCCTTGTTTTGATCACGAATTATGTCAACATTTCACTTAACATTATCGATTAAAGATTAATTAAGTAGGCCAAGGGTATGTGTACGGACATTTACAAAGGTTAATTATACGTAACAGGAGACTGTTGCGTAATTCCAGTCCTACTAATTTAAAGTTTATGTCACCAATATCAATATTTTATTTTGTTTTACGATACCAAACCAACCGTTCAAATCAGGGTCGGTGATTGCAAGAGTGGTGGTAGGTACGAATTTGTGTTTAATGTTTATTAATAAAAATTACAGTGTTGTTTGATTTTGATATTTTTTTTAATTTAAAAAAAATAGTTTTTTTTTGCTTTAATATCAAGATTTTAGTCCCAGAAATGAAAACGTATTAAATACTTTTTTATAAAATTAAGAAAAAAAAAGGTATAAATATAAAATTTATCGGATCGTTAACCATAAATAAATTGAAAACTTAACCAAGATTTATAGGTTGAAGCGTTATTATTCTATAGTATTAATCCAGGAGTAGCGAACATTTTTCTCAACACGTTTTGCGACGAGGGACATGAATGAACGCAGGAGTATAAATCATTTGCGCCAAATAATCTTGCCCATGAATCACGTGACGGGAGCGAGGAGGCCTTATTGTGAACTTTCAGAGATGAAAGTACACCTGGCTGTTCTCCGAGGAGACACTAAAAATGAGTGATGTTTAGCGATGTCCCATAATAATATATACGCAGCTTAACAACTAATACTTGGCGCAATTTTTCATGTAAATAACTACGCTTGCTTTACAAGAAAACTTTTAATGTTACTCATTAATTTCACATCAGGGTCATATACATATAAATAAGGCTAGGTTTACTTAGATCCTGTTGTGAATAATAAATAAATACGAAAGTGTAGATGTTTGATAATCCTTCGCAGCAAAAATTAAGATTACAAGTTAGATCAAACTTAAATTTCAATATAATAACAACTTCTTGTTTTCGTTTCCTATTAGATTTTCTCAGCAAAAGGCTTACTTAAAAAGTTTTACTCATGTCCTTACTTTAAATTTTTATACAAAACGGAAATATTTAATTATATTTTAACCTAGCATTTGGTTGACTGGGCAAGTATGTCAGTGTTAGTAAAAAATTATATAGTAAAACACAATAAACGGGCATACGTCTTCATTTACTTGGGCACGTGTATTTTTCCCCGCTCTCTGGTTCAGCTCATTTATTTTCTGTTGCCAGGTGTAGTAAGTACCAGGAGGAATGAATGTTTCACTCAGGGTGCTATCTCCGGCCGTCTTTCTGCAATTTATTAAGCCGACCTTTGTCGTGGGTCACGCGACAGCCTAGAGGTTGATCCCTCGTGTTCCCTATCAAGAAATACATGATTTGCCCTTACAGACAATATCTATGGCGGAATAGAGACGGTTTTCTCCCACTTTATTTAGTAGATCGATCCATGTATAAGAGGATTAAATATTTCTATTTGAATTCTTACTGATATTATAAATGCGAAAGTAACTTGTCATAGTTCGTTTTAACGTCTGAATTACTAAACTGAAATTTGGTATGGCAGAAATTTTAATGATAAAAATAATAAAGGATATGATTGCTCCGCAATGTACTTAATCTAAAATATAAAAACGTCATCGAAATAATTTTTTTTATATCCGAGCAATGGAGAAAGGGGAAGCATAATGTCACTTCAGATAAAAGGGTTTTACTTAACTTAAGTCCTGACCTATATCTCTAGTGGTTTTCACACTAAACAAAATAGCTCAGGCGTATGTAGTTTTTAATCACAACAATATAGTGTACACAAGCACCCACGAAGTATCCAATTCCAGTACAGCACTTCACTTGCGTTTAGTATCACGTTCAATCTATGCATAACATAGCAGGTCGTTTCGTCACTTCGCATTGTCAAACACGAACGATTTGCGGATTTGTATTTAATTGCGTTGAGGTTACAAATAACTGAACCGTGATCAAAGTGAGCGCCATTTCGAGCGAATGCCGCGAATAGTATCGATAAATATTTGTTTAATTTGAAACTATTGAGTCAACAAACAACATGCGATTATCTCGATATTCGCGTTGGATGTTCGATTGCAAACAAAGAAAATTGTTTTATTGTTTGAGTAGAAACCGAGTCCAATATATGACAGATTTCAGTTAAGCTATAGTATATGTAGAAAGAATAATAATGAATAGAATAACTATCTGTATGTGATTATTACTAGGTACTACTTCCTCCACACGTCTAGGTAATCATTTTACTTTAATCCATGCGTCCAAATTATGATAAACTTATCTATTTAATTTACCCGATAATCATAGATCTAACTAGGTTTTATAGCTAATATCCGTACAAAAATACCTTTAAGATTAATTAGTTAAATAAATCATAATACTAGACTTTGCTTGATACTAGTGTCACGGCAACTACTCATCCGCATCTCACTCAAATTTAATTTAACAAAAATGTACTCATTCGTTCAATACTACCAAGCTTAAACTTTGTTTGATCCCAGATCCTTTGTCACTTCCCGTTGTAAGCGATACGGTGAATTATTTTAACCATGAATTGCTGGCACGTGGAGCGTTCAGTTTCAAGATCAATGCTAATATTTGTCACTGTCATTTATTATATTATGGTAAAGCACAGGGAAGAGCAACCTTTTACCGTCCGTGTTTAAAATTAAGCGCTGTAATGGAACACGCCACAACCTTTCAAAAATGGACTAGCCAATGTGAATGTTGATTGATCGGGTCGGTTGCTTTTTATTTGCATTATTTGTATTTGATTTGTTTGCTATCAACATGCGATTCGCTTATAAACGGACGTTTTTAAAATGGATACCATTTCCGATCCCCTTTTTGATGAATCGTTTTGGTTGATTTTTTTTGTGTGGTGTGTATGCGATGATCATTAGACTGTTTTCACAACTCATCAGCTACACCGACCAATATTAATTATTGAGAGCTTGCCTAATATTTTTATTTCAATCATCCATATACTACAGTCCCCTACACAGTTACAGTCCCCTATTATAGGAATAAAATTTAATAAATAGCGATAGTTCTAAACTACTGCCAAACAAAATTGCGTACTAGTCTGTCAACTTCTTAAAAGAGACATACTAAAAGATCTGTAGCGTAATTAATGTTACATTAGCTCAGACGAGCGCTGAACTAACTAACCCGCTCTAAATGGTCCATCTACTTTAAGATGCTAATATCGGATTCCAACTATTAAAAACTTTCCAAATAACACCGGCTGAAGTAGCGCAAACTAAAATTACATCATGCCGGTCAGCCGGCTCACCGACAGAACTAGTTTACTACTTATGAATGAAGAATGGTCTCGACGACCCACTTGCCGCCATCTCGCTAAGATTACCACTTTGTAAAGCACAGATAGAACGATGGTTTGCCTTCTGGCAAGCAGGGATAGTGGTTTAAATAAGTTTTACGTGCAGAGATTTAATTGTTAATACAAATACCTACTACTTATGATAATATGTGTCAAGTCAAGCGCAGTGGTAGTTGGTAGTGGTAGTATGGTCGAGCAATCTTTTTCCAGCGAATTTTTTTTTCCCTATTATACAAAATTCAGTCTTAAATGATGCCTAGTATTCGTGTCAGTAGAAGAATGCTGTTTTTTTAACCTTTGTTTTTTGTATCATTTTTGTAAGCGGTTGCTTAGATATTGGATCGAGGCTCATGTCCACGCATTCGGTCCTCCAAGTATAAGATAGTTAAGACGGAAACTAGTATTTTCACTTCCTCTGTTTACGCACTTATTACGTAATGACAAAATTACGATATTTAAAATACCGGGAGAACATTTTGATGTCGGAAACGGTTCAGTTTATTATACCTTAATGGGCCTGTAAAGAAAGTATCTAATCATCATACACAAGGTAGTTTTTAGTAGATATACGCGATACCTCATACCGACTTATTTAGGTAACTTTGAAATATTATTCTAACTACTAACCAAAACTTCACGCCACTTCCCTATCGGGATAGGCAGAGAGAACTGAAATTAATTCAAAGTAACCTTAAAATCCTTTAAATTAGTTCTTTAGAATACTAAGTTTAGTATATACTAAAAATAACCTTGTATACGAGTATACATTTAGTATATTTTCATACGTTAGTCTGAGACTCAAAAATAAGGCAACAACTATTTAGAATGTCTCAAAAGGCTTCTAATGTTGTAATAGTCTAGGCAACGGGCTAGTCACAACTTTTTTACTATTCCGGGATAACAAACGTGATTGTATATACGAGTAGATAGTATAGGTTCCCTACGTGTGAATGTTATAAACAGTGAGATTAATCGCAAGTCGCTAAGGCAGGGCACGTAGTTTCGTGTTTGTCTAATCACTCGATCAGCTTAGCTGCCTCACCTGTTCCTATCAAGTTGCGATCACACACGACTTAGGCGTTGTCCTATGTAAGCTTCAAATGCGACGGATAACATGACACGATGAGGTTTGGCAGGCAGTAACGGCATTAACTATATAGCGTACCTACAGCTCAAACAAGGGCTTTTGAAAAGCAAAAGTTAGTAACTAAGTGATGTAGGTATATTAAATCAAGGATACGACGAGATCAACGCACATTGACTCTATATGTCTTCATTTGATCTTTTGAATACATACATAAAACTTACGAATATTGTTTATTTTTAGTAAAATGTAGTTAGTCGAAGTCGTCTACATATTTAAAAACTCAATAAAATGCTGTATCCTTATCCATATTAACACATAAATTAATTATTATACATACTGATAAGTCGTACCGCATCGCGACTCCATTTTTCATCGCTCACCCGGGACAACGGGTTAGGCACGCTCGTTACTGCGCGCTCAGAGAAATCTCTTGCAATCTGCGCATATTGTGCTATCTTTGAAGTGGCGAGGCATGTGCAGAATATAGCTCGGTATGCTAAAACATTTGATGAGCATACGGCTTGATGCTGAGACTTGACGCATCGCACGCTGTAAGTCCTTCTTTGATATAGTTCTATTCATGAACTCGAAGCAAAAATCTACGAAAGTAGATCCACACACTTAGACTTTTTGTACCTCTGTATTATTTGAGATATTCAAAAAGGAAAGCTATGATATGAGAAAGTATTATGAGATGTATATTAGAACAAAAAATATACCCACTTTAACATACTGTAGTTTGAGAAGGGACAACACCGTCTAATTACCAAATTTAGTTACGTTTCTGAAATGACTTAGAATGGGTTTTCTTTCCAATAAATAACCTTTAGCTAGGAAACTGAGAAAAACATACCGTTAGTTTATTTTAAATATAATTTAATACTTTTCCATTGTGGAAAGTATAGACGACCTTCAAACTAAAAATTACGAGCCTGCATGCAATTAATTTTCGTAAAGATTATTACATTTAATATCAAATGAGTTCAATTTTAAAAAAATAAAAAGGGCAGATTGTAGACAGTCCCACAAAATACTTTATGAATAAACTAGATGTGCCCACGGTTTAAACCGTTTACGGCTAATGTTATATAGCTTATAGCCTTCCTCGATAAATGGGCTATCTAACACTGATATAATTTTTCATATCCAACCAGTTCCTGAGATTAGCGTGTTTAAGCCAACAAACAAACTCTTCTTCAGTTTTATCATATTATTATAGATGTAAAAAGTCTTGTCCACCATTATCTACCTGTTTCGTAAAGGATAATAAAAATTATGTCCTCAAACGTTCTGTTGAGTTGTAGGTGACTTTTAATAACAAAAATAAAAACCGACTTCAAAAAGCCCCGCAAAAAATGTTTATGAAAAAAACACAAGTGAGAACCTACCTAACCGACTTCAAAAAAAGGAGGAGGTTCTCAATTCGACTGAATTTTTTTTTTTCTTTTTTTTTTTTTTTTTGTATGTATGTTACTCGATATCTATCTAAGGAGTTATACCTTCCATCATCAGCTCAGTAATATGAGATTATGAATAACAGACGTAAATACTTGAATAGTTTTAGAAAATAACTAAAATAGATTGTACGCGCCTATAATACTTAAGGGTTTCCCTCGATTTGCCTAAGATTCCTTCATCAGATCCAGATTTGGTGCCAATAGGACCAACTCCAGGACATACCCTTTTGAATAAAAAAAGAACTCTAAAAATCGTCTTACAATTCTCGAAGATATCAATATTTAAAGAATCATAAACTAATTCCTTATCGTTAAGGAGTTGTACCTTCCATCATCAGCTCACCAACATAAGATGATAAGTACCATACGTAAATACTTAAACAATCTTAGAAAATGTCTAAAACACATTGTATGTGCCTATAAAATTTGAGGGCTTCCCTCGATTTTCCTGGGATCCCTTCATCAGATCCTGACTTGGTGGCAATGGGACCATCTCGGAAGTAAACCCTTTCGATTAAAAAAAAAATTTTGGAAATCGGTTAACAATTCTCAGAGATATCGAGTAACATACAGACAAAAAAAAAAAAAAAAAAAAATTCAGTCGAATTGAGAACCTCCTTCTTTTTTTTTGAAGTCGGTTAAAAATAGGTGAAATGTTAATTAATATCAGACTAAATTGGACTTCTTGTTACTAGGATATTCATAACCGCTTAATTACTTGTAAGCGGTAGTACCTAATGAAAACAAAATGGCTGCGAACTCGTTTCGTTTCGTCATTACCAAAAAGGCCTATAAAACAAAGCAATTATAGTTATTATGTATTTACTAAATAATTGTGTTATAAAACCTATATTACGCATTAAAACAAGGGCATATTGAGTGATCAAACTTGGAGTTATAAATAATGTTTATACTTACTATTATTTAATTCAATTGACATGACTATATGTAATATCTGAAATAAATTACATTCTTTATTTGTGAAAAATGGACTTGGATGATATCAGAAAATCTGATCTGAATATTTACTTACCGACATGAATACTTTTATTTCCTAGAGTACCTATAAGACTTGAACACATTCCCAACTCTAAAGCAATTTTCTGTCCAAATGTGAACAAATTTCGAAAATATATGCTTTTTATTGCTATTACATTTGCATAATACTCACTCTTGTGACCAAAACTGCAGCTTAGTACAGACGTAAAATGTGAAATAACTACTTTAGTGGTTACGCATTGTGGACTTTAATTTTTTTTTTTCATGTAACTTTGTACTTTTGTTTTTCAATTTACCTAGTATCAGAATCAGAAATATTAAGCAACTTAGCCGTTTTTAACAACTAATATATTTTAAAATTATTTAGATACGACACATCAACCCTTCGGAGATTACGGGCATGATGATATGTGTGTACAATAAAAAATACACTCCTTTGACCAAACTCTTTCTATTTGAGGTGCACATTCTAACCATTGAGCTACCACCGCACTTTTGTTGGTTGCGAAAAGGTATTAAATTAAAATTAACGTTTATGTCGGGATGCTGAAGTTTCTCAACCCGCACGTGTTCCCTTTGATCAATATGCGGCACGTGCAACGATTCGACACTGCGGCCAAGTATCGGACTTGCAGTCGACACGCATCCTCAATAGTTTACGCAAAGGTTTTAATTGCATATGTCTTGGGACGACCTGTTGGCTTCAGCGGTAAACGGGGTAACTTACAACACTGGTTGCAGGTAGCTTGGGCATTATTTTTTGATAGTCTAAATGAGCTAAACACGTGTCAGTCTGGGCACATGTAGAACAAAATACTGCAATTTCAAAATATTTTTGTTTAACACATTGTTATAGGACCTCTTTCCGGTTTTAATTCTGAAAGATTGTCTTTAAATTAACTTAGGGAATTGGTTTTTTGACAACTCTACGAGGAAAACGAAGCTTTGGGGTTACGGCGTGGCCGTATACACATCTTAAATCGCCGCCTTTCTTTGTGACTTTATTTTCTATCTTTGGTGGGGATAATTAGTATAAATCAATTTATACAAAACTAAACTCAAATTATAAACTGCTTTAAGATGTAGGTAATGGTTTTAAAAAATGTACTTGAACATTTCAATGTATTATCCGATTTCAAACTAAGTTCAACAGGTCAACGGCTATTAAGGTTGTCACCCTGATCAACCTGAGACTTGGCAAACTAAAACACTTAATTACTTTAATTGCCTAGATTGACAGCCAGTAACGAATCTTCTGCTAAACACTTAATGAACTACAACAGGCACCTTCAGCAATTGAATGTTGTAGTTTAGACATGTCATATCTGACGCTATTTTTATGTTATGTATTCCATTATAAAATTTATATTACTCGGAAAGACTAATAACCATTCACAAAGGGTATGTGCATGGAAAAATGTGAGCTCACATTCAGTAATCTAAACCAATTGGAGTGATGTATGTCAGGATTATTGTAACTTATGGGTACATCACACGCCGAAATTGATTTGGTCCGTAATATAACATGGGTAGGGAATTAGGGCCCAGCTGCTGGGTCCAAGTTCAAAGAAAAGAGTAAACAAATTATCCTTTGAACCTTTTCCTGAACACAAAATACATTTGTAACAAAACAAAAACACCAGCATTTGTGGTGAAAGTCATTTAATAATCATTGTTACATAAATAAACGATTAATCATTGTTCTTTATCATCATCATATATGTTAATAAATTCATTCGACACGTGGTCATGTTTAATTGCCGAAAAAATAACTACGCCAATTTACCACCCAAAAATGCATATTTGAAAAACATCGAACTAGTTATGTTTTACTTTTAGTCAGCAGTATACTAAATGATCAAGATGTTAATCAAAGCAGTATCCATAAATGTAATGTTATTTACAAAGATTAAAATCTTTAAAGGGGAAATAAAAAGGGTCTTCCTCCATTCACATCGTGTATTTCAGATTTATGTTCCGACATTTGTAACGATACAAATTTAGCATAAAAGACGACCGGTTTTGTGCACCATCAATGTGATCCGAATCTAACCTTCAATATCACTAGTATTGTTATCTGTCTTTCTTGGCAAAATATCTCGAGAAATATGTCTCACGGCGGAATGACGAGAAATAACAAGAAATATGAAACATGAGATAAGTGTTGTTGTCCCATTTTTATGAAGAGTGTGCGTGTTGCGGCGTCACTTGTTCTGTAATTGTGACAGACAAGCATAAATGTCCGCAGGTTAGTGATCTAAAGCTGGCACGTTCGCAATCCACACACGACTCGAGTTTAATAGGGATGTTGACACTATCCGCATGTACAGTGGTAGTTCGATGATAAGTACACAAGCCTCGTATGCAAGCAGTGCTGGTTCAGACAAGAGCACGCACTTCTGGATTTTTCAAGTCTAAATAAGGATTTATACCACTTTCTCTATGGTGAGAGAAGACGTTTGACGGAAACCTGCATGATGATTTGAAGTGCAGGTAACCATGATCCAATTTTTCTGCTTCCTCTAAGAGTTACCACGGTCCGATAGGTAGTCAATTCAATGCAGTCATAAGAATCCTGGATCGTGGTCTAAGCGGATCCCGCACACATCCACATTCAAGTAGTTCCACGACATAATTCGTATATCAAAAATGATTTAGATCACTAAAATGTTTACAAAATGTAGATGAGGAATAATGTATTTTGTTGCACAGACTCGTTTTTCTAGCTTGAGGTCCTGTTCTTTTAGAGCATAGCGTGAAATACATACCAGTTCTAGTTAAACGTTTGGTACGTTTCTATACCTAATATTTATATTTATCTTCTAAAAGTAAAATAACCTTATAATCAGGTTAGATGATTGCCTGTTTTTCAACTTCAGCAGACGGTAAACACACAATTAGGTTAATTTGATACAATGTTGGGGTTAATGTTAAAATACTGAAACACCGCTACTCAGTTAAATAATATTCCTATAATTAATTTAATTCATACGCTAGAGTGGTTCTATTTATACTGCCTAATTCCTATCATATTAACTAACTAACACGTTTAGCCGAGAATAGAACGCCCATGAAGTAGGTAATTTAGGGTAGCCATCATAATTAGCGCGAAAATAACTTCCAGTTCGCAATAAATGTTTACATAATTTTTGTAACAAATTGTTAGCCTTATTCATATAATTTGCTTATTTTAACTAGAAGACGTTGGGCCAAGCTGGCATGTGATTGGGCAACGTGTGCAGTGGCCTGTGACGTAATGCGCACCCACGCTGCGCATTGGTCACTCTTGCGCAAGCCCGGGCATAACATCTAAATCGCAAATTTCATAAGTAACCCGTGAAAGTAAGTGATTCATTTCACTCACATGTGCGTGCGCCGTATTGACCATCAGTGTTTTCGTGTTAAACAAGCGTAAGTGACATAATGCGCAAATCTCGTACAGATTATTTGAATGTTTAATATTTGCGGTGTTACTAGACATAGAAAGTTAAATTACATAAAATGGTTCCGCATCTGACTTTACTGTTGTTCAGTAATGTTCCTTATATTGTCCTTCCTAGCGATATGTGACAGATAGGGTCTTTTGACATGATGACATATTTGGGACGGTAACCTGACCTTTTCCATCACCCAAGCCCAGTTTTATTTTTGAACTAGCAACGCCCCGCGGTTTCACCCGCGTAGTTCCCATTCCCGTGGGAATACGGGGATTAAATATAGCCTGTTTCTTGATTCCAGATAGAGTAGCTTTCTATTGGTGAAAGATTCAAAACTGTCCAGTAGTTTCGGAGCCTATTCAATGTAAACAAACAAGCAATCAAATCTTTCCTCTTTATAATATTCTAGTATAATGAATGTGGTTAAAAGGCCTTTGAAGAGTCAAAAGAGTCTTCAAAAGCCTAAGGCATGATGTTATGTATGTAACCTGACCTTCATGACCCTAATCAAATGGGCGTCACCCTCGATTAAGAGGAATACTTTCTTACCCTCTGAGATACAACCGCTTCTATTATTGTTCCCTTAATTGTTATTACTTAAATAACTGTGTAAGAAATTCGAAAGAAGGCACATAAGGTTTCTACCTGACCTTAGGTAGCCTTTCCATATTCATGTACGAATATATATTGCCCTTACTTATCTTATTGGTTTAGCTGATGAGGTCGAATTAAGTTATTGCCTTCCTTAGGAAATATCATTTGTGTTTAAATCAAACACTAACCTTCAGTGTGTATATGTAGTACCTATATCAAGTAATCTTGGTGGAAAATTTCCATGAATATTTCTATTTTATCATCAACACGGAAAGGAAATTCTACAAATCATATTTTATAGACACAACAGCAATAAAATGTGCACAGTACAAGATTATTGCTTGAGATAAGGCTAACGGCAGTGCAATACCGAAACGAATTATCAGAAACAGCACATTTTTAAAGGAAAACTGTTCACGATTGCATTGTGCAAGAGCCAAGAGCGTAATTGGAACAATATTATTTATTTATTTGGCAGACGGTTTTTATTATAGAAACCTGAAATATTTTCTATTGTTACGAGAAATAGGGTTTTGTAATTTCTATAATATATTATGTTAATCTATTGTAACTAAAAGTATCTGTTTTATTGTCAAAATAAGTGATCATACTTTCTGTAGACATATAAATACCCAGAACAAAAAAAAATTACCTTTCAGTTTGTTCCGCTCTATCAGTACCTAAATCTCTTATAAGGCTGCACCGGTGTTAAGGAATCTTTAACTGATTATTGTTAGTAAGCCTACGAAACTTTTTTGTTATATTCTACGCAACAAGGGCTGGCTGTGGTGGTGTTAAATGTTTTTACTTCACTATAGTGAATGGCTTTAGCCAAGTTTTACATATGTGGTTCTATAGAACCACATATGTAAAACTTGGCTAAAGCCATGATTCATACGACTAAGTAGATTATAGGTATAGTAACTAGATTATAGGTAGGTATAGTATGTTTAGGGTACAAGAATATGATCGGCCAACAGTGACGGATTTACCCTAAGGCCCAGTAGGCCCGTGCCTAGGGCGGCCAGATATTAAAGGCGGCCAATCATGACAAAAATTAAGTGATGACGCTTTAGTACTGATGATTATGGCCTGGGGCCTAGGGCGGCCAAGACTGTAAATCCGCCACTGTCGGCCAAAATGTGCTCGTTTGACTCAAGAACAACATTTCTGCGTGTTTTATTTGCAGTGCTATTGAGGCTGTTTATGCATAAAGTGCTGGTGTGAGCGTCGAGTGAAAGTGTTATTATGTAGCAACTTATCCTGCATGAACAGGTATTGTTAAGTCCTACCTGAAGTATGTTACTTTAAACTGGTACTCGAATATTTGCTTGTTCTTTCCGTGAGAGCAACTGGGGGACCAGGTGAAATTTGTATCATGCATTTAGGTCTAATGCGGACAGTCAAAATGTGCTGATGTTTAAAGTGGAACATTAATGTTCGACTTTTCTTAATCTTTCTTTACTTAAGGATTTTCTGTAAAGATTAGAATGGTTTTCTAGGTTTTCTTAGGAATTAACTTGAGAATGAGTTCTTCTAAGGAAGAAGAAGTCATTCTCAAGTTACAGCGCAACCCAGGAAAACGGATTACTGTATATTATATGTGTAGAATTTTTTTTATTTAACTACAGTATAAATCCATTTTAGTTACATTCGTTAAGTTATCGAAGACTTATTTCTTATACCTCTCGTTGTTTTCACTAACTACTACATCACAAACCTTTTAACTAAACAAAGAAAGTAGTAGTGTAAACAAAGCTTTAGTCGTTACACCGAGTGCAATCTCATTCTAATAAGCACTAAGAGAGCCAACAACAAACTGATTCCTGCATGGAACTTGCTGGCTAACTTACTCTCGGCTATATATCCGTGTTTATGTAGGTAAGTAAGTGCAGGTATATTTATATTTCACAGTTTCCTGCAAGCTCAGTAAGTTCGAAAATATTTCGCAATATCTCTCTCGAGCGAGAGTTTCGAATAGTGCAAACTTCGGATTCTTAGTAACTCTTGGTTCAAGCCTGACACTAAGAAAACCACAATCTTATTTCTCTTTTGGTCCCTAACACAATATACAGACCAGAACAGTAGGGCAACGCTTAATCACGCGAACATTTCAGTTTTTGTTATGTGAGTATTTATGATGCGGTATTGTTTTTTTACCCAAATTTGATTGAATGTGGCATATGAATGAATGCTTTAACATCTTGAAAAGCAATAATGAGTCTTTTATTCACGAATACTGGTCGTAATATATTAATGAAACGCCTGCGATTGAAACATTTTAGCTAACAACCGTGATTTTCAAATCACGAATAGTCCTTTTTATACTACAAAAGCAAAGTCATTTTAACTACAGTAGTTTACCTTGGACAAAGAAAAAATCGTTTGTTCATGGTAGTATAAAAGATGTGGCTAGCCTTTATTTTAAATTACATAGCCCATTCTTCACTGTCGTCTGTTCTATTATGCTGACGGCTAGCATTGATTACGCGGTTGTACAATGATTTAGCATGACACGACGACAATATGCGTAACAGCCAATTCAATCTGATTGTCCATAACTCCTGGCTGCTATAAGTCCATGATTTGGACAGGTGGGATGCATACATACAGTCTATATAGCAACTGTCATCAAACCGTTACTATAGATCAATTTCAATTCAATTCTGTGGCGCTGATGGACGTTTTAGAGATTTTTTTCTCCCTCTAATGTGAGGGAGGCTAAACCATTTTTAAAAAAGCCCATATCAAGCAGGCTCCCACAGTCAAAGCGTCGATGGTTTTGGCCGAAGGTGGCCTTTCCTACCTACCGGGCTGGCAGGGGAGCGGGAAGCTCTCACCCCTAAAATTTAGGCAACAGCCTGAGGGCGCCCCCTAGCGGGGCTCGAACTTTGACTCAGGGCGTTGCTGGGAGATGGCAGACGCACATAGGTTTGGGGAGAGAAGCGAACGGGTGCGGGCCGGTTACGCGAATAAAAACCTAGCGTGGGCGTCGCGACGTGATTCCTCGCCGGCGAGGACGGAACGATGGGCGGCGATTTGACGTGTTGGGTTATGGCGCGAGCTGTTGAGTAGACGTCATGGCTTGCGCGATTTCGTCGTCGGGGTCTAGGAAGACGTTCCTAGGTCGACGTTTTTTTTATGGGTGACTACAGGAGGGGGATAATTAAGCGACGATGGGTAAAAAAATCCCCTCCTTTAAAAAACACAAAACACTTTTAAAAATAGGATGCAAAAACGTTAGAGTCTGATACTATTAAAGTTTATTTACCTATCATACAAACTTAAGTATCGTAAAGCTTATGGCTCGGACTGTCCGCCTCTGTCTACTCTAATAACCCCGCAATCTTATTTCCCACACTCCACCCGACCCGTTACAACTACCTTCAATTATGCGGTTGCACACCAGACTTAGCATAATGGAGCGATGGCAACGGCAACAATCAATTTAGTCCACTAATAGGATTGCTAAATGCATGATTCGATATCACTTCAGATGTTGCGAGCCGACATCGATCTGGCTAATTCGCGTGTGTAGAAACCAGCGTGACTAGTTACCACACTACTGGTTATGGCTACCAATAACCATATGATATCAATCCGTAATAACATTGTAATAAAGGCTGATATTTGCAACCATTTACGACCATCAGCCGGTGAATGCGAAAAGTGTTCGCAAAATTCCTTTGCAATGGAATGTAAATAAATAAAGGTTAATTGCTTTATACATAAACATTCCATTGCATTTTTTAATTGAATGAATTTGTGAAGTAACAACATGTTCAAACGTTTTGATTCGCGGGATTTTTTGCAATTTTGAAACAAATGCGTGGTCGCCCTAAAAAGTATAAAGATGTTGGTTAATGCAGATATGAGCCCACTAAAGAACTTACTTTGCAAGATATTCATGAAAAGATTCATTCTAGTATCTAAAAGTGTGTCCTGGAATTAATTTAGTGGAATAGGAATAGTACAATTATAATTTTTACAACTCCTCCGAGGTTGGAGATAGAAATCCTAAATAGCTTTACGAAAAGGTTAACCTTCATTATTATTTGTATAATAATAAATATCCGTCTTTCCATAAATACCGTTAAAGTCGAGCTTCTAGTGGCTCAGTAATTCAAGTCTTTTTAGTTTCCTAAGTATGGATAGGTACTTGCTTCGTACCTACCCATATTTAGGTCTTTACTCGAATACTTAGTTTATTATTAGGCAACAGTGTATACCAGTTTGAGAAATCCTGTCACAGAGCTTCTAATGTTTTCCTCGAAGCGAAATTTATTTTCGCTCTATAAAGGGGTTCAGTCTTGTGGGAAATATAACAAGGGTAAGTGGAGCTATGTGTAAGCAGCTCGGAAAATGTAGTGTGGGATGCCCTCAGGGTAGTGGAACAACGATTTACGCAGGGGTGGTGAGAAATGAGTGAGGGTAGTCGGCGACCGAGTTTACACGCGCAAAAATAAGAGCTTGTGACCAGCTGTAACCCACTGATAATGATGATAAAGTTAAGGTTGTCTTGGAACCGTAAATTTATTGTACGATGTATTTTCTGAAAATCTCTCAAAAATAAATCCTTTGTTTATTATTTGTTGGGGTATGTTTCGATAATATTATTGTTTAAAGTTGCAAATAAAACAATATTTTGGCACGTTAAAAATGTAATTGTTGATGAATGAAACAGATTAAAAAAGTATATTATTTTCATAGCGCCGTCAAGGATCATCTGCACAAAGTTTTGTGATTAAATTATTAAAATACAAGCAACACGTCGCGGTTTCACCAGCTTATTTCCCGGTTTCGTTGTAATACGCGGATTTAATATAGCCTATATCATTTGCTCATAAAGTAGCTTTCCATTGTTGAAATAATTTTTCAAATCGGTCCTATAGTTTCGGAGCCTATTCAATTCAAACAAACATACAAACAATCTAATCTCTCCTTTTTATAATAATAATAATTACATGTCTGTCCCTCAATTAACAAGGAAGTATCCTTGTCAAGACGTGTCAATGCAAATAAGAGTAGCTTGATTAACTTTGCTTCAAAAATATGATTGTTTTCATTCTAAAAACTCAGGTAGCATTTAAGCTCCTTTACAGCATTTAACCATTAACAAAGATATAGAAAATTTAAAAAACAACAAGTTGTGACAAGTGTATAGCTCGTCGCCTATATAAACACAAACCAATACCCAATTATTAGTCGCCTTTTACAACATGCTTGACGAAGAACACAGTTGTTTTTTTTCGTTTCCCAGCGTGGAATCCCCAGATTTCATGAAGAAATTCTTTTTATGACATTTCAGATGTAATATATAGTCTATTACAAGCGTTGTTCAACAGCGTCCGGATGTTGATCCACATCGGCACGAGTTGCAAAATGCACGTTGCACCAAATGATTGCTGCGCGTGAACATTGCGAGAACACTTCACTTTGCGCAGGAAGTTGCCAAATGCGTGACGACACTAGTTTCAATTACTTAGGGAAAATGTGAAATTTTCCTTGTTTTCAGCCGTTTGATTCAGAAATAGACAGGACAGGAAAAGCGCTTTAATAGTTCTTGCTTAAAATTTTTGTTCATTGCCTAGTTAACGTGTGTCTATATATTTACAAGAAAAATTATAAAATTAAATATAATTATGAAACAAAACAAATAAGCTCGCTAAATTGCGTAGCAGAAAAAAAGCTTGAATCTATAAATTTGAGTATGTATGAGTAAGATGAATATTTATATTTTTAATATTTAATATCTTCGATTTTCGATTATTTATGATTGGATAATTGCTTATGACTTATTAAATATATTGTAGAATGTCCATGGTACCTAATTTAGACGTGAGGACGTGAATAAAAACAAGAAGCAACTTGCCACTGGGAAATATTGATTGGGAAGCTTATTACAAAAACTGGCATTTAATTATTTTAATATAATTATTTACTTGTTTGAAATATGGATCGAAAACAAAAGGCAACGAACAAAAAGTGCAGAAATTGTTTGCATGCTATAAGTCTTAATACAACCATTGTTATAATATGTATGTTTTTATGATATACTTGCTTTTATATCATAAAGTACGATATATACTTTCGCACTTATAATATTGACAAGGATAATATCAAATTTCTATGTGGGTACCACTCGCTGCCTTTTACCTATTCGCTATTGTGGGCGGTTTTAGAGCAGCGCTCCCATACGTGGGTCTAAGCTCGTTTCGGCATACAAGCTTACATTCGTAGTACATATTGTCCTTCAAACCCAAATGAGCAAACACGTGCCTATTTCGACTCACTCAATCCTGTTGGTTGAAGGTCTAGTGATAACGAACCGCGAAAGCTTAAAGCCATATAAACTTCTGTAGGTAATCAGTAGTAATATGGATTCTTATGCGAGCTTGCAAGCTTGTTGATAAGCTTATCAACGACCTTACTGTTCACGCATGTATCAGAATATGCATCTATATATGTATATAGACTACTTTATGCGCGTGTTGGTATGTACCTACACGCGCTTTCAAAAACAAAAAGTAGCCAAAAAACCACTAATCTAATAAGTCGGTAAGTATTTACTACTTAACGAAGGAGCTCCTTATTGCGTTACATTACCCAAATTGTTCCGTCCATTATTATTTAACCAAGCCAAGGAACGTGAAATAACCTTTCATGAAAATTTATATGTACCCGGTACTCGTCTTAACTATAAAACCTTGTAATCAGTATCTTCTAACGCACTAAATCCTGTTTTTAATGTACATACCTGGAGTAAGAAAACAAAAACATAGAAAAGTAAACGTAGTTTTTATATTTTTTCTTAGCTTTTTTATTTAAATGTATCACAATATGAATAAAATGTTAATAAGTTGTTTGTGATTTGAACAAATAATAAAAAAAAGTGTGTAGATAAACACACACTCACTGCAAATTTCATACATGACATATTTTACAACGTAGTTACACCTATCTATTTCTAAATTGTATAACGGAAACGTTTCGTTATAAGGATAAAGTTTCAAAGCAGGTTTAAGGCTTATGACGAAAATCTTTAATCTGCATTTTCGTCATAAGGATAATGTGGCTTAGCCAATTTGGAAAGGTTTTACAATTTCTTCACACTTTTTCCTCTACAAAGAAAGAGTGAGAGTACGCCAGCTATAACGCCGTGATTCAGGGAAATACGCAATTAATTGGAAACTGGCACGCTGACCGGCCGTGACTCGCGGGACGGTCACGACACAAGAGAGCGTTTAATTAAGCGTTCATTATGAAATAAAAAACGACAGCCTTCGCGTGGGTATTGCAAGTTTTCCTCCTGCGAGTTGGGGAGTTTTAAACCCTCTTTTAGATACAATTTGCTTGACTGTCTCGTTAGTTGGTAGCAAGGGGAGCCTTAAGACCAAACATTTCTGGGTTCAAATTCTGGCCAATTGTGACTGCTTTAAATTTTAAAATTAGTACACGTCCAGTCAGGAAGTAGGTGAGTTTAATTTGTGACCTCCGTGCCTTTGAAAGCATGTTAAGTCGTTGATACTGTGCCTGACCTTTTCCGGTCATATGGGAATATGGTCTCACCGGACTATGAAAGTTAAGGAACAGATACTGTGTTTGTGTTTGCGCAAACTTCTGCGTAATTGGCTAATCCTCGTAGAGTTTGGCCGCCGTGACTTAAATATAGGTTATTTATTTTTCTTAGGTACTAGTAGAGGACTCAGAATACGCCAAAGGACTGATTAGCGATAAAAGGATCATGCACCTAGCGCAATGTAAGTAAAACCCGTATAAAGCCTCCCGTTTAAGGCCCAAACGCACCCAGGGCGAAGCACCCGCGAATTTCACTGACATTGACAAGGGTGTAGCCACAGGAATCGTATTATCACCTGTACCTAAACATCGCAGTTTAGTGTTCATTTAACGATTATTTCTTTTGCAATTTAATGAAATACCTGCATGGTTTTATTGCGACATTAAACTGAGACGACATTAACCGTAACAGACAGTACCTATTTGGGAAACATTCGTTACTAATTGTTGCTCGAAATTTTAAGAAATTACGTTCCTTATGCTTTGTGCTTTACACACTAATTTATCTAGATCCAAAGGAGCTTATCCTGTTGCTGTGAGTAGGTAAAAGAGATGACCAGATTGGTCGTGTACGTGTTAACAGAAGGTGATGTTTTTTTTTTTTATTCATAAAAACCGTAGAGCTTGTATGAAAAGGATTATGAATGTTGAAGAGGTGAGTGAGATGTGTAAGGATCGTGCCATATGGCGTTCGGTTCTCTCTGCCTACCCCGCTAGGGAAGTGGCGTGAAGTTTAGTTAGTTAGTTATAGACAAACTCTATCTATATCTTTATAAACATCGATCACACACGATTCGTTAACAAATGATTATGTTCATCACACAAACTCTTTCCCCTAGTGCGATTCCTACCCGCGACTTGGTTTAGTTAAATCTTTAGCCACGTCCTATGGCGGCTTATTCATTTCCTGCAATATTAATTGATCTAATCTCGTAGTTAATTCAAGCTTAGATGGCTTCATGTGCCAGATACCAAACTAATTATTTTAAACTATCGAAGTTTGTTTAATCCACAAACATTGAAACATCGTTCAGACTTTCACATTTACAGCACTACAGTCGGAAGCCGAATGAACTCCTTTATTATTGTATTCGAATTCAAGCAAATGTTCTTGATGGTTGATTTTCGGATGTTCCTTGAAGACAAGAGGTTTAAGAGACAATAAGATTGTTCTTAAAACGTTACAAAGAGAAACATCATGTGCCCTTTTATAGGATTTTTACGTAGATAAGCTCCTTTAAGCATATAATCAGTTGACAAAGATAAAAGCTATGTTATTTGAGCGGGATTATCCTTTGAGTATCTAAATAATCAAAGAGATCATGTCTACTTTGGTTGTGAAATTACGTTAAAGACAAAGTAAGTAGCTAACTGTCCTATATTGTTTAATGTTTCTTGAAGGGACCCATTTTCTAGTATGAGTGGAATATATATGATTTTTAGATATATTTCATTTTATAGATTAAAGCAAAAGAACCCTCATTTATACTCGCACTGCCTAAAACTATCTGTTTTGCAAAATTAAACTGTAAAGTAGAAAGTTTTGGGTTACCCGGCTATTCTATGTTAATAGACACAATCTTCATAATGACTTGCTATATGTTTATATTCTGTCTTTGTTTAGACTACAATAGCTTCGACGTTTTTGTTGGAAAATTTCAAAGTGTTATATTAGAGCTTCCCTTTTATTTAGCTTCTGGTACTTGCTTGAGTACGTTCGGTTTTGGAACTCTAAGAGATATTTGCTGAAATATTTTCGATATTGTTTGCTAGATTTGGAGGAAAATTGTATTCAAATATGGTATGGATATATATAAGGAAGAGATCCCAATAATATTTTTAGTAACACACACTTTTGCTATGTGATATTGTCTCCTGTTGTGCTAATAATCTTTGACCGTCTGTTTAACTGCTAATAATAAATGAAATTACGCTTAAATGCACAATTTCCAACTCATAACGCATTCCGGGGTTGAGCCAAGGCAAAGCCAAGGAGCCGTGTTTCCGAAAATTATGTATAGCGTTATTATAATTTCACGACCTTTGTCCCAGTGAATAATGTAACGGTATCAGTACCTGGAGGCAAATTGATTTTCCTTGGAGCATCTCTGTGTGCATAATTCAGTAGGCATTTTACTCTTAGATGGTTTCCTTTTGCAAGGTTATGTAATAATTTTAACAATAATCGTACTTGAATGTATGTACCTACAACGCGGAAACTTTTACATAAACGACTGTACCTCTTAGGGGTAATTTATATCTATACGAGGGTTATCATTGTATGCAATAATATCTTTCACAATACGCTATTGATGTGTGCTGTAAAATATAACCTGGCGTGTCCCATATATTTACATGGAGTAATACTTTTATTTTTGTTATGGTCATAATAAGGCACAATTTTAAGGATATAAGTAATTTAGGTAAATTGGCGACGGAGTAAGTATACCGCTAAGATTAAAAAATCATATTATATTACGATCTTTATTCCAGATTTAAATAGACACTAATCCATCACCGTAGGTATATTTTTATAATTTTGATGGAATTATTTATTCTAGTTTTTCCATCTAAATATGTCTAATGTTATGTTATTTAAAAGGCAACAGTCTAATACCATACTAAAAAGGAGTCCGTTATTTATATATCAAAACGCAATTTCCGTTCTTAAAAGTTCTACAAGTACATCTATCAATGATCACCTGTTTGATAGTCCCTGAACGCAGCACCATATTAAACGAAAGTACAAAGATACTTTACGCTCATAACAGCGGGGAAAGAAGGTTCATCTGCAACGGGCGATATTTCACCGAATTAATAAAAGTGCGCGCGATAAATCAGCGGAATGTGCAGCCTCCACGTGGGAGGTCCCGAGCAAGTCGAACATGCCGATGAGAAACTTCGCGGATGTTCGAGAAAAAACTTAAACATTGTATTTTGTTGATCGATTAGGAAAATTGGACATGGGACCAACATGGGATATGTTAGAAAGACATGTTGGTCTGGGATTTAAAAAGAATTTAACAACTGTGTTTCTTGCCTAGCATATCGTAAAGGGAGAAAAATAGTGTATTGGGTATGTGATAGTGTAGGCGACGAGCTAGCCACTTGGCACTACTTTTTCACAATTTTTCAACTAACTCAATTCAACTTATTTGTTTGTCTAAGTGTGGCTTAAGGAGCTTTGCTGATCTTTACACTCAGCCTACTGCTTACGTGGAGGCTCAGCAGCCTTTAATGCGAGGGGTGCGGATTGAAATCCTTTGGAGTTTTCAAATCTATGTGTGATAGGGAAAACATCTTGATAAAACCTACACATTCAAACAAATATGGATGTTCGAACATGGTCCAAATTGTCTGGTCCCCTATCTAAGGGTTACGAAGGTCAGATCGGCAGTCGCTTCAATGTAATTACCAGATTCGCTTAATCCAGGATTAAAGTCACGGGGGGGGGGGGGGGGGCTAAGCGTATCCCGCCTAAGCACGGGACTGGACATTAAGTAAATGATGATCTATGTAGTATTAACATGGCTCCGTGTAAACACATAAAACAGCTATTTTCACGTTGAGTGTTGAGTTTATCTCTGCCTACCCCGCTAAGTAAGTGGGGTGGAGTTTAGTTAGTTAGTTAGTACTGAGTATAGACATCAACACTACACAATAAATACTTCTATGTCCGTCATAGTTTACTATTTAAGTTGATAGTATCTCATTGTTTGCTCAGATATTTAAAGTTTAGCTACAAAGAATCTGGGAATTTCCTTCTGTGATTGTAATTATTATTCTCTTTATGAAGGCTTATTATCATACCCCATATAGTAAAATTATACATATTCATTACTTACATACAATTAGTATTGTTTTAAATAAGAAATCTATTTATTGCCTCGAATACAAATGGATGTTTTATCTGTGTTTGGTAATATATGTAATGTATATATGTAATTTATAATTAAAATTGTTGTTTATAATAATTATTTCTGCATTACAAAAAGTTAAGGTGGACTAGTCCATAAAAATGGTAAAAGTTATGTACTTATACATATTAAGTAGTTTTTACGGATATTGATGATATATGATAATTAAATATATCGCACATTATTATTCTTATTGAATATAGGTAAGTGGTAGTTTTTTCGCCATTTACTTTAAACTTGATAAAATGTAAATCTAAACCTAAGCCGAGCTAAGTTTAAGATGAATAGATATGATAAGAATAGCTACTCGTAATAATTATAAGTGCCAGCTCTAAAGTAATTATTTTACAAGATGCGCTTTGCTATATACTTTTGTATATAAACAATTATTATATATAAAATAATATATAGAACAGCGCACACCATAAAATGAACGTTTATCGCACGCATAAAGCACTCTTGCGCCGCAAGCCATTTGCGAGCGATACATGTTTGATGGCAGTTGAAAGCTAAGTGAGCAACTGTTATTAAAAGCATTCGCAATATATAATGTATATATTTGATTTGAGGTGACCTCATTTACCTATATTTTTACTGCCGGTAGTAAACTCGTATAAAACATAATATCTAATCGTAATGGGCTAAATCTTTTAAAAATAATTAGCACCAGAATTACAACATACATTGCCTACTATTCTTACTACTGTTATAGTTGCGAAAAACTCATGTTCATACTGTCATCCATTCTGGTTCGGTCTTAAAATGTTAGAATAATTAATACTGAAATAACTCGATCAGTATTGATATTATGCTTAATTGATAAGTAGAATGTTAATTCATTCACATCTATAAGATAAGTGCAATAAATTAGAACATTTGCTGAATGTTAACATTATATTAATCTACATAATGGCATATTAAAAATTGCAACACTATGCATCTATTTATAAAATAAATTATGCATAAGATAGCTAGACTAAGGTCCGCGACAAAATTAATGTTTTCTTTTCAAAAACGATCCAATTATTATGTGACAAGACTTTTGTGTCTTGACGTCGATAATTAATTCAGCAAATGGTTTTTATTACTTAGCTTAGTAACTTACCGTACGCAGCTCACTGACTCAGTTCTTTGAGTTATTATAATTATAATATTATTATTATAATAAGGTGCGGCACGCGAATATGAAAATTCTACGAATTAGTATTGAGGTGATAAGGGAGTCTCTACGAATTCAGCTGATACTGCACATTGCCTTGTGCGCTAATAAGTTTTGGGAAAGTGAATTGACACCTCCATTCCGATGAGCTCAGTTGGTGCTTTTACCACAACAGAGTTTGACATAATTGCTATAGTGTTAAACATGATTAGTAACACCATTTGGTGTATTCTTTATTCAAAAATCTTCTCTAGATCGTTCTAGACTATAAGTGTAAATAGATGCACAGAGCGGTTCGGCATTATTCAATGAGATTACTCACCGGAGTCCGCGTTGCGGAATATTCGGTCCGCCGCGGAATCCCTCGAGAACCATTCGGGCTTAGTTGGAATTAACGCCGGTCAGAAATCACTGTTGCGATGACGTCACTCATGAATGTTATCTACCCACATGCACCCTCGCGTGTGGCATATTGTGCTACTCACAATTTTACGTTTTCCTGTGAGAACCACACCATCCATTGTTAAACTTACAAACATGGTTTGACAATACTTCATGTAGGTTCGTGTTCTAAAATGTTAATTATGTAGTCAGAGATCACAAACTATTACAACTAACACTATGAAAATTATTTTCGAATTGGTTCCATTGGATTTTTTGATTCACAATAGCGGAATTGAAGTCTAAAGCACAAATACTACTATTAATATAGAAATAAAAAGACATAAAAATACATGATCATTAAATAGTTTCTCTACTGTACGATAACATTATAGTTTAAATTTTCTTTAACCTTTTCACTGCCCCGTATAAAATATAAAAACCTTTTTCTATTTTATCTAGCGCTGGACAGTGAATAAGTTAATACATAGTACTATTTATATTTTCTTCCTCATATAATACTTTTTTACGGTAATATTTTTAACATACCCTTCCACTATTCCAGTGTTCGACGCGTCCGGCCAGTACAACCCTAACATGCTGTTCGGCAACGAGTTCTGGCTGGGCTCCATGATGGAGTGCCGCGACCTGCAGCTGGGCCAGTACTACGACCAGACGCCGCCCTTCGCGGCCGCCTTCCACGTCTTGAAGATCAATCTCACTTTGGACGGGGATCATATACCTCAGGTACTTAATATTTTACCCACGATTATTGATCATCTTAAGTTTTTAGTAAATTGTCGAAGAATTTGGTTGACTATCTTGTTGTTCACACGCACTTAAATCAATGACTTAACATAAGCCGCTATAATTTCACTTTCATTCCATATTTTACGACAACTAGTGAGCATACTAACGTTACTCTTAAATGGACTTACCACAAGTCTATGGTGATATTACTTGTCATTAATTATTTTTAAACTCCTAACATTATGAAGCCAATTAACTACTTTAGGATGCGTAAAAAGAGAACGTGCATATGAATGGTCAAATAAAAAGTGACAGTTCGATATTCACTGATTCAAAACTGGAATTCACCAGTTAGTTAGTTTGAAGAGCTTTGCATTATAGTATATTTCATTACAAGTACTGAAAGGCGAGGGTTGACAGTCGGAACAAGTTGCAATGACGGTTCCGTACGTGTACTGAACGACTATTTTTAATACAGTTGCGAAAAAATGAAGCAATTTAATAAAATAATAAAAATCATTTAATTCTCATAAAAGTTATAATTCACATATACATTGACATTGGTACAGTTTTTTTCTTTTTAATAGACATTATTTTAACAGTCAAAGAGAACGCACGAGTTCGGGAAAGGTAAAAAAAAAGCACGAGTATGTAATAGCCCACATCCCGAACGCTATACGTCCCTGCAATACGCCACTTTTTGAGCAACTGTATTAAAAATTCATTTCACTTTATCATACTGAGCTTTTTGTAGCCACGCGTTGGGCGCCAATTTAGGCACTGTACCGTTTGATCGAATCCGTGTGATCAAACTAAAAAACGTTGTATGGTTTATTACTTTATATTATAACAACAAAGTTATTGTTATTGTCATTAACCATTCCCGAATAATAATACCACAGGCATCAGTCAGTGACTGTAATCTCAGACGTGTACGTCAAGAAACTTTTAATATAAAAGTTTTACTAGCACGTACTCGTTGCGCGACTTGTCGATATGAACTTTAGCTGAAAGTTTAATCTTTGTCGCTGTCCAAAACATACAGTTCGCCGGAGTTACTCATTGTGAAGCGATCGACGTTATGACGACATCGTTGTACACTTAGTTTGATGGAGTACTCTTGTTCCGAATCTTTGGAGATTCTCAACTTTAGGAATGCGGGATTGCCTTCATTAGAAGTTTGGAAAGAAATGGTTTTGCGATTGCGTGGTACTGATAGTGAGTAAATAAAGTGGGAAAGCAAATTTTGGATACAATTCACATAATTTTTATATAAAATCATTTATTATTTAATAAGCTACCTGTGACTATTACGCATTTAAAGATGTTGAAAAAATAGGTGCAATTATGTTACGCTTAATTCATTTTGTTTTCAAGCGAAGGGAAAATAGCAAATTTTATGTCATAGTGTCGTTTTATAGCTGTTAGAGTTGAAAATAATACCCTAATTTATATTTTAAATAAACATTTAACGTAGTTCTTTAAAAATAATTTCGTTTGCTTTTCCATTTTAGGAAAATACACATTCGACATAGCCATCTGAAATTTCACAGAATCGGTCGGACATTTGAGGGTTAAATTTCAGCGCGGAATTGAACACCGGTTATCGGCTCACGTCATTTACCGTGAGTGGAGCGGGGTTTAATAGTGGAATAGGAGCCTTAGTGCCGGATAAGCAGGATTACCATACAAGGTGTTAGTGGTGATAAAAGTTTTACTTTTATCAAGTCCAGAGTAATAGACCAAGTAGCAGAATAGGTTGAGAAAAGGTACCAACTTGGTGAATTTAGGCAAATAATAGATGTAAATGTTAGTATAATATCAATGAACGTTGTATTAACGAAATAGGAAATGTTTTATTTTGGAAAGCTTTGCGTTTTCACAAAGTGAACATTTGTAAACGTCTATATTTCAGAATTGAAGAGGAATTTTGGAATATCAATGTGTACATTTCTTTAGGCCTGAACGTTACTTGTGGCCTGTGTGTCTGTAGGCTATGTAAGCGTTTTAATTGGGTTAGGACATGTGCTCCCAAAGTGTGACCTACTACATCGCCCCTGGGAGACCTTCTAGAAAACCAGAAGCGCTGTTTAAACCTATATAAGTTATAGACTGTATGCATTGCGGTGGTAGCTCAATGGTAAGGACACGCGCCTCTTAACCGAGGAGTGCGGGTTCAAACCCCGGCACGTACCTCTGGATTTTTCACGTCTATGTACGTATTTATACCACTACTCGACGGTGAAGGAAAACATCGTGATGAAACCTGAAAATTCAAACAACTTTGGATTTGTAACCATGATCCAAAAATTGTCTGGTTCCCCTATCTTAGGTTTAGGAAGGTCAGACCGACAGTCGCTTCAATGTAATTACCAGACTCGCTAAATCCTGGATCATGGTCTAAGCGGACCCCGTCTAGACGGGACATAACGCTAGGAAGATGATGATGAAGCTATAGACTGTAAAATAAAAGCTATCATAATAATCTCAGACAAAAAATGCCTCCAAAAACGATTAGTGCGTCTTTAAACAGAGAAGGTTTGAGAAATCTTGCATTACACTCTGCACGGGTCCCAATCCAGTTCCTATTGTTTACGTTTTATTTTATTCTGGTCGTAATGGCTTGCTGAAAACGATCAATAAAGTGTAGGTATTTTATCTTTTAAAATAAACTCTGCATCACCGGTAGACAGTGTTTATTACTCTTATCATAGCGTGTTGTATATACGTATGACTGGTTTATTGATTGAATTTCCAAAAACAAACTGATAATGTAAGAGATGGTGAGCTGCAGATGAATAACTTTAACACTTTACAAAATAGGTTTATGGTATAAATCGCGCAACAAAATTATTTTTTAAGCTTCTAACATAACAATATATCATAGGTATGTTTTGAATACGATTTTAAATTGACTTAAACAAGTATCATGAACATTTTATATGAATGGCACAAAAAGGCTTGCTACGTGCTGCGCCAGTCCATTTGCTTTTTTGACACACTTCAAAGGAGGAAATGGTTTTCAAATAGGCAATATGTTATTTATGGATGGTACGCAGTCTGTTTGATGAAATATTGTATCGATTTGTTAAATATTTTACTGTATAAGTTTCATATAGATTGGATGGATATGTAGACTGAAACAGATGGAATACGGGATAAAAACCCTTAAAATAGTTGGTACATAAATTACTATATTAAAATAAAAATAAAAGCAAATTTTTAAATTACTTTTTTGTGAACTTTCTGAAGATTATATTATTTATGTGCTGGCCATAACCATAAATACTGTGACATATCATATCCTGGTATCGTATCACGATCACGTGTCGCATAGCACACACACCTTGGACTGCATCCACACTAAAGATCTTGGTACTTATCGGCGATCGGATAACGAGTAGAAATATAAAATCTGCACATTAAAATTATGTAAAAAATATTCCGTGTCTTTTTTTTTTGGCAAATATTTTCGGTTACACTGCAAAAGCTGCTACGGCTTAGAATATGGTAAAACTTAGTCGGTATTGTTAACATATGGAATAAATTTAATGATATTATATTTTTTTACTGTGTATCGTTTTTATAACAGACCGTATATGGCGCCATGCACATTCCGTTCGATCGCGAATGAGGTTTTACATGGTCTCGACGTGGGCGCGAAAGGCTATAGATATAGGTTTCAATGCATGGCCTTTTCCAGGGGAGGACAATATTCGTGGGCGAGTGTCTCCCTGCGTCGTGCGATGCGCTCGCCCTTGAACTGTTGCTGAAGGCGGCGGAGGCTGCCGCCGCCGCACGCGCCGCCGCCGCCGGCCTCGCCACGGACCTGCGCACGATCAGCGTGCGTCGCGTACCCGGCGCCTACGACCTCTATGCTGATAGGAAGTTCCAGCTACTCATGTACGTATGACACAAAATGATCATATCTACTTAACCGAATTTGGTCGCCTTTTACCGCTGGATTAGACATACACATTGGACATAAGATAATTGTTATGATGACACCCTGTTTGGTATACAGTTATTTGTAGACTAACGGAATTCATTAAATAAATATACCAAATCCCACTAGAGAGACGATTCCATATTTAATTCAAATTCAAAAACAAAATATCTTTATTTATATAGGCTTAAAAAAAAAACACTTATAAATAGCCAATGTATGTACAAAAAAGAACAAATAATACTACCACCGGTTCGGAACATAGAGAGAGAAGAAACCGGCAAGAAACTCGATAGTTACCCTTTTAAATGCCAATTATACAATTTTGTAAACTTAATTAATCTACACTTAAGATTAGATATCACTGCAGATGTACAATTCATTATGAAGTTAACCATAAATCTTTGTCATTGAAGAATTCTTCGATCTTGTAATAGCCCTTACTCATTAAAAATTATTTAATGCATAATTTGAATCTATGTAAGAGTAATGTAAAAATACTTTGTGGTAGTTTATTGAACATTTTAATATTAGACCAATAAATGAATTACCACTTTTTTGAAGTCTACGATTTGGAACAGCAAGTTTGTATTTATTTCTCGTATTAACTAACTAACTAAACTTCACGCCACTTCTCTAGCGGGGTAGGCAGAGAGAACCGTATTAAAACTATGAATATTTGACTTTTTAGGATATGATTCAATATTTTTGAATATATACATAATAAAAACCAAAATGAATTGTGATGCTATGGTTAGAATGTTTATTTCTTTAAACTTTTTTCTAAGAGAGTCACGTGGTCTAAGGCCGTATATGGCTCTGACTGCCCTTTTCTGCAATACAAAAATAGTTTGTATATTGCCGCAGATCCCCACAGCATTTAGGTAATTGCTTCCGGTGCCCCCCTTATCGACCTTCGCGTCATTAATACACGAAATCTAATCTATTAAAAAGAGCGTTATATAAGACTATTAACTTGCCTTATTTCAAAATAATATTGTCCCATGTTGGTCTAGGACTTAAAAAGAATGTGCCAACTGTGATTCTTGTAGCTAGCTCCTAGCATGTCGTAAAAGGCGACTAATGGTATATTGGGTTTTGGATGTGTGATTGTGTGAGCGACAGGCTGGCCGCTTGTCACTGATTTTTCATAATTTTCCATCTGACCCAGCCCAGTTTTATTTTTGGCTGAATGTGGTTAAATGGGGCTGCTGCCCCTTTGAATCTGCCTACCCCTTCAGGGATTATGGGCGTGATGTTATGTTATGTATTTGATAGTAAAATATTAGACATGGCAAAGAAAAGCTTACAATGTAAACTTTAAACTACATTTTAAATTAGAGGTCATTGTTTCAATTCCAAAATCAAAATGTGTACTATTTTGTTGACATTTAGAAATTAATGAGATATTAACACTGCCTGTGCTCTGGGCACAGCCACTGTTATAACTAGCATTTTTTTATGAAGCAGATCTGTCGTCCTGATATTTATGAGCATACAAATAAAGCACGAAGAAGTTCCATTTGTAAACTTGCGCCAGCTGCGGACTGCGCAATGAATCATGCAGCCACACTTCAGAGACAAAAAATTGCCACTTCAAATGATTAAAACTTTTCACTTAGAACAGGTATTGGGTATTGGGTATCATAAAGGCTGATCAAAAAACTCCGTTGATTGAAATGTTTATCAGATATGAACAAAAGTGATTTGCCAAGATCAAACTGAAACCAATGGATTTGAAAGTAATTACTATGTCAAACGCTTGATGGGGTATGTAAATTTTATAATAAGCAATCAAAGAACTTGTTGACGGAATATGAATTGATATGCAATCTATTTTTGTTGGGGTGAGTTGACAGTCAAAACAAATTTGATCTGAACCACACAAACACATTAGTTGTTTACATCCTTTTATAATTTATCCTTACATGTAATTAAGAAGTGATTCTAAAAATCAAGGCGGGGTGTTTGTTTTTTGTTTCAGTGAAGTTAGTGGTGATTATTCATTCCAGTCATAGTGTCTGTTGTTGAAAAAAAAATATAAATAAATATCCGACGACATCACATATGTACATTGATCTGACTCCGAGGTAAGTAGCTTAAGCGGTTACCTATTGAAACGCATAACGTTTTAGCCATAAACTGACAATGCATAATACCTACTACTGGCTATTATAGTCAATTGCCATGAGCCATTATAGCATAACTTCATAACGCATAACATCATATGGCTGAAACCTGTAAGGCATAATCATAGAAAGACATAATTTTGATAACCAAATATAATGAAAGGCATAATTTTTGTTGGCCATAATATTTAAAAAGCATACATTTAATAAGCATAACCGACAAAATCACTAAACTCCTAAGGAATAAAACTTATTTACCATAAATTCAAAAGGCATAAATTTCTATGTATAAAAGAGATTTTTTTTTATTGATTTATATGAAAAATATATCTAAAACATTCCACATTATTCCACAAGCAAGCACCATGTATGCAGGCAAGCAAGCAGCATACATGCAAGGAAGCATCATGCATACAGGGAAGCAAGCAGCATGCATGCAAGCAAGCAAGCAAACAAGCATATATGCATGCAGGCATAATACCTAAACTCTTCTGCATGCATGCAAGCATCGAGCAGGCAGTACCTACCTATGTCAAACAAAATTATGAATATGGTCATTTTATGCTTAATAATTTCTGCGTTTCAAAATATGATTTATAAAATTATGGAAAACGAAAATATAGATTTCAATGATTATGGGTTTTATTATTATGTCTTTCAACAAATCTGCGTTATTATGATTATGCGTAAATATAACTTTGCTAAAACCTATTATGCTTTTTAATTTGTATGCCATATAATGTATGTATGTCAATTGAAATTATGGCAATAAACATTATGCGTTTCAAAGTGTCACCAGCTTAGGCACTTGTGTTACGGATATCAAAACCAACATTGGTATTACAAATATATAATTAAATAAATATTAGATATTAACACCCAGACACACATACAGACACAAGTATTCGTCACACGAATGTTGTCCTGGGTGGGAATCGAACCCACACCTCTTGGCACATGGGGCAGGGTCACTACCGAATGCGCCATCGAGCCAGTCAACATATATGAGGGACGCGGAATAGTTTATGACATAAACTATTACGCGTCCCGCGTGACATAAACTTTATGTAGTAAAAAACAGTGAGCTCTTAAAACATTCGCTACGCCTATACAAAGGCTAATCCGGAGGTTTTTGCGACACATGTCTGAAAGTAACTTTCGTCCTTAATAACAAGCTTCGCACTTAAGTCTTTGCCAGAGAGTCGAAAATGTGGTGTAGTTTAGATACTACTTTGTCGGTCATTAAGAGCATGCGGTCCTAGTACACAAGGCAGGCGATGTAAAACACATGTTAGACTTACTTTATTTCGATGCGGACTGGATGCAGACAAAATTAACTCTTAGGGGTACTAAGTACCTACTTTTTGCTCTGTTTGTACAAACAAAAGCACTGAAATATTAAGAATACGTGGCTGTAGCCAACGATGTAGTCCCGCTATTTCAGGTGCATTTTCCACTGCTAACTTTATAAATATGTAAATAGTTACTTTAACATGGAGACGTGACTGATCAAGAAAGAAAACGTGCAATATATTCGATGTGTTTTGAAAACTAAGTTGGACTTTAAATACGATTACGGAGAGCAAACTTTCGTTTTACAATGACTAAAAGTTCCCATGAAGTGAAGTTATTAGTAAGGTATACTTACAACTTTGCAAAAATAAGAGATATCCACGGCAATATGAAGAAGTGGTATAATGAATTCATAATTGTATTAAAAAAAAATACCTTGCATATATGATGCGCATCATGAACATTGAACTACAAACGCCCAAGTATTTGTATTGATAAAGCCCCACAATTCAATTAAAATTCAACATAAATAAGTATTGATGTGTATTCATTTGTGTTCGCTAACGACACTTAAACAAGATGAGTAAGCCGGCTTTATACGGAATACGGGCACTCACATAACAAACATTGATCCTCTTTTGTATTCAATGGTAATTGAATCTACATGCCAAGTGACAACGAAATCCTGCCGTATTGGAGTGATTTATGGAAAATTGGAGACGTGCGTAAATGAGCTGTGTTGTTCAATTCAGCAAATACGACAAAATACTTCTTATAGGAAATAAAAAAACGAAGAATAGTTTCATCATACCGAACGTATTCGTATTCAAAATAAAGTCTATTTTCAAAAGATATTTTCACTTTTAAGTAGCTAGCGAAAATTTTATTTATAGAACATTCTTTGCCACATTTTGCTAACATTACCTTACTTCCAACAGAACTAATTTCATTGCCAGTGTTACATTTTTATTCTTGTGTACATTTTGCAGAGAAGAAATGTGATTTTAGTGAAGATTTATGAAGAAGTCAGAGCTTAACATGCTCTGGTTTTATGTTAGCCGTGGACAGAGTTAAAATGAATGTGCAAAGTTCCGGTTACTTTGCGTCTTTGCATTAATGAATTTAAATTTTATATCAAAGTTCAAGTAGTTTTCTTGTACTTAGGCTGATAAACTCGGAAAGTAGTTGCACTATATAATGTAAACATAAAATTATTAGTAAGCGATTTGCTTTGTGTAGTTAAATGGTCTTTCAGAGTATTATGCAAAGATAATAATTTTAAACTGATAAAAAAGTTGCTATGTTTTATTCAGTATTCTTTTCAAGAATACTCGCTTCAGTAACAAATTTTTCTTTAGTTATAGTGAAGGTATTTTACCCGCTAATACTTGTCCATGTCAAGTACTCTGTTCTTAGAATTACCTTTTCTTATTCTGTTGTGCCAGTGGTTTTCTTATATATTTTTTTTCTTGGCTTTTGTGCCGTTACCAGTTGAAGTTGGCTTTTGTCCTCGTAGATTCCGTCTTGTTATTAAATTGCTTAAATTGATAAACTTAAGTAAAACTATAAAGTGAAGAAATCATTATCTTCCTAGCGGTGTGATTGAGGTCCGTTTAGAGTCTAAACGGACCTCAATAAAACACCGGACACACAGCTAAACCTAGAATCATGGTCGAAACTTTAGACCATGATCCTAGATTAAGCTATATAAATAGAAACATCCATAAGCGTTAAGTTTTATTCAGCACTCCTCATGTGAAATATGTATTCTTGTTATATATATTCAGCTACCATCGCCACCTCAAAGTGAAGAAATAAAACTAGATATTCATATGAGCATGTGCAATCACCGTCATTATTTCTACAGACTTAAGCAATATGATATCCATGAGTTACTTAAACGCAGATCCTTACTGTACCGAATGTGACCGACGCTAATAAAGTTTATGTCTTCTTGGCCCAACCGATTGACACACTACGCGTTTACTTACCAAACATGAGGCAACTCAGCAGAACATTGCTTGTGTTACCGGGGAGGAACATTAGTCCGGCGGGTTTATGTGCCCAGCATCGGTGTTCAAAGGCTTGCATTGTCTGTATTTGCATATTAGGAACGAGGACTGATTGAAATTCTACCAATCGGAAATTGGAATTTGCTTACCATTTCCATTTTGACTAAACATATGGTACATAATACTGATATATTGGTAAAAGAGAATATGTTGTTATATGTGAACACATTTTAAATAGAAGGTTTAAGGACGAAGAAAAAAGATGTCAAGAACACTCGGTGTAAAGATCTATATAAAAATTAACTTGAAACTAAGTGCGAGTAGTTAGTTACATATAAGTACGTAACATTTCTTGAAATAGTATCTAATATAATGGACAAACTGTGTTCCTTGCCTAGCATGTCGAAAAAGGCGACTAATGGTGTTTTTATTATTGGGTGTGTGACTATGTAGCTGGCGAGCTAGCCTCTTGTCACGATCACCCAACTTGATATTTGGCTGTATGTGGTTTAAGGAGCTCGTTACTCCTTGAATTCTGCCTACCTCTTCAGGGATTAAGTGCGTGACGATACATATGTAATATTTAATGTAATCTATTGAAAGTAGGCTGAACTAATAATCTAATCGAGTCTAGCCGAGTCGTTGCCAGACCTAAAGCGCTTTTTTTATCCAAGAATATTTTCATCCCAACTGTACATATGTACATGAGTTTAAGATGGAATAGTCCAACTTAAACCTATGTACGTATGTTGAAAGAATAAGGAATATTGGAAAGGTAATTTGGCACTACTTGTCTATAGAAGTAGTGCCAAATTACCCTTTAAAAACCGTCATGCCTTATATGTAACCTCAGATTTGAATGATCTCTTTAAATATAACGTTCAGTTTAACGGTCAGTTAAGCTGTAACGGGTGTCACATATTAGCATACGCTTACATTGCAGGCCCATTATAGCCATCAATTAACATGTTAATGGGCTATATAATATTACAACATTGTTTCTGCTGCAACACATTTAATGTTTGTGTAGATTATCACGCCCGATGAAGCTTTAATCAAACGAATAATTACTGTAGCAACAAAGGCTTAAAATGTATCTCTTTGTTAAAAGCTTTTTACGTTTCATCCGGATGGCATAACAGGGTTGCTAATAGTGCCTTGGTGTGAACGTTTGTACAGTCGACAACAAAAGTAGATTAATACTTTTAACTTTTAGTACTATGTTGTAATAGTGATAAAAAAATATGTATGTACATAAGGGCTAAAAGAATATGTTACTTATTTTGTCGACTGTACAACCAAGTAGTTTCTATTTAGATTTCTATAGATAGATAAAATTAAAGTAATTATATTGATGAGCTGCAATAGTTATGCTTATTTCTGATTTTGAATATTACTTTTTTAATTTAAAATAGCACCCCAATATCATTGTCACTGATCAGCATCAGTTTAAACAGACAAACATCATCATCATCTTCCTAGCGTTATGTCCCGTGTTTAGACGGGGTCCGCTTGGACCATTATCCAGGATTTAGCGAGTCTGGTAATCACAGTGAAGCGACTGCCGATCTGACCTTCGTAACCCTAAGAAAGGGGAACCAGACAATTTTTGGATCATGGTTACAAATCCAAAGTTGTTTGAATTTGCAGGTTTCATCACGATGTTTTCCTTCACCGTCGAGCTAGTGGTATAAATACGTACATAGATTTGAAAAATCCAGAGGTACGTGCCCGGGTTTGAACCCGCACTCCTCGGTTAAGAGGCGAGGGTCCTTACCATTGAGCTACCACCGCTCTAAAACAGACAAACATATAATATATAATTTACTAAACATACATATGTAAGTAGGTAAGCTTCATATGAAAATTGGTTATTAAGACTGCGTTTTTTGCATCCAGATCCTTAACACTAGTGGTGGGAGTGTTGATGGTGATCGCGTCCTTCTACGAGGGCTACCTGGAGCGAAAGTACCGGCTGATGAATGAAGCTGGAGACCTTGAGCTGGCACACAATGACGCCAACCACAAAAATGTACGTATCTATTGAAATCCGCCGAAAATTATAGAAGAAGATATATAAATAAATAAAATAACAATATAAATTTGAACTCTTTAACTTTATGCTATTAATATTCCATACCTATATACAAAGCTATCGATACATAGGTGAATCACTTTTCTTTGATGACCTTTTAAATTTAGAAAAAACTCCATGGAAAAGTTATTACAATTTTCGTCCATTTACATCATCGTATAAATAGAGCTAATAAAATTAAAAGCTGGAAGTTAATTTATATATTAGAATTTAAAAAAATATATTATTATTTTATTCCCGTAATGTTGCAGCTATATCATATATCTCGGCGTATATATTTGCCTTCTAGGAAGAGACGGAAATATTAATACACGAGGTAGCACAGTGTAGCTTCAGCATCATACAAGTAATGACTAGTTAGATGCTGCTCCGCGATATAGTTACGAAGCTAGTAAGCTTGCGGTTATTGTGAAGACTAGCCTGCCAAAGCAAAGACGATAAGCTGGCGAGAGACTGGTCTTAGGCATTTGCGTTCTCCTAAAGGGGGATTACAGCGGCCCGTAAGCCCCGCTGAAATGTTGTGCGGAACAGTGATTAAGGGAGCTGACAGACTAGCGACAATAAGACAGCGATACCTCGCAACAATAGTAGGACGGAAATTCGTGGTTGACGACCGTCGCAGACACGTTATAATTAAATAAATTCTTCAGACTGACACCCTAATTTCCTAGTTCGCTTGATGTCGTCAGACGAGACTAAGTGACAGTCTGACAGTCGCCAACCTACGTCAACATTTACCTACCATTGTCCTGGGCATTTCCCGATAAGTTGCCGCTCGTCTGTAAGTTCCCTAAATTTTCGGACGCGCGCCAGTACAATGTGTTGTCAAAGATTTAAACGAGATACTCCGCTGTCCATTCAGTTCACTAAGACGCGGTCCAATTATCTACTGAGAATGAAGTAGATACGTTTAGTTTAGACGCATCCTGATTTTCCCTTTGTTCAAATAGTTTAGAATGGGGCGATCGAAGACTGGCTTCAATACGACAGGGAGTTGGTAAAATTGGTCTGTAAGAATATTCATCTTATACAGCTGTTTTGAAGTGAAGAACTAAAATCAACTATTTCGATTTTATATTTGTCCTAAATTTGAAATAACTACAAACGTTGAAAGTTCAATCATTGATTTAAAACTTATGCTTATTATTACGTAAACCCAATATGTTTCATCATTGTTTATAATATTGTATCTCAGCAGGGAATCTTCAAGTCAAATTCATTAAAATTGCTCGTTTCTAAAACATCATAGACGAAATTAGTTTGATCATTATTTCCGCTATTTAAGCGCTTCCACTAAATTCTCACGCCACACTTCCCCTATTATCTAATAGCGTCGTACAAGATTGATGAATACCCATCTCAGAAAGGGCGATTAGCCAATTCTATTGTGTTTTACAAATAAAATAACGTGTGAATAATATTTGCAGGCTAATAACAATGTGCCGCATGCCGATGGGAAGGCGAACGTGGCGGACAAAGACAAAGACCTTCGCCGGGAAACTTGCGGTAAGTCATACGTGACGGGACCACAACTCGCGTTGCGAACGGGACTGTCCCGTTTCCCCGTTGTCCCGTTGGGGCGGAGAGGAGAGATGAGGAAGAGCGAAGCTGGGCCCGTTATTAAGGTCCATTCGGAAAATTTCAGGAAAGCTTAAAATCTCCACTCGGAAATTGTATGCAATCCTTTTTAGGGTTCCGTAGCCGAATGGTAAAAAACGGAACCCTTATGGATTCGTCATGTCTGTCCGTCCGTCTGTCCGTCCGTATGTCACAGACACTTTTTTCCGTAACTATAAGAGCTATACTGTGGAAACTTGGTAAGTAGATGTATTCGGTGAACCGCATTAACATTTTGATACAAAAATAAAAAAAAACAAAAAATTTTTGGGGTTCCCCATACTTAGAACAGAAACTAAATTTTTTTTTTCATCAAACCCTTACGTGTGGGGTATCTATGGATAGGTCTTAAAAAATGATATTGATGTTTTTAATATAATTTTTTTCTAAACTGAATAGTTTGCGCGAGAGACGCTTCCAAAGTGGAAAAATGTGTGCCCCCCCCCCCCCCGTACTTCTAAAATAAGGGAATAAGGGAACGAGATCTAATAATTAGTTTTTTTTTAATACGTTAAAAATCATAAACTGCATTTTACCTTTCATTCAATCAACTCCAATCTATTAAAGAATAAAGAAAAACGTTTATTTAGATGTATAGTGGTACGGAACTCTACGTGCGACTACGTGCCAAGTGCGAGTCCGACTCGCACTTGGCCAGTTCTATTAATATTAAATTAAAATTAAAATTAAATTCTTCAGACTCGCACACCAATTCCCTAGTCCCAAACTAAGCTTAAGCTTGTGCTATGGATACTAGGTGAACGGATAGACATACTTAAATACGTTTATAAACATCCATGACTCGAGTACAAATATCCATGTTCATCACACGAAATATTTGCCCCTAGCGGGATTCGAACCCGCGACCCTTGGTTTCGTGGCCAGGGTCTCTGACCACTCGACCAACGGGCCAGTCGAAATATGAAAACCCAACCGTATATTATTATACGGTTGTGTCAATCCATAAAAGCTTGTCTCATTCTGTAGGTAGAGTAACAATTACTGGATGAATTGCAAATGCGGTTTGCATTTTTGATGGTGGCAATAATTCTATGATCAGACGGTATTTTCTTTTCCTCTTTTTACGTTGAGAATATTACTAATTTTACTATTATATCACACTGTAACCTTCATACATGAGGGTTGGCATGATTATGTCCCGTTTTAATCAGACAGAAAATTGGCCACATTAGTCATACGAGAAGTATGCTCGCCCACACAGCTTAATTAATATTTGCTTAGAACACTTACGGCATTGTTCGGTATTGAGTTTATACTCTTATTACGGCGGATATTGCAGTAGCATGTGGTGGTAAGACTTACGTTTGATATAGTTTGCCTAGCTCTTGCCTCGCAGCATTGTATAAAACAAAGGTAATGATGCGTGGAAGATGAAATTACAAACTAGAGAATTGAGATCTTACTGATAAGAGCTTTAATAATAGAAAGAAAGAAAAAATATTTATTTGGTACCAAAAATACATGTGAAAACAAAATAAGTGAAGTAAAAATACAATTTACAATAAATATTTTACAAACACAAGAAGGGTAGGTAACAAAATGGTCTCCGCTCAGTATCGAGCCATGACGAGCAGGGTGCGCGTCACGACCACTGGTATTCTGCGGATGCCATGGCGCGGGCGTCTAGCCCGGGCAAACAGACTGCACCATATTATATAGATAAATAAATAAATTCTTCAGACTGGCACACCAATTCCCTTGTTCTAAACTAAGCTTAAAAGCTTGTTCTATGCAAACGGATAGACATAGGTACTTAAATACGTTTATAAACATTCATGACTTGAGTACTAATGTCTATGTTCATCACACGAAACATTTTCCCCTTGCAAGATTCGAACCTGCGACCCTTGGTTTCATGGCCAGGGTCTCTGACCACTCGACCAACAGGCCTGTCTGTTAATTGAAGTAATAGAAAAGGAAAATAATAAAACAATATATATGATATATTTTTTTATTATTTTTCTTAATTTAAAATATATCTTAGACAGCATTAAACATTTTACGTGAAGATAAACAAATCATAAAAATGAAAGGAAAAAAATCGAAGACAGAAGACGACCGTGTATATTGTCATATAAGAGACAGCAATAAAACCATAGTGTAATAAAAATATATAGACTGAAAGTATAACCCGCTTGCCGTTGCCGTAGATGGGTAATAAAATCATTTCCAATAATAAATCACTCATAAAATATTCTTTTTGGATGAAATATATTACGGCTATAAATTTTGCATGTTTTGTGTGACGAAGTCGTAATTTGAGTGTAAAATATATATGAAACCGGTAAGAATTATATAGTTCATATACTTAGTTGTGATATATTAATAACAAGTTAACAACATGTTCTATATACAAATGAAACATAGGCACCTATATGATTTTTAAAGGAATATATAGGTTACGTATAGATGTACTTGGATAAGTTTTCATAAACATCCGTGGCTTGAGTGAAAATATCCGTGTTCAACAATCAAACATTTGTTCTTTATGGGATTCAAACCCGCGACTGCTGGTTTCATGGTCTTTAACCAAATGGACGATACTGTCGATTAGTCAATAAGTAATATAGCATAATATAATTCCTGTAATCGTCTAGATTTAATTACGGCTGCAATATAGATGTTTAGGATTGCTCCCTTGTGCCCTATTTATTACCAAACCAGAATACAGAAACACATTTGAATATTACATTTCGTAGTTGGAATATTATTACGATCGAATTAGGTCCATACAAATTTGTTCATTAAATCGGATCTTCGGATTTACTTATATAGACAGGACAAAACATTAACTTACAAATTGCCTTTAAATTATAATCTTGTGTGCCATATGACGGTTATTTATTTAAGTGAATGGCCCTCAGAGTTTCCGTTTAAATATTCCTTATAATGTTTAATCCTGTCTTATACGGGTATAATACTGTCTATACAAGAGAGTAACATGCCCTGTTGAGTAGTTTGTTTTAGATTTAGGTCAACACCGCTGTAACTTCACAAAGTGTTCTTGCATGTTTAACATTCTTGATAGGCTTTCAAAGTATGGTGCTAGGTGTTTCTTACAATTAATTATGTGAAAACAGAGCATTATAATCTGGTGGTCCTACTTAACGCATGTATATAAGAATAATATGCTTTTTATTCTATACAATTTAATAATTTGTCCCATGTTGATCTGAGACTTAAAAGAATGTGCCAAATGTGTTTTTTGCCTAGCATTTCGTTAAAGGCGACTAATGGTATATCGGGTTTTGGGTATGCGATTATGTAGGCGACAGGCTAACCACTTGTCACTACTTTTTCACAAAATTTCCATCTAACCCAACCCAGTTTTATTTTTGGCTGAATGTGGCTTGCTGTACATTTGACTCTGCCTTTTTGGGCGTGTTGTGTATGTATGTTATGTATGTATGCTCCTTTAAATTTCTATTGGCACAAAATCTCGGCCTTTCCGTTTTAATTTTCATCATATTGTTGTAGACTATACTATGTATAAGTACATAATGATGGAGTTTATTTGTACCTTTATAAGAGAACGTCTGATTTTGTAATGTGTACCAATTCATCATATTTAAGTATTTTAGACTTAAAACCAAGATATATAGGTTTACAGCCTCTTATGGCTTAGCGCGCTTTTCGGAACGCGAGGGTGAAAAGTCGCCAACTTAGAGACCTGGCATTAAGTAAGTAAATGACCTCGTACATTCAGCATTGACTTGCCCAAGTATAAACTCAGACAGGACCTCTTAGGCTTTAGCCATCACTTGCTATCAATATACCAATAGGTAATCATAACATATTTATATAAAGCTTAGTAGGTATTACGTTCTCGGGACGTAATACCTACTAAGCTATACTATATGTACAGTCGGCTGTACATATAGTATATGCTAGTAATGAATCTAATGTACCATTACGTTCTATTCAACCCCCATGCCTAATGAAGTTATCAGGTAGGTACAGAAACTAGTGGGCCGAGGCACGAGCCTTAATGAACGCCAAGAGTTCGGACAGCCTCCCAACATCTCGAATTAATTGTTTTATTTACATGCAAATTACTAGCCATAATTCTTGCGCAAATATTTACGAGAGAAATATGTCTCAGACAGATGAGATATGCCCCGAAATATTTATTTTAATGGGTGCGTAAGCTTTTGTTCCACAGAATTAAGGTTTTAATTAGATTCTTGTTACTTTTGTTATCAAATAAAATAACTAATAGGATTGTGTAAATCTTAAATTTTACTTGGAACCAAATCTAATTTAAAGCACAATTAGGTAATTCTTCACTTTTGTCATTCTTTTTTGTTTTCCCAAAAATGTTATACAACCTGTGTGTAGTATTATTAAAAGTTTTAGACTCTTAATTTACAACTTTGGTTGGCGGTTTTGTGTAAGTCTTGAGATTGACGAGTAAGATAGAAAGATAATAGTCTCGCGTTTTCTGGAATTAAACCGCGCGGAGGACCGTGTAAATAGGTAATATGGTAATATTCTTTTTTGAACAGAAGTACATTCTTCGTTTTTTACTTTCAATTAAAACTTTGATGTTTATATGAATAAATGATATTGTTTTTCAACAGGAGTGCTCCCTGAACTGCTGCTATCGTTTTCGATACTGTCCAATGGTAGAGCCATCTTAAGTACACAGAGACCCAGCGACGGAGCCCTCACCTGTCTGCACGGTATAAGGTACGTCTATTAAGGGGACTTAGCGGTTAGACCATCTATTTAAACCCTTTATAATGCGTAGACAAACTAGTTAAAATAACAATTACCTAAATTAGCCTGAATTACAACTTGAACTTGAAATACTGGTATACATACACTGACTTAGTGTTAATAGTAGTATAGTACTCTGAGGGTTGCGAAGATCAGATTGGTGGTCACTTCATGGTAAAGCGTTTAAGCGCGGGACATAACTCTGACCAGTTTAAGTGACAGTGTTCATTACACCAAAATTTTCCTTTAGTGGTCTTCGATTGTTTTTTTCCCATGTCTTGATGACTTAAAAAAATAATATGAGTATAATAATTAGTCAGTTAAAAAAATTCAATCAGATCCTTGTCGGTGTTGTGGCCGCACCCCTCACAACACAAACAAAGAAATATGATCATGGGTTGTCTGGTTTCTTTCGGTGTTGTGGCCGCAACCTGCAGGTCATGCACAAATTAATATGATGATGGGTTGTCTAAAGAGAAATCACACAACACCGAATTATTTTTTTTCGTATGTGGACAACAGGTCCATTGGAACGAGTTTCGTTTGTCAACTCGCCTCATTTACTTATTGCGTGGATCTTTAGACTAAACGTCTGGTACAGTTGCCAAGACAAATGCTATTTAAGGTAGTATCACAAACAAATGAATAGAGTATAATGATTGGTCGTCAGATTCCTGTCGGTGCTGTGGGTGATCATGGTGCACACGTACCTGACGGTGTTCCACATCGGCGATAACAAGACGATGCGCGTGGTCACGGAACGCAACTTCTTGTACCAGTCTGTCGGGAACGCATCCTACTGCGTCGACACGTTCTTCTTCATTGGGTATGTTGGTTCGTTGTGAAAAAATAAACTAGATTCTACCCGCAAATTAATTTGCAAACTTCAGACTTAAACGCAAGAGAGGTGTTGTATTAGGTATTGTCTTAGTAAAAAATATATAAACAACAAAACTTATGTGCCAATTTGTTTAATATCTAATTGCGTGGAAGTTTCAGCTAAGCCTCCGTTTTTAAAAATATATATTTGTGTCAGATTCAGCAGCTCATATGATAAGGTTATTGTACGAATTACATCAATTCATAAACAATACGAAATAACAACTGAATGCGAATATAGTATTTTATGGATATCTGAGAGCATGGTGCTACTTTTTAAGATTCGTTGTTACAGAGTGGTGTCTAAAACAACTCACTTACCAATATTGAACCCATTAAATGAATATCGTTGAAAACGTTTCAAACGACCCTTTCAAGACAATCGAAATTAAGTTTAATAGTTGTTTGGCGAAGTAAATCGTTCGAATGGCAGTTTAAGTGCTATATTTGTGAAATATGCTCATTTATTCTAAGTAATATTGCTATAAAAGGATGTGTATAACTTTTTTTTCCAAACCTATGTTGCCATATTTTAAAATTCAAGTATGTAATGATTTTTAACGCGCGACAATCAACACTGGAATCTTTATTGCTATCATTGCTATTAATGGAACCGATGTGGCTATGTTCAACCACACTTATTACTTTCCTTATTGGGGAATTAATATATTGATCCTTAATGTGGTATATATTATACTACCTGTTGATAATTCTACAACAAATACAAACCCAATATCCAATACACCATTAGTCTCCTTTTACGTACCATCACCATTTGTCGCAGTAGGCACATTCTTTTTGAGATAAAAAAATGTGTAACCATAAAATTAAAACTAAAAACATGAAAACACGAGACACTATAATAATGGTTCTGTGAGCTCCCTGATGAAATTAGACAATAATGGAGTACTAAGTAATTTTTAATAGAAGCTTACATAGCCATTTAATTAACAAGCTTTCTAGACTAATTTGCAAGAGTGTCTGGGGACTGGAAATTCATGTGGGCAAGATGCTTTTTTGGAGTATGCTCTAAGTTCATAGAATGAATATTTATTTAAGTACAACCTTTTAGTACCTAATATTATTAATTCATAGGCATACTAATTTGCAAATTGCTAATTGCGAAAGAATACCTTGTGGAAATTTACAAATTAAACAAGAATACATATTTGAAAATGTTGTATATTTCTAATAAAAAACTAACATAGCATAGCAACGACTAAAAAACTTTAAGTTGCAACCATCCAGATGTGTGCCTGTGTACCAAATGTAGTATCTTTTTTTCCAGCGGCCTGCTCGTGACAGTGCTGTTCCTCCGAAGCGAGGACCGCAAGAACGAACGCCGAATGAAGAAGGCCGAACAAGCCAACAAGCAGGACATAAACAAAAACCTGAACGGCTTCACCAACTCAGCCCTCTCCATCTCCGTGATTAGCCAGCAGTCCTTCAAAGAGGACCTGCTGGATATCAAAGCTAGCACTTACACTAAAGGAGAGCTGCTGAGGATGGTGAAGTCATTCTTTGTGTTGTTTTTGTACCGAGTTGTGAGGTTGACGCCGGCTTACGGTTTCGTGATCGGTATCACGGAAGTGTCCCTCAGGTACATCTACAACCAGTCGGTCTTCGACCCTGCCGTATACGACCACATCACCTGCGACCACTACTGGTGGCGCAATCTTCTCTACATTAACAACCTCTTTACGCAGCGTGAAATGTGCATGGTCTGGTCCTGGTACATGGCGAACGACACACAGTTTTATGTCGTTGGCATTATACTGTTATTAATCTCCGTGAAGTAAGTGCGATCGGTTTTGCGAACCTTTCCTTGATTCCTTTTCAATTACTTAGCTTACCGCATTTGAAGAGTTGCTTTGAAATATCTAACATTGCGTTTCCCTGGAAGTATGAGCTTGTAACATTAAATTGCTATTTCATTCAAAAGAATGTAGAAATTAAGGGATATATTTTCTACAGGCAACCGAAACTGGCAGCGATATCGTTGGGCGTAGTGTTATGTAGTTCATGGGCGACGACTATCTACATCTCGGTCTGGCACCAATACAAAGCGAGAATACAGGAGCCTTTCGAAATGTTCGATACGCTCTACGATAAACCCTGGGCTAGAATCGGACCCTATTTGATCGGTAAGTTTTTAAAATAGGTATATTGCTTCTCTAACTTTGGACTACATTTAGACAAACGTGAGCCTTGATAATAAAACGAAAGCGGTAGTGTAATTTTGTGAAGTGAAGTTTAGTGTGTAGGTGTAATTTTAAATCGATTGGCAATGTCAGAAAAATCTTTATACGACAGAGGAAGTGTTCGAATTTATACTTATATTATAAAGCTGAAGAGATTGTTTGTTTTCTTGAACGTGCTAATCTCATGAACGACTGGTCTGAAATAAAAACATCTTTCAGTGTTAGATAGCCCACCTATCGAGGAAGGCTATAGGCTATACAACTTTAACCATAAGCGCTGGTGAAATCGACGGCACAGCTAGTGTTATGCTAAAAGGTAAACGATAAAAATAGGAGTACCTTAGGAAGCTATCTTCTAAATAAATTGAACTGATAAAGATTTTAGCACCATGATGGTCGGCTTTGGAAGCTGTACATAACTCTTAAGTGCCTCCCGTTTTGTTACGATCTCCTTGGATTCCGACAAAAAGCTGTAGTTTGGTTGTAAGTACATATCGGATATCCCTTTCGTAGGTCAGCGAGCCGGCTATAAAAGCCTTCGCAGAAAGCGAATGGGCTCCCGAACAATTCGATAACTTGGCGCGGCCTCCCATTCACTCGAGATATCTTTTTAAAGTTAGGAGCTGTTTATCTGTGAACCAAAACGGGACTAAATTAATTCCGCGATATTTCATTGTTATCGAAAACTGCTGTCGCTCCGAAATGTTTGCCGAAATAGACGCCCCTTTCGGATGTTTAAAACGTTGAAAGTTTTCTTATCAATCACTACAGCGATTGTTAGCGCAGTTAACAAATGCCCGATTAAACTTTGCGTTTTTTCATTACGTTTGTTGCGAAGTTTTAAGCAGATAATCGCGTTTCACTTTCGGTGGGTCGGCATTTCAACCTCTAATCTTAATTGGCTGCCATGGTGTGCATAATCATTTATCAGACTCTCCATAAACATCAAAAGTTGTATCAAAGCGACGTAGACTGTCAAGTCAGTTATATTATTGTTACAGGCTTCCTACAAGTAGGTATGGTTCTTTTATAGATTTTACTATATGACTATTGATTTATTGATGTTGCTAATTGACTAACCGAATATGATTTGTTCTATTTGATTTGAAGAACAATTTTGATTTAAACTAGACTTCGTAACCTAACTTTACTTCCCCTTGACATAGAATTAATTTGATCTCCAAATAAATTCCACCGGGGGCAACGTCCTTTTTACTAAAACCAAATACAAAGTTACAGTAGCTAATAAAATTCAATAAGCGCTGTACAACACTGCACCTAAAGGGACTATCGCACTAACTTCCAATAAACTTGAAAAGGCAATGTAGTAAATCGTGAACAAAGTTCTACTACGGTGTGAGAGCACCATAATACGAGTACTTAACACTTTAAAACTGTATGCACTTGGATGAATATGTATACAATGTAACAATTAAGATACTTACTCCGAATTTATGTTCTAAGTTGTGACTACTTAACATAAGTCGTATTGCACATGAGGTCATGCACGATTAAACTTGCAAGGTTCTGAACTGTTCTTGCAGCCTAATTTGGGCGACACCTTTACTCTCGATGTAGTGAATGGATATGGCTCAATGACAATGGTTATACGAGTATGAACACATCGATCGACTACTTTTTTATGTAGTTATATGTAATATATTATCATCACAGTACATAATAATATGTAAGAAACAAGATATAAATTGTGAAAATTGATTTCATAGTTAATGTTTTTGTTTATAATGTCAGTAATCTACTCCTGTGAGGTTGTTGATGTTTTACAAATGACCCTGTATATGTATGTATATACAAGAGTTATGTCATAATTCGTTAAGCTGTTTAGGCTTTTGCTTACGCTTGAAGAACCTCTCTCCTTCTGAGGATGTGGAAAAAAACCGTGCAATATACAGTCTTATATGAAACGTTAACTAAAACAACCTATTATCCACAAACCAACTGTGTTCAAAGCTTCTAACATCGAGAAATAATTAATCATGTTGCACACTGTGCAGCCACGTGAAATATTGCTCGTATTGCAATTAGGCCTCTAATTGCACAATCGGTTTGAAACAATAATTAGTACACATTGAGTCACCAATTTAATAACCATGCACAATCAACTACTGTTAACTCAAACGACGAGCGTGATTGCATATTCTCAACCATGTTATTTAATGCATTAATTTTGAAACGATAAACATTTACTTAACCGAACTGCATGCTCTCTATAGTCATAGTAACAAGTTTTTTTTCTTTTTGGTTTCCTTGCACCATGCACAATACACCGGACTATTTCTAAGCCTCCGCTGTCCGCCTGTCTGTATGTACGAGTGTAATAATAACTCATGAATTGTAATAATTAGACAGTATAGACTTATTATTGCCGCTATAGCAACGAATATAAATAAAAGAAAAGTAATTTTTCGGGCTTCATAAAAGAAAGAAGTTTAAAATATTCACAGTACGTTCAAAAATCCTTGTGACTCACATTTGGACGGTTTTTTTTCTGACGAAGTTTTTTTGTGTCTAACTTATATCTTTATTTAAATAACAATTATTGTTACTTAACATCAAAAGATCACACGTATTTCGTAGCTCAATTATATAATTCGGATAATCTAATAAGTAATAATACAACGTATGAGAACCTATTATTATATTTGGATCTAAATAGTAATTATCTCTATTATAATGCCTATTCACAGTTGATTAACAATGGCACCCTATAATGAGATGGTAGAGTGACATCAGTAATTAATTTTGTAGTATGTCAGTACACTTATTGGTATATTATGTTTCTCTGCACATACAATCATGTACTCGTACCTACATATTTCAATTTCGATATGGCTGCTCGATGAAGCGACGCTATTTCATTGTTCTTGTTTTGACACTTAATATCACGTCCTTTCAAATTTTAATAATTCCATGTTAACTTTGCGTTTTATAATTAAACGATTATCGATTAAAAATGCAATGAATCTCAGTTCCCGCCAAAGTAAGTTTTATTGGGGAAAATATCGTTATAATTATATGAGATTACATTTTGATTGTTCTGTTGAAGTAATACATAATTATGAGTCTACTACACATAGTCTTTTATTCTTACTAGTTCGATTCATTAGTTCGATCGTCGAACTAGTGAAAATTATTTTTCTCATTTGTTCGACCGTCGAACTAGTGAGAGTATTTGTTTTCACTTCCTCTCAACTCAAGATAATGAAACACGTTTCCCCTACTTTAAAGGTGTATCTGATATACTTCTGGACTTATAAATGCTTGAAGTTTTCTCGTATTTATTCTAATAATAATAAAAGCATCTAATAATCGTTGGGTAAAGTATTTATATCACAATTTTATTCTACTTCTTCCACGCTGATTCTCTCTTTTAGATTTTGTACGACCATCAGCTAAATAATGATTGCTATCGAATCGATACTATTATAGACATGTCTATAAGAGAAGAATTTAACACGTTCAGGGCCATTGACTCGCCCGACAGTTCACGTAAATCTTATTCCATTACCGACGACTCTGGTATAAAACCATGCAGAGCGAGCCTCCTCGCATACCTTGGTTTGCGAACGTAGATTTAAGTAGAAAATACACTGTAGCACTATTTAGACTAAGGTCCGGTCACATTCCATCTAGGAAATTCGCATATTTAATGAGGAAGGCAGATTCGCCAAATTGCGAAGTATGTGGTAAAACAGAGGATGTGCAACACCTGTTGATGGAATGTGCCAAAAATCAATTAGAACGACAGTCATTGATGAATAAATTTAACATAAAAACTTTTGACCTGGGTGTCTTTCAATCAATTCTGGCTAAACCTATATCTGAGGCAGCGAAGGGAGTCTGCGAAATGGCTTTTCATCAATGATTGCGCTCGTATAGTTAAAATGGACCAATATATTAGTGTATATACATATACACTAATATATTGGTCTATTTATATTTATATAGTTATACACCTAATATATTGGTATATTAATAAGTGTGTAAATATATATAAAAGGAAACATAGAAATTTAAGTAAGTGCATAGAATTATAATTAGGTTATGATGGGACTGACATAACCAGTGGTTAAAGTCCCTAAATTAAATAAAGAATTTAAAAAAAAAAAAAAAATTACCGACGACTCGCCAGGCGAGTTCAATTTCCTTCGCTTAAATGTAGGCGACATCCGAAAAGAAGTAAAGACAGTAAAATTGCTTTTACTGGCACTAAGATTTTCACAATGTCTTAACACATCTGTTCACAAGCTCTCGTCTGTTAATCTGTTTGACAAGCTCGATGGCGCATTCGATAGTGACCCTGCACCCATGCGTCAAGAGTTGTGGGTTTGATGCCCACCCAGGATAAATATTCATATGATGAATACTTGTGTTTGTTCTATGTCCGGGTGTTAATATCCAATATTTAAGTATATATTTGTAATACCACTGTTGTTTCTAGTAACACAAGAACTTTATCTCGGAGTCAGATCAATGTATGTGTACATCAAATCGTCTGATATTTATTTATAAATAAATGACTTATTATAGGCAAAGGTAATAAGTATATCTTCTATTTCAAGGTATGATGGTCGGTTGGTACCTCCACAAGACGAAGTGCAATGTCCGCATCCCGTACTGGCTGGTGGCTGTCGGATGGACCGGCGCGCTGGCGATCATCGGCAGTCTGATCTTCGGCATGGTGGACGGCTACTTCGAGGTCTGGCCCACGGCATTCTACGTTAGCATTGGACACACTGGTAATTATTTTCTTTCTGACTTAGTGTTTGGTTAGACAGGATTCGGTTTGAGAATAGTGTAAGATTTTATGATAAGTACTTAAACCTTAGGCTCTTAAACTGGGAAAATTAAAAAAATTGAGGGATGGTTAGTCTTTCATAGTTATCTGAATTTACATGTTACATTGAGACATTCCTAGTAACTTTAAGCTTAATCTGTATTTCACGCTGGCATATTTTTATACGAGCACCAAACTTTTCATAACAGACATATAAGGTTATTATATTATTAAAACACATTTAGTGAGTGTAAGTGATTACCTTGACACGTAACATCAAGGTTTGTAACTAGATAAGTTACTTTGTGTAGTAGGAATGTAATAAAACTTAGTACGTCACTAGTGTAAAATAGTAATTATTTTTACTATTTTAATGCATATTTTATTCAAATCTTATGGATATTATCCTGTTTTATAGCTTAGCCGTACGTAATGAAGATTATTGCGATTTTGGCATTACAATTGTATCTATATCATTTTACTATGAGCAGTACAGTTATTTGAGCTAAATGTTGTAGAATAAATATATTGAAAGCTACGAGGACACTCGTAGCAAATATTTAATGTATAACCTTTCATAAAAGATACGAGGCGATGGAAGTAATTTTCTTATTTTATAAAGTATACCTTTCGGTCACTAGAATATTTTAAGTCCATAGCCATAAAAAATACATTTCCCTAATACATTATTACGATGCACTTACTGTAAATTGCACGAATTATACTTTACTTTGGATATTTCCTATTGAATCTATACTATAATCTATATATAAATAAAACTGAAGAGTTTGTTTGTTTTTTGGTTGAATGCGCTTATTTTAGGAACTACGAATTGAAATTATTTTTGTGTTGTATAGGCTATATGTATAACATTAACCATAAACGCGGGTGAAACCGCCGGCACGGGTAGTATTAAATAATACAATCGCATCAGCTTTTGACATTAGTAGTAGGTCTTATATACTTATTTCTAAGTCTATGAGGATTCTTGTTCTAAGCCTACAAAGTTGCCCTTAAAGATGCCCTGTACATGTAATTTCCTGCGATCCCCAAAAAGATGGATTACAAGGAGAGGTAAGCCGTCTTTTGACTGTTTTAGCTTAAACTCGACTAATAATTATGATTTTTTTTATACCGTTATCATGGGTACAAAAAAAAAGTCGACCGATATAACAACTCAGCCTCACAAACCATTTGAAACAAAAACATTTGAATTAAACATCGCTCTGGCTGTTGTTACAAGTAGATACTAAGTATGATAATCTCTAAACATGATTAATCTGCTTCCTTCTGTGATTGCACTTGAGATCTTATTACCGTTAGCATTCTGCGCGTTGTTTCCCCAAGTTCCTCTCGTGATTAATCCGGGCTCATTTAAAATTCAAACGAACCCAACCTTAACCCTTATATTCGCCGTACCTCGTATCAAAGGCCCGATCAAGAGCCCTCGTTCTATTTGCGATGTCAATATGTTTAATTCCGCTAGATGCTGATTGGGGTTGATTCTTAGAAAGTAAGCTGAGGCTAAATAAATCATTGGAATGGTCATTCCGTGGATCTGTATTATATTATATACTTTGCCAGAGTCTGGATATTTAGCTAACATTACTGAAACTTTTAACAGATATAAAGTTGCTCTTAAGGAAAAGGGACAGTATAACAACATTTGTTTTAGTAAAATAAATTACTTCTAAGTACAAGATAACTTCATTAGCATTCAACTTTGCTCAAACATAACATAATTAAGAAGGCCCGTTGCTTTACGCATATTTGACGATATTCTTAGAAAATAATGTAACCATAATTCAAAAAACGTAAAAAATTCATAAGTATCTGAATCTATTTAAAATAAAGCTACAAGATACAAACCATAATTAAGTATGACTACGAGGTACAATCAGATTACTAAGGTAGCTAAGCGTCTTTCCAATTTGCATTAAATACCTGGAACCCGACTCGTCTAAAAAATACGAAGGTTGAGTCAGTAAGCTTAAAATTCCGCAAACGTAGCTCATTACTACGTGAGTAGTCTAATAGGAGAGTTTGCGGGATTGAACCTTCTAACATCCCTGGAAAGAAAATTAGGCAGAATCCTTACAACGGTCCCTTGCCATCGTGAAGCGTAATTTTGACTGCCACGATTAGCATTAGGATACAAACGAGTTTAGTAAATTCAGTTCGTCTACAGAGAATCTTTGAAGATTTATGGTCTTAATACTGGCTTACATTGCCATACCTTGCTAGGGTCACTTAAAAAATATATATATTGTAGGTATCCTCTTCTTCTCTCCCAATTTTTGCAGTGCCAGTTATTACTGTACCTCAATTATAGAAGCAATAAAATGATTTGATTTGAAAGACCTGAAAGTTTATATTTAACATAGGCAAGTAAGTACCTAACAAAAGTAATTGAACAAGAGCATAATCATTAGCCTTTCGAATGTAGGCGTATTGAAGTCACAATTGCCGAATCAGTATAGGGTCAATCAACCAACTAAAGGCATTGAGCCCCATTTATAACAAATGCCAATCCCCATTGTATAGACTAGACCTTGATGGATGATCACAAATTTAGAACCTTCTGGTCGGACTACAAGCCTGATTGAAAAATGAATTTAGGATCGACACGCAAGTTTAGGATGAAAATATGTTGGAGATATAGATAATGGTAGGTAGGTATTGAAAACTTCCAAACAGTCGTAAGTTTGTTAGTTCATATTTTGCTCCTGAATTTCGTCTGCGCTGTATTAAAACGCGTATATTGCTCCTTCCAGCACAACTTAATTACTGTCTTAAGCATAGGATAACTTTAATCTAAAATGTTCTACGAAGCAATTTCATAATCTTTCATAAAAAAATCACATTATCACATAAGATGATAGTATAAGTTAATGGGATTGAATGTTAGTTTTAACATTCAATTACATTAAATCTTATACTTATCAGATTATTTAATCACAAGCTTATTCAATTTGAACGTTAGTTCCTATGTACTTACATAAGCCTTATTGGTTATAACCGAAATAGATAGCCCGTTTATTATAGTTGATCGGTTTGTACGCAACTTGCCGAGAAGGCCCGACAAAGGTATCGGTGTCCCTTTGATAATCGCCCTTGTAGCCACCGCACTTTACACTTGACGGGGCGGGCTTGATTACGGACAATGTAACTAACACCTAGATAACATTGTGTCGGAGCCAGATGTCCGATGGGGTGTTCCGAGATTGTAATTGAAATAAACGTTGCAAGATATGAAAACTAGATCAACAATTTAGACGTCCACCAAAGAACACTATAAAGTATTTCCACTGAATGTATTTATTTTGCAGTCCCTTTTTCTGATTTAAAATATTGCTCCAACAGTATTTCTTGCCTAGCAAGTCGTAAAAAGCTATTAATTGTGTACCTATTGGTTTTATGATTGTGTAGGTATTTTATTTTTGGCCAAGATTGGTTAAAGGATCTCACGGCATTGCTCCTGGGACTTTATCTTTCGGAAATTTATTTCAAGCGAATAGATTAAAGATTGGTTGTAGTATTAAATCGGTAAACCTCCCACTAAATCAATAAAGTCCGTCACAAACAATGGCCCACATTGTCAAATATTGCCAACAACCATATTAATTTGCCCATCCACACAATTCGTTCTGCGTTATCACCGTATACCACTCGGCCCGGGTACATAATTCACCTGACCTAGTTCCAGGTTTCCCGGCCTATACTGAAATGTTCATTTCAAAAGTAATCATAGTTGGTATTCATGTAAGAACTTGTATTTTGCTCTTAAGTTTACTATGCATATTCTTTCTTTATAAACACGAAAATTTAATTTAGCATTGTAATCGGAAAGCCTTAAGACTTTAATGTATTTTTATGTAGAAGTGTTCCATGTTATTTAAGCTTTAAGATCATAATAAATATTTTAATAATATAATAGTTCGATGTGCTTTACAAAACTCTTAACGTGAACTTCCAGCCAAAACATAATATTTAAAAATGATTGATACTATTCAACAAGTTTGGAATTCAACATGAACTCATAATTTTAAAAGTTAAAAGTTAGGTAACCTAAGAAAATTTACATTGTATTCTCGTGAAAACGACGACTGTTAATATTATTCTCATTGCTGTCTTATCTCAAAGAACCATTCAGAATTATAATACAGTTCTCTCAAAAGCGTTATTAATTAAATAAACAGTTAAAAGATAGAAGACATCAAATATTGGTACTCTTCCATAGCTTGCCTCGTTCGTTAGTCTTAGTTCGAAGCTTGAATCGTAAAATTCTTGGAGCTTACTTTTTTTTTTTTTTATATAATATCCTACATACTTGTAAAAAAACAACTTCAAAATGCGGGCTAAAGCTATCCACACTCCTGTTTTTGGCGCATAGCTACTGTAATGTTGTCCTTCACAATAACTAAAAGGAAAATGTCTCACTGAACACGGAAAATCCATCGAAGGTTCGGGTCCGGAAACTTTGTCACCTAAATTATATAGGGTTAACAGAAATCCCTAAATAACTAGCACTGATACAAGCAACGATTTTGTATTTAAACAGTCGCTACAGTTTTATTTAGAAAATTGCTGTTCTTTAATGTCTTTGGGGATTATTTTACTGCTAATAAAAAAATATATATATAATTTTTTTATTTTTTTATTAATTAATATATACATAACATCACGCCCATTATCCCCGAAGGGGTAGGCAGAGTCGAAAGGGCAGCAAGCCCCTTCAACCACATTCATCCAATAATAAAGCCGGGCTGGGTTAGACGGAAAATTGTGAAAAAGCAGTGACAAGCGGCTAACCTGTCGCCTACACAATCACACACCCAAAACCCTATATACCATTAGTCGCCTTTTACGACATGCTAGACTAGAACCACAGTTGGCATATTCTTTTTAAGTCCCAGAGTAGTAAGGCACGGAATCCTCCTTCCTACTTCTATATCCTACCCATTTGCCACTCTGAATACTCACGTTATTCTTAGAAATTTTAATAAAAAGTTGTTTATTTCAGCGTGGGGAGTGGCAGTCGCGTGGGTGGCGGTGGCGTGCTGTTGCGGATACGGCGGTCTCATCAACTCTTTCCTCTCCTACCGGGGACTGCTGCCCCTTAGCCGGCTCACCTACTGCGCCTACCTCGTGCATCCCACCATCATGGTCTACACCAGCTTCCTGCTTGATGGACCGTTCCATCTGCAGAACACTACAGTTGTAAGTACACTCTGCAATATTAGATATGTCATAAGTTTCCGTCTATATCATCTACGATTCAGTTCAGTGAATAGAATTATATATAGGCATTCCACATGTTGTTACATTATTATACAGCATAAGCCCTTTTTTTAAATTTATTATTAGTTAAATAAAGTAAAAAGTGAAACAAGAGATTAAACCATGCTATTTTCAGCATAGTTTAATAGAATGTCACAATCAAATAAAATAAAAATATTTTTTTTCGGAAGAACATTCGATAGTAGCTTGGAGTTACGTTTCATCATCACTAAACAGCTAAGAAAGCCAGAATTGTTCAATAAAAAACATGAGGCCTGTTCGAATTCTACCTATGAAAGCAATCCGCTTATTAACGTAGACGTGTTCGTTTGGTACTATAACGGTGACTTCTAAATTGACACACATTACGTCTGCTACATCCGTTCCGCCATTATCATCAGCTCGTTACTGCGAAACGTTCGCCGCCAACAATATTGGAGATGTAATCGCGTTATAAATAAACATAATTAGGGAGTACATTAGCACGATGCATCAGCGGAAGCGTGGTTCATAGGATGCGACGATCATTAACAGTTATTAGAGCTTTACTTTTCCTGCAATTATTAGTACTAGAGTCTTGTCTAAACATATTTTTCTAATGAAAGGACCTTATGATTTTAATACGTATCTATTTAAGAACTTTGCGTTAGAAACGTCTTCCTAATATCTAGAAGAAATTAGATTGGTCAAACAACACGACGTAAGACAGTAAAGTAAAATTTCAAGGATGCAGTAAGCTCAAAATTACAGCTGGTGCAAATCATATTAGCCAATATAATCATTTACAATTAACAAAAGTAATAATCATCTGAAGATAACTTGGATTTATTTTGATACACTTTGTCTCTAGAAACTATATTATTAATCAAAGCAAAAAAAATATTGTCTCTATGATACTCTAGACTAGAACCTATTCACTTCAATCAGGGAATCAGTTAGGGCGGGGCTCGGTTTTACGAGGCATTATATCCGGAGCTAAAAGATTATCAGATATATAAGCCGAGCTTTGATGACCTGCATCATAAATTTACGTGAGCGATTTCTAGCAGAAACGAGGTGATTTGGTGTATTGTGACATGTTTTTTTAAGATATCGTAACTTAATAATGGCAAAAATAAGTTTGTCTTCGGGTTTTTTAATACTTCCAAGCGCCCTTGTTCAATTAATATTCAGGGAAATGGCGTGAAGATAGCTAAATCTTTAACAACATGAAGATTACTGTTAAGATTATTTTCCCCATAATATTATGTACTTATAAATGCCACAACCGCTCTTCTCGTGAACAAATATGTTTAGCGACGGAAGATTCCGAATAATTTTGGGGCTTAAAGGCTGATACGTTATGGCTGATATCTCGATATAACATGCGCACATCATCATTAATCAGCTCACTCACATGTATGTGTCTATATCACAGTCCATACATATGACTATAAAACATAAATTAGATGTTTCTTCTTTTAGAACACTACTTTAAGAAAACCAGTTAATCCCTTGACGTAAGTCTCTCACTTATCGCTTATCTTAGCCGTTTTAGGTGATACCTAAACCGGATGGGATAGGAACGAGATAAACTAGGGAACATTTCCCGCCTATAATCAATGTATCAGTATTAATTTCAGTCTGTTCTAATCTGCAAGTGACATTGCATCTATAAAGGCTTAAAGTTTTTTTTCTGTGGGCTGTATTTCTGAACTATAATTGGACCTTGGCGTCTTTCGGACGCAAATGTTGACTGAGGCACTTATCTTGCTCCTAGCACACGCACATCCATCATTATTATGACGGCGATAAGTCGATACTTATAAGGTATAAGTAATCTGAACCATTTCAGCTACAGTCTTTCTCTTTCGCTTTGTTTTCGGTTATAATATATGATATTTGCTGAGGGTTAATATTTTTTATGAAAATAGACACTATCGGAAGATATGTATCGTGTTTTATTGTTGATTCGGCGCCATTCGAACAACGCTAAGATATTTTATTCCAAAATCTGGTGTACACCACAAATTAGTCTGACAACCCATTGTTATTTACTCGCCGTATCTTTAAACAATAGTGTAGTCACAATAGCTACTAACTATTGGTGCTGTCAATTCCGACAAAGGATTGCCAGAATTGAAAACCCACTCCAAAATTAATTAATAAGCCGTGCTTTAGCCAGTGGATTTCTAACCTGTTTATTTCAATATGGTTAAGACATTTTAATAAGTAAGTGTTATTGGCCACAAACACAAATTTTAAAACTTATTTTGGAAAACAACATTTATTTATTTATTTAGTTTTTATTTATTTACTATCCAAAGGCGATATTATAATATTTTACGTTTACCTCAAGTTAAACAAATCTGATCTAACTAATACGTAGTTTATAAAAGCAAGGGACCCGATAAACTAGTTACAAGTTGCAATGTTGACCACAGCACTTATCTCGTCTGCAGCACGCTCACATCGTACGTCATTAATCGTCGGGATATACATAGATAGATAGATGAAACACAATGCACCTTCAATTTCATCCATCGATACGAACTTTATCCTTAAATCTATAAGCATAAAGTCCAAAGTGAGTGCGAGTGTATGTCACTCATTGATTCCGCCTATAATCTAATCGGGCTTCACCCTCAGCTTCCCTTCGATGTCACTTCCATTGATTGTGAAAGAGTGATTTTTGTTTGCATGATAACAATAAAACGAACGACGCGCAGCAGGTCGTTAAAAATGTATGGGTAGGAAAATAACCTGGTAAATTTTGGAATAAAAATAAAAGGGTATATGCTTGACATTTTTATTTGAAGTTTAATCACTAGCTTCAATGTTAGTGCCTTAGCAGAGAGATTTGACAAAGCATATGCCTTCAATAACCGTAATACAACGAAATGAACGAAACAGCCAATTCTAACTCCTATCAATGTCGATTCTTAAATCGTTGTTCAATAAACATTTTGTATATCTTGTTACTTGTTTTAAAATATTAAAATTGTTAGAAAATATTAATTTCTTCATTTTAATAACTACTTAACTTAATCAAAAGTAGAATATTAAAACAGACTGTGGGTCGGTTGTCTTGGTGTGAAAATAATTTCAACAGCAGCTGTATACTTAACGTCTATATTTTTGCCTGAAAATATTCCAATGCTAGTTTTTCAAACTAAGCTCAATGAAATATAAAAAGATTTTCTTAATATAGTGCTATGTGTACGATTTGATAAATGTAGGTAGGTAGTAACTTAAATTATATCTAGATCGTAGTATAATATATTATACTTTTGGTAGATCCCGTTTGATTGAAAAATCCAAAACTTGACCAGTGGGTAAAGATCAAATGTAGCATTACTGACTCCTTTATAAATAATGTTTTTAAACTTTTACATTTACATCGATTTCAGCAGGATAAAACCGATTGGAAATATCTTGTCGTCGATTTATAAGCATTTCTGTACTGCTTATTTATAAATACAAAATAATATTCTTAATCTTAAATTTAGGTTAGCTATACATTTAGTACTGTGAGCGAAGTGATAATCTTTAATTTACATGTTTTGCTCGGGGTGTAATCTTCAAGTTTGCGATTTGCCGCCTCCGACTCGGAGTGAAAGATTTATGGGTGCAATAAAGAGTTCAGTCCAAGAGGGACCCTCTAAGATCCATTGTCTGAGAGCTCCATAACTCACTTAGCTAGTACATACCCTTTCATATTTATATTAAAGTTCTTTACTTTTTACTACTATTTGCATTTTAAAGGCGTCATGCTTAATGAAACCATCGCGAACCCCTAGATACTGACATAAATTAGCAACTAAGTTAGCTACAATGAATAAATTTTAACAAACTGATAATTCTACTCCTCATAAATGGAATGAAAATCTATTTAACATTTTTCCATTATCCGTATAGGAGGATATCTTTGCCATGTCTGCAATTATGTATTACTTAATTATAACTAAAAAGCATAATATTAGGCTGAAAATTATTATTTTGAATTAAGCGTTATCCTATGTGTAAAATTTTATAAATATCTCATGTACCACCATTTCACTTCACACACACTCTTAATGTTACAATCTAAGTGTAATGATTTTATGCTTGTGCATTGTTTGTACGCCAGAGAGTATCATACTTAGTTTTATTATGAAAAATTAGATGCCTACAAGCGACCCGTGATAATACATGCAACATACCTAATTAATAATTTAACCCCCTGTAAACTAAGTCGTAAATAAAACACTAGTTACATACAAAATAAATCATCACTTTTGTTTGTATTAAACAAGAACTATTTGTTACAACTCTCACACTTTTAGTTAAGGTTATTTAAATAGAACAATCGTTAACACAAAAGCACCCAATTATGATGAATGATGATGGTCCAAGTTTAAATGAAACTCCGACGAATGTGGACCCGTAATGTCAGTGTCCTCGCAAAACTACGATTCATAGTCGAGTCCAACTTCGGCTTCGGGTCTAACGTAAATGCATTGCCAGCGAAGTTCCGACGGTGCAAAGTCCCGAGCTCGAAACAATTTGACAGCGGTCAAATAAATCCTCCATTCTGAATAAATCAGACACATTTTTCATACTCATGCATACGAAATATGAATTCCGTTTTGCTGTTTTTGATTTTCAAATAAAATTGGGATCATTGTTGGTTTAACTTTAGATTTTATCCTACCAATATTTTGTATTGTACAATAAATTTATGAGGCAGTATGTGCGGATTTTTGATTTTTACACATTATTTAACGCAATAACTAGTGAACAGACTTTGTCGATGTTATTCACACATGTTGACCTAACTTTTCGTAAGATACTTAGTAGTTCTCTTTGGCATAATTGTGAAGCTCACTTATACGAAATCGCGAACTCAAGCTAGTTAAATAAGTTTAAAATATTATTATTGCAATTAACACCGTTAAAATATTTACATAAGCTCGTTTCAATTATCAAGCATATTGTTGAATTTTATACCTGCGCTTTTAATTACCAAAGCTTTTGAAACACAATACATAAGATCTTATTAAGATTAATTCATAAAGATTAATTCAATCTCTAACACCTTCATATTAGTGTAACGAATAAGGATTACAACAAAAAACAATTAAATCTTTAGTCATCGAGACTAGTTCATAAGTATATTAGGTATATACATATACATATACGTCATATTATAAACTGGCGGAAAATTATGAACCATATACAACTTACGTATAGGTACGTATTATTATCTCATCGTACTATTTCCCCCTTCAATCTAGTACCTTGCATTCGGGTACAATGGATGGAACATCGTATCTCGACGTAACATTTTCTAACCGCCCTTTTCATGTTCCTGCGTCTATGATAAAACATTCGTGCTGAGAACTCCGCCTGTGCCCGATATAAATTATCTTCCGTTCGTGTTTTGGAATTAGCGGTAAATGGACATTAATATTCAAAGAGCCCAATGATTAAGTATGCAAAATAAGCTTGGTCAACTTTACTTAAATTTAATAATAATCAATCATTTTTCCTTCAATTTTGATAATAAAGGACAAAAGACAAATACTTGAACGTAACTGTATATTATATTTCAGAATGTACACATAATTCTTCTTTCGATACGGAATTTCGCGATCATCATATGAACTTCCTAAAAGGTTTCTAAGACTATCGAAACTAATATCAACATGCGTACAAACTTCAAAACTTTCAAAATATATCTTGGTGAACAACAGTGGCTAAATGTAAATCAAGCATTTTGAAAAAAAAATCAAAATAGTCATTGCATCTGACAGCTCTTACAGTTGTAAATTCAACCTTTATAAAGAAAAAAAAAATATTCAGTCGAATTGAGAACCTCCTCCTTTTTTTTGAAGTCGGTTAATAAACTGAGATTGGCAGTAAAGGTGAGGACGAGAGCCATCAAAGTGTACTACGACTGGATCTGTTGAGACAACAAAAGTCGTTTGCGAATGGAGATTATGTAGATGCGATGCCTATTCAGTTCGTCAATATCGCGGTTTACGTCCGGGCCGCCGAAATAACGGAGTTATTGCGCTCACCTCTGCCCCCTGCTGCCCCCACTCCGTATCTGCATAGCAATTGGAGCCGGCTCGGCTTTCATAACAATCCCTAATATATACTTGATTTCCTTACGTACCTACCGGATACATCTGTATTTTATGACGCTGTCTTTTCTGGATCGTGGATCTGTAGATTTATTTGTGGACTTATAAATGTCTGTCGGAGATTCTATCGTGCTGTTACTGCATTGTTCAATAAATATTGTTTTCTAAAGGGTTTATTAGAGCGTCTTGAAAGAGATTTAATACGAGTGATTATATTTTCTTACTTTATTCACTGGTAACTAATGTTGTAACATACAGATTGCCATAGCGAATTACATACATTTTATATATTAATTATTTTTTGTCCTATATAAGGACTGTTTTGTTATATTTACTGTCATTCGTGTTTTAGCTCTAATGTTTTACCTCTAAAATCCTCCGATTCAAATAATCTCTATAGAATATTTTAATAATTTCTTCTTCTTGTCCACAGATCACAATATATGCCGGGTACGCGGTACTGGCGTTCATAGCGTCCTTCATGATCTCGATTACATTTGAAGCCCCCGCCGTGAGGCTTATCAGGATCGTCAGCGGGGGCCACAAGCACAAGAGCCAGTGAAGGACTCCCTCTTTACATTAGTGTTCATATAGCTCAAGTTAAATTAAAGTAAATAAGGACGCGCCCGCCCAAACAAACACTGTGTTAATAATATTGGGTAATATTCTGACCAGTTAGTTACCTTCGGCTGCCTCATCGATATTAGTATTTAAGGATTATGTAAGGGAATCCAAATTTTACATATTGACATAAGTGAAGTAGGTTGGTGAACTGGGATTGCATTATAATAATTTGGTCAACAGGTCTACGTTGCCATCAAGAGTAAATAATGTAAAAAAATGTATACACTAGTGTATATACTAAACTACATTTTGCGGTATATCGGCTTTCTACAAAAAAAAATAACAAGTGTTTTCTTCCGGTCTATTGGTTTAGCAACCAATTAGGCGCTGACCTAATTTACCAAAGCTCCCTATTACTGCAAGCATCGTTAACAGAAATAATTAGACTAAATAATAACGAAACTTTCAATTTTGTTCTTTGGGCGGAGGTCTGCTAACAAACTTTCGAACAAAGTTTCACGATTCAACAAAGTTGCGCGTCTGTGCCGTTCGCATCATCTATCAATCCTTTGACAGACAAGATCGGCCCACTGTCTCTTTAGTCGCTCAGTTGGTTGATTTATCGTACTCACAAAAAATAAACAGTAAAATATAAAAGAAGCGAGCTCTTCAATATGAAATCTCTAAAGAAACTGCAATTATTCCATTCCACAACCCTCAAGCACGTGAACTGTATAAAGAAACCTCGCGACTTCTCAAATATTTGAGGTGGTACTCTAAATTTATAAGTTTGTCACTAACGTACGGATTCGTATCCTTGCTATCTTACTCGTACTAACATTAGCAATGGAAAAAGCGTTTGTTGGTCCCACTTTTACATAGAAACGAATAAAATGTTCCCGGAAAACTCGTTTTCTCTGTTTCGGACTAATACGACCCTTTCCACATTAATATGTATGATAATATTTATGAATTTACCAACTTTAAGCTATGTTTAACAACTGGAAAATATGTCGATGAAAAACAACTAAATACTTATATGTATTTTAGGAGTAATTTCGTGTAAAACTGACCTTTTTACACGAAATTACTTCAACTTAGATGAAGGTTACTCTACTTGCTCCTATAAATAATACTCATCTACGACTGCCACCTCACATCAACTTATCTACCATTCTTTTTGGAAATTTCGTTACCCTTGGCGACGTTATATGCTATTGCAAAGATGCTCGTTAACCTAGATGCCTAGATCTTCGCTCGACCAAAAATTGAGACACCACCCGCACAATTTATTACATTGACGTGCGTTCGTAACAGACAATTGCTCAATTCGTTTTTTTTCGAGACAAGCTAATGCAAGATATTCCATTATTATTAGCATCAGGGATAACTTCAATTTTGATACACAACCACAGTTAAAAACTAAAGATACAGACTTTTAAAATAAAAGGTTTAATTAAGATTAGCATAAATACATAGACTGATCGATAGTTACCATTGATAATAATTTATTTCGCTTTCGAAAAAAGTTATGTATTGACCCACGTCTGTATGCTACACGATTCATGAATTTAAATTACGATAAACTACTTACGTCGTTAGATAAGTCAGTCACTAGCAAGTCTGTAAAGTGACAAGCATTGAAAATATTCGGTAACGCGAAACGTATCAGGTTGAAATATGCTGGGATTTGGTTCGGTAGACAGGACTGCCGCATTCTACATATCGTTCATCGTACACCCTCATATAGTAGGCTCAGATACCTTCTGAATATCTAAGTAGGATATTGAAAAATGTACCAAGCCGGAACATCGATACTAGGATTTAAATTCCGACCGCGTTTGTGGTGGCTATTCAAAATAATAAAGTCCGCTGGTACATTACATCTAATTTTATTATATATTTCATATCTTCTATTTATTAACCGATGGTATCCACATATTTTTGGGTTAATGGTTATAAAATAATGGTTATACACAAAATAAAACTATGTAGGTATTTGCAATTTTTTACATGTTATGTATGTGTATTACACTAATTTTGTATTGTATTACATAATATAAAACGAAAATGTGGACATTTCAATTATAAAGCAACAGATATTGTTTCAATATAATGTAACATTAAAATGTTTTCAAACTAAGATAAACAAAGATTATTGTAGTAAGAAATGAGCATTAGAATTAACTCTCACTAAAGATTTTATTCGCTAAAGGTATAATTTAGTAATTAAAATCTTCTTCTTATTTATTTTTTTATTATGGTTATATATGTAACTATATATATAAATATTATTATTTTATATATGTATCAATGAACATATAATTTGCTCTTCACTCGGTTATAGGTATTGCATACAATCCTTCTTCGTTAATATGGCAAGTAATGTGGATTAATACATTCCCGTTTTAAAAATGAATAAAGTGATATCCATTGTAAAAGCCAACAAACATTCATTAATTGTACCGATCCCAACATTCATTTGTCACGAGCTACATTAACGAAGTAAGTCCTATACCTTCTAATAATGTGATAGTCATCATTAATCGGCGTCTCTTTTCTTGCGATTGCACAGATTTATAGAGGTGATAATTTTAACCCATCGAACATAGCCGTTACCAAGAGTGTAAGTAGGTATTAGCTATATATTTTAATACATTTCTTGATACCATTTATTAAAGGACCTGCATTGTTTTTAAATTAATTATGTATAAAGTATATATATCGATAAAGTAGGTTAAAGTTAAAATACTCTTAGCTGCATCCTTGTTCAATAGTCACAATGTTTTAAAGATTTATATTTCAATCCCAGTGTCAATGTCCGAATTTTAATATTGTGTAAATAGCTAAGTTAGATTAATATTAGATTACGGAATATTACCATTGTAAATAACTTCAATAAAGATATATTTAAAGCTATTTCTTTGTATTAATTAATTATCGAAAGCACATTTTACTGCGTTATAAACTTTAAAAACAAACGTGTTGATTTGAAGATATTTCACTTAACAGTAAGCGGGAAATTTATTATTTTGAAACGTCGAAATGTATTATTGAGAAAAAGGTCATTATTTGTTTCACGAGCCCCGACCCTATATCAGCAAATGGGGTGAGATTAGATACGTGAGCTTTTATGACGACGTGCTTTAAGCTCGAATCGTCAATTCTCCAAGTCAGCACCTTCATTATCGTGGCCCCTTGGAACCCCATAAGGTGGAATACGAGTGCGCTGTTGACATCGATTCAAGGTCACAACGAGCGGGATTTTGGAGTGTTACGCATTCATGAAAAAGTGGGGGTTATATTGACAGTGCCTACGTTTTTATATTACTTTTTGGAAATGTCGTTTTGGTAGTTTCGTCACTTTGTATTTTTGTTTTGATAAAGACGTTTGTATAATTTCTTATTATACACCAGCTACTATGATACATTTTGTGTTAAGTATATAAAAAAAGGATTAAAGTTGTTAGGAATCTATATAAAAAAAACAAAGTCGTGTTTCTTACACCACTTATAAGTCGAGAACGGCTGAACCGATTTACGTTGTTTTTGATTTGTTAGATTTGTCTTCGTCCAGAATAACAGAATAACTATTAAAAACATTGAAAAATTGACGATAAAACAAAATAAAAGCAAAAGTATTTTCTCATATAAAACGGTGGGATTCGTATCTGTCAATGTTAAATGTCAATCGACAAATCATGAAAATCTCAGAACGGGGCGTTACGAAGTGCGCCGGGTCAGCTAGTTCTACATAAAAGCACTTTATCACAAACAACAGTTCTCGAAAGTGGCAACTATGACAAAATATAATAATTGCAACCCTATATAAACAAAGTAGCACACACGTTACAAACATATAAAGATCCGGTTCAAAATAAATGCCAACCGCAAAATAACTTTTCTAATAAATATTACTTTCCATTATGACACGAGTAACGCAAAAACATGTTATAGGTAATGTAAACGCAAAATGTGCTGTCTAAGCACCAGTAACACCAGTGTGCGGCACGAGTTATCCATTACATCACCACCAAATAAATACGGAGTGGGGAAACTGTCGCGGGGAAAACGTGTATGTCATTCTGTTCCCGGGTAAGCCGTAAGCTCTACGCATACTACAAAAGGGGACCAGTGACGTCACGGATACCGTTCGCTAAAAATAAACAATATTTCAGACACAGTTATAGTTTTAAAATAACATAATACCCGTAATCCCCGAAGGAGTAGACAGAGTCAACACAGTTTTAGTTCTGAACACAATATTCTCTAATTAAAAAATGATTTACTTTAAATTAAAAAGTAAGCCATACAGCTTATCGCAGATTATAAAAGGGCAGGAGTAACGCAACGAATACTATTAGTATAAAACTAACTAAACTTCACGCCACTTCCCTAGCGGGGTAGGGAGAGAGAACCGAACGCCATATGCCAACTGTTGGTATAAAATAAAAGTATTCTTCAGCCTAATGAGTTCTCTAGTATTATTCTGTATCCAGTAAATGGCTTCAAGACTTTTTTATATTTCGAACAAGTAAATCAATAAGTTTTATTTATAAAGGCAGTATGTATCATTATATGGTTCACTGCTATTTTCTTTACATTTTGAAAGTCTAATAGTCGGATAGTAAATGTTTGCCTGAATCCCAACTTCTCACTGATATCCATTGTGTTGTGCTCTAAGCTCCATGTGTTTACTAAAGACCGAGAGCTGACATGGAAAATTTGACATCGTATACCAAAAAAAGCTTACATCAAACATATTTTATGAGTATTTCTGAATTTCATATAAAATATTATTTGCACAATGTCAGACTTTAGGGACATTTCTCGGTGTTCCTTTTATGTATACAATATCACAATAAGAAATTAAGAAATCGATTTAGGTATTTGAACAATTCATGGTCTACATACGTAATACGTACTTATGAAAAGGTCTGAAAATGAAAACCATGGGAAGCTTTCTTAACTCTCAATTAAGATTTCGTGGTTTTAGCAAAAAAAAACTGTCAGTATTCTGTCTCACGTAATCGCCATCGCAAAAAAAAGGAGAAATAATAAAAACAAATATGAATTACCAACATGACCAATAAATAAACAATAATATTTACATTAAACAAATATAAATATAACGTTTCCTACAGTTTCTTTATCTATATCAGAATTAGTGAATAGATCAAACAAATACGATCAACGGCAAAACATTTTAAACGCCTTCCCAAAAATTTAACGCATCAACAAATGGAATAATTCTCCGGTCGTCCTCTGAAAAGAACGAAAATCCGGCGATCCGGGCACTCATCCGGTCGTGTTGTCATCAATCTTCCCGCTATACACGCTCCAAATTAGATTTTTAAATTGATAGGTTTACAATTCCAGAGGACGGCGGCGGATCCATAATTCCATTCCCAAATGAAATTAAACAGGATTCCATTTAATAGCACGGCCAGAACGCTGTTTATCGAGTTGTAAAATCCTTCGCTGCTATTAAAAATAAATTGTAATCCAAATCCCAAGCGAAGCTCACTAAGCATAAAATTATTTTGCATTGAACGGGTGTGTCAGCGAATGTATACTCTGTTGTGTACCTAACCGTTCCAATATGGGGAGTTTGTAAAATTTATATGCATTTAATATATAAATTAAACATATTTCTGCTGTATTTTATATACCTAAATGGAATCACATCGTCAAGAATACTATCAAACTAATATAGAAGTGGGATAAAAACATGATATGATAGAAGCGCAATTCCAACCTAACAAATAGTGAAATGATTGCGATACTACAGAAAAATTGAACAGGCTATGTTTATCCATATAATTGGTTTTATGAATTAAACTGTATTTGTAAAACGTAATAAATAGTTCCAAAGACTACTAATCAATGTAACTACTGCCATTAAAACGGTATTTACATAAAGAATTAGTGAGCGACTAAAGCATTTTAATATAAAATTATTATTTGCAAGTGCATAAGGTACAAAAGTTACATCTACTTCCACGCCTCATAACACGTTTTATACCCTGTGCAGGGTGGTACAAACAGTTTCAATACTCTTTGTTGTAGCTTGGGTCGTAATGGAACACAAAGTAAAAGCAAAAATTCAACTAGGAATTTCACTATTACCTACTGGGAAAACTGTTTGAAAGGCTGATACTTTCTAAGTGCGGTAGACAGTCAACTATTTTGGTACGCAGCGTTGGAAATTGGTTTCACCTATCTTATACATAGGTATGCCGACTGACACAGCCTTTGCAGGCATTTTGCATAAGGTACCGAAATTTAATTAAGAACCTTCTAACTTTATTGAAGAGCGTTTACATTTACAAGTGCAAAATATTGGAATAATAATATAATTCAAATTTCGTTCTTAATAAAAAGGCCAATTTCAGCTTTTCATAAAATAAATCAACTATTTCTAGAATTAATTTTAAATCCCTAGCTAAGCTATGGAGTTCTCTTAAAACTCAATTTAATAATAATTGTACCAAGTTTATATTGCTTTCTGCAAATAGTTTATGCTTAATTACTTATTTTAAACAAAACACATTCTGCTGATTGTAGAAACTCAAAATAAACATAACAATCCCGAAATCATTTGATTTTCACTACAAGTAGGTACATTGCTGGCACGAAAGCGCTACCCGATCAGCTGAAATTTTAAACTGAAATCCTACGTGTGCCTATGTGTCTCCACCCGTAACTGAATAAATAACAAACCGAGCTAAAAGATTAACCGAAAACCTCTAAAGCTAAGTGCTAAAACATGTCAGTTCCTGAGTAAATAATGTACCTACAATATTTTACCACAGTTTCTCAGCAGAAGAAACTAGACCAAAGGAAACTGAATTAATTAAGCCCTATGCGCATTGTCCTGTGCCTTGCAAGAGCCACTAGACTCTTGTAACCAAAGAAGCTTGTAATCTAGAATAATAGCTTATTGTATCCATAACGACGTAGATAACGAGTAGTTGTAAGCATTAAGTTGTTATAAAATGGGATGGAGTTTACATTGAAATAATGAGGATATCTATCAGATATGATTTTATACATTTTCATTATGAGGCCTTGGAAACGTTTTTTATATTTTTCAGAAAGAAGATAATCTGACTATTCAAATCAGATCTAATAATACAGGGTAGATTGTTATGTTTTTCAAAATAAAAATAACCCGACCTCACAATAAGCCTGTAGTCATGTAACACTGAAATATGGGTAAAAAATTTTGAAAAGTCGTAGAACAAAACTTATTCTAAATTATGACTCGAAAACGTGGTTAAAAGGACGCTTGTGTATCTAAAATTTAAACATTAAAATATAGTCCGCAAGATAATAGCCCGCGTACTCCATTCATACCTTAAGGGTTACGAAATAATTCAACAAAATGGGCCCTTATTTAAACAGAGCACCATCTACGCGACGTCCAAGATTGTGCTAATTGCTTCCCCGCTTCCGCTGCAAAAAACCACTCCACTTGTTAATTAAAGACATTTTTGCTCCCCTAATGGCGGCACAGGCCGTTTCATTACAGGCTCCCATTGCACCTAACGGCAAACACCGACTGGTGCCGTGTCACCCAATAAATTAGTTTTATAACCAACCTCCAGATGGAGAGGGAAATTAATAAGCCATTTTATAAGCGGTCCCGGGCTGCTCACTTGAACTCGAGATAATATTACAAACAATAACAGTCTCAGTAATTCATTAGGCGCTCTGCTCCGTGACGCGCCTTTGAAGGGGAAGATTTAAGCGCCTCTCACACTTAGTGCGATGTAAAATGTTTTAAAGGCACCTGGGAGAGGTTTACAACCATGTCATTATAAAGCATTATATGGTTGTCGTAAATTATGATATATTTTATGGCGAATATTACATGTGAATTGCGAAAATCATTAATGAGCTTTTCACATGCCTATTCTAAACCTTGCTTATAAGTATGTATATCAACATAAGTTAGTCTTTTATCGTGGTATATGGCGTTCGGTTCTCTCTGCCTACCCCGCTAGGGAAGTGGCGTGAAATTGAATTAGTTAGTTATCTCACCTCAAAACGAATAGTCGTTTGTATCTTATTATTTGCATAAGATTTATTTCATTTTCATTTTATTCCATTTCTATTTTTTCTCTAATTTACACAAAAATTATAAAGAAATTATAATATATCCATTGTTCCTACGAAATACTTTAATAAATAATTCACAACTATTTACAAAAGTGTTTTTTCTTTCTTTTTTTATATATACATACTTAATTACAAATCCAATAATTTATTAAGTTAAGGTTTAGGTACAGATTATCTTTATGTATCTGTTTAAAGAGCTCTCAAAAGATACTTATTTACATTTATTTCGGGATAAAAGACATAAAATATATTTTTCCCCAAGATAATCTGCGAAAATTCCATTATACGACCTATTACTGATAGGATTTGGAAAATTAAATTGGATTGAAATGGATTTGTTTCTTCGAAGGCAACGAAGAAAGTCTGTATAGAGTGGTAGCAGAGGATTTATTGTCGAAATGAGAGTTCTGGAATAGAGTCACGTAGATGATCATTTTAACTTGTGCGAACAACATTAGATACAGTTGCGTAATCATCGGGGGCAGTAACTCAGGGACCAGTTTAAACATTCTGGGTTAAATCAGACATTCCCAGGTTTTACTAAATAATGACAATCTGACAAAATTCCTGATAAGACGGAGGCTCTTCTTTGAATTAGAAAGATTTAAAAAAATCTGTCAAATTGAAAACCTCCTCCTCTTTTTGAAGTCGGTTAAAAATCTGACATAAATAATATCAAAGAAGCCAGAGCTCAGCAGACACGACGAGAACATCTCTTGGGTTTAGCTTTAGAGAAATATTAGCCTACAATCCGCAAATATGTAAATTGATGTTGAAAGATCTTCTATTCATAGAATTAATGAAATAAAAACATTTATATTTTTTCTCTTAAAAACTCATATCAGGAAATACGTGCACACAGACAGATGTTTGAATGTTTAGCGGCGTATCAATATGGATTACGCGAGACCCGTACAAAAGGGTAGACGTATGTTTTTATTAATTCGTCTGTTTTACAATACAGGATTATTTTGGCAAAAGCCAGAAAGAAATTAAATAAGATAAATACATAGCTTTAACTACAAATATTAGTTTAAAACTGTCAAATCGTAAAGTTTAACAAACAGATGTCGCAAAACATGTGACGGCATTATCTGGAGCAACACTTTATTTAATAGATAGAGACGGTCTATGAAATGTTTATATCATCCATGATTATTTTTATTATACCTACTAATCTCATTCATGTCTCGTTTGGATTTGCTTTTGTGTTTGCTAACAATGGAAATAAAATCATAATTACATTTTATTTTCGCATATTTGCCGATAAATGAGTAATATTTCCAAATATTCGTCATACGTGTTCTCTTAAGTAACAACAATGAAAAGCACTTACACAGGTACATTGTAATTCATATTTATATGTGCTATACGATACAATATTTATAAATATTTAATGATTACAATGTGAGTAATAAGCTTTGTCGTTATAATATCCGCGTTAACCTACATCATCTTCCTAGCGTTATGTCCCGTGCTTAGACGGGGTCCGCTTAGACCATGATCCAGGTTTTAGCGAGTCTGGTAATTACATTGAAGCGACTGCCGATCTGACCTTCTTAACCCTAAGATAGGGGAACCAGACAATTTTTGGATCATGGTTACAAATCCAAAGTTGTTTGAATTTGCAGGTTTCATCACGATGTTTTCCCTCACCGTCGAGCTAGTGGTATAATAAATACGTACATAGATTTGAAAAATCCAGAGGTACGTGCCCAATTTGAACCCGCACTCCTCGGTTAAGAGGCGCATGTTCTTACCATTGAGCTACCACGCTCAATGGTAAGAACGCATCCGCGTTAACCTACATTCGAGATAAAATTCTAGTAGTAGGAATATTGGACAGGGTGGGACCCTTAGCAACCTAGTTCCACCCTGATCGGAAGGGTCCAGGCTAACAAAATCAAGAGGCTCGTGAATTCAGCGGGCCCTGTAACGAGGTTATTAGGCTGGGTTGTTCGATATGTTTGACCCAATTGGTTGATGGAATTCGCACTCAATACCTTCAATACGACTGCACCTGCATTAGAAATTACTAAAGCGTTTATTCAACCACCATTGATAGTAATAAGCTGTAGCATTGCACCTCACCGGTCCTGTATTTTGGGCTTATGAGTAAAGTAGGTTCGATTCCCATGCGAAATACACACCATATTTATTTTTATTTTAATAAGAACTCAATGTTCAGAACGCTCATAGAAATTGGAAAAACAAATTATTAAGGTTCTAGCGCATATGTTTAATAATATAAGTTGAATTTTATACCCGTCACTCATCATGTTCGTATCGATATGTCCCGTTCTAAGTCAGGTTCGCTTAAGCCATGATTCTGGATTTAATTTATTTAGCAAGTCTAGTTTTTACCACAGACCACGTGCATCTAGTAAGGGAGGATTCATGTCATCTAAGTGCTAATTACACCAGTGTGTAGTGTGCTAATTCGTCAATTAGACGTGTACGTTAGTCTGTGTGTAGTTCTGTGTCTGCACCTATAAACAGAAACGGTAGAACGGGAATTGGATCATAGTCACACATGCATAGTTGTTCTAATAGGCAGGTTCCTTACGGTGTTTCCCTCATTGTCAAGCAAGTGGTAAAATATATATGTGTACTTAGAATTTAAAAGTTCAAATGTACATATCTACGTTTAAAACGTGAACGCGTCTTTACTACTGGGTATTTTACGTGTTGTTTTTTTTTTTAAATCACAGTCACATTAAAGTAACATATTTTGGTAGAATAAGTAAAGCATGACAGCAATGTCATTAAACCAATCTAACTCGAATTACTGTAAGCGACCGTACGACCCTACTACCATGAACGCCTTGAAATAATACCGATAATTTGCCACTACTTAGCAAATTTACGCAGTAACCTCATTTTTGACCTTAGAATGATTGAAGTAAAGCTCAATTCACTTTGCAGTAATACCAAGTTAAAGTAAACAGAAACTAGGCCTGAATACGACTAAGGGGGACAATTTACGATGTTTTGATTTTCTGCATCAAAAAATATACTCTTGTAGCACTGCTAAATGTCCTTTACCTACATATTCAATGAAAATGTACATCTATTTAGTACTATGCATAAGTTATTAATGACGCAGCTTACACAAAAATATACTAGAAACTTTAAACGCATTATGAACACTTACATTTTATGGATTTTTTGTATAAAATTAGTGTTTATTGAAAATTAATTGTTACTCCTGTTTCGTTACAAATACACCTACACCAGTACAAATGCTACTAGCATATTACTAGTATAAGAAATCTGTGCAATCTAATCAAAAGTGGGCATCTTTCTTAGCTTCCGAGCAGCTAAGACAGAAACGTTCTCACAATTTCAGGAAAATTGCACGCTTCCTCGTAAAATACCTCGACGTCTTTCATTTAATCCAATGTTTACTAAGGATCTAACTAAAGGGTTCAGGATCTTAGGTTATGTCCATTATTTGTTGGAAATAAAACTACTTTTGGATTAAATAAAAAGGATTATTCGTTATATTTTTTTAGAGAGATACATTTAATGTGGTGATATATCGAAATATTCAAATTAAACTTTCGATTATTACCTACAACTTTCGGTGTACGGCCAGTAGTACGACTATATATTTGCCAAAGCCCAATATTCTGTCTTCAAAATGTAATTAAGCAATGCAGCAGCTTTAACTTTTCAACTTAATTCAAAGGAAACTAGCTAGCTCTTGGTAAGTAAATACTGGCGTGGCGGCGCTTAACCGGCTGAATCACTCCGAATAAATATTCGCGGATTCCGGCCAAGACACCGACCGAATCTAAGCGCGGAACACAATAAAAGTTGTTGTGGAACAAAATAAAGCGAAACGATACGGAACGTAATGAGGTCGGAGTTTCGCAGGGAATTTGTTCGCTCGACGGGTTGCTGTGGAGGCGTCCGCGGGAACTTGAGACGTAATAGTTCGCTGCAATCTGAACACTTCGCTTTCGGCAACAATTATTTTCGCTTACTGAATTCGGTGTAATGTTTGTAAGTAGCTTAGACTTATTCTCATATGCATAGTGTTGGTAGTTTGCGAGTAATGACATACATCCATAATATCACGCCCATAATCCCCGAAGGGGTAAGCAAAATCAAAGGGGCAGCAACCCCATTTAACCACATTTATCTAAAAATAAAACTGGGCTGGGTTACGTGGAAAAATAAATAGTGACAAGTAGCTAGCTCGCCACCTTCTCAATCACAGACCCAAAACCTTATATGCCAATAGTCGCCTTTTACGACATACAAGAAAAACAGTTTGCACATTATTTGTAAGTCCAACCAACTAGGCGAGTAATGACTATGTCGGAAATCTTCTACTCGCAGTGTAGATATGATATAAGTAAAGTAGGTTTTGTTAGTTATGGTTAAATGCAGTATACATACATACATAACATCACGACCATAATCCCCGAAGGGGTAGGCAGAGTCGAAAGGGCAGTAAGCCCCTTCAACCACATTTAGCCAAAAATAAAGCCGGGCTGGGTTAGATGGAAAATTGTGAAAAAGCGACAAGCGGCTAACCTGTCGCCTACACAATCACACACCCAAAACCCGATATACCATTAGTTGCCTTTTACAACATGCTAGGCAAGAACCAGTATACAGTATGTAGGTATAAAATAGCTTGACCACGTCAATATATTTGTATTAATGGTTAGTGATTTATTTTTGACCAATCTACTATTTAAAAAATCTCGTTTTGTTTAATAAAACGATATTAATACAGTTTCATATTACCCAATGCAGTATTCCAATTTCCCGGAAACCAACGGAGCACATACAGACCTTTCACGATAATTCTTCCAGGATTTGGAAATAATCAAAAACCTTAATCGAGGTCGGCAGAACTCTGCATCATCTTACTTCATTCTTTTATACGGAGTTGGAGCAAACTGGGATATTCACAGAAATGCAGGTCGAAAACGGCCTGTTAGAAAAAGGATATCTATATGTAAATACCTACTAAGTAAAAGGGTTTATATAACAAATAGAATAACTTACAAATTAAAGTGTCACATATTTTTTGTTTCCATGTTATATAAATTTGCATCAAATTGTTGAGATTTCTTATTTTCTGCTAAATCCTTTCTTGGTTTGTTCATAACAAAATTCTTTTCATGACGACAAAAACGGTTTTAACGTAACTTTCATAAATGAATGTAAAACATACATAAACTTTCTGTTTAAATAAAGAATGACAAGTTAAAATTTACATCTTTACGAGAAAATAGACATAATTTTCTAGATGATGGGCGGAAGCCTCCCTAAGTGGTTTTAAACTGTGAGGCGCGATCTATGGGCGCAACTAAATTTGAAAACAATCGCGATACTCCCGGCGAAATTGCCCATTTTGAGCCCGACTCCAATTGTTACAAGAACTTTATGGATATCTTCGACACAGTATAGGGGGACCAAAAATTATTGCATCTATTTCGTAATATTTTTGATAAAGAAATATCAGTTAACATTACTATTGGATCTATGAATATCAGGGTGACTTAGTTGTAAACTGTTTGCTTTTAGCAGAGTCAGCATCGGATCTGCAACACCTAGTCACAACATTGAAAGATGATTGTAAAGAGAGAGGTTTACAATTGAATGCTAAGAAAACAAAGATTATGGTGTTCGAAAATGAAGAAACCAGAACGGAAACAAGGATAACGGTTCATGATGTAGTACTGGAACGGGTGAATGAAATTTACTAATTGTGTTCAAACATAATGATGTATATCTGTATTAATGATGAAGACCTACACCTACTACAGTTTTATATTTCATTTTAGACATTCTTAGGTGTTACTCTACGACATAGAGCGTTCCGAAACCAACCAATAAATTTGATTCAGGTAAGTATTGCTAATAAGTAAAGTATGTAATATAACGATGAAAAAATAAACATAACAAAGTTTGCAGGCCGTTGCGATCGTTTGCCACTGCTCATTTTTCCACTGTGCCCCAAACCTGCTGTTCATTTAACAAGATGTGTTTAGGATTTATACTTATAAATAGATATAAAACTGTTTTACGGCGCTCATCGCAGCCACTTTTACACTTTACTGCCTCCCCAAGACCCAGTCATATTCCGAGAGGAAAACATTCTGTTGGTCGTAACCAACGTCGGGCTAACGCCTAGAGAAATAACCTGGCCATGTTTAATTTTCTTCCTACGTGTCTGAACAAATATTTACAATCGACTTTTTTCTCTGCTCAATCTACCAAACTTTATTGACGGGTAAACTCCCAGTTGGGATTTTCATTTCGAATATATTTCTTCGTCATACATCAAATGATAATTTGCTCTTGAAGCAGTAAAAACACGGGGTAGTATTGCTAATATTTACACCATTGAAGTATATATATTGTACATCAAAATATTCGAAATAGATTGTAAGTCTCAATGTCGAAAAAACATTGACGACTGGTCGTTAAACTGGGGCAAAGTTGGGAAAAAACTGGACTGGCTGTCACCCGGAATTATTAGAACAATAAAATTTGATCGGACTCTTTTTTATTGTGGAAAAGAAATAACTCCGTGAGTTTGAGGCAGTTTTATTAACCGTTTAATCAAAGCGAGAAATCCGTCGGTTATGATGATTAAAGGACCAATAAAACGGCGTCGGCGACTGGTATTTATTTTTCATCAAAAATAGACAATACATTTTCAGAAACTTCGCAAAGTGTCGAACGCCGGCGATTAAGACAACATTATTTCAAAAGACTATACGAGTTAGCATGAAGTTTATAATAAAAAGGACTGAGAATATCTAACGTAATTTATTAATCGTGTGGTCCGGTATTTATATGTTTGTCGACAGTTATTCTAAAGACTATAATCGTGCGAGAGTTCTTGAGACTAGCATTTACAGAGTTACCTTTCGGAGCACAAGGCAATCGCATATATTTTCGTAGCGATCCCAATACGTCAAACATGAATATTTAATGTTACATATCCTTAATTATCACACGATACATGGGCTCCTTACCTATTCTATCGTAAAGTATTCGGATATTTACAAATTAATAATTGGCCAAAGAGAAAAAACGCAAATGGTCTGCGATATGAACAGATTATTTATGTACGTATGAATAGATTCTTTGGAAAATATTGCCCAAACCGTCTTTAATCGCCTACACACATAATTCACTCTATTAATTCCCTACAGAATACAATCGACAAACTTTATCTACAAATACAGGCTCCGATATTCACTCTACAACACAAAAAATAAAATAAATATCCGACGACATCACATACAGTGGCGGATTTACCCTAAGGCCCAGTAGGCCCGGGCCTAGGGCGGCCAGTTATTAGGGGCAGCCAATCGTGATAAAAATTAAGTGATGACGCTTTAGTACTGAGAATTATAGCCTGGGACCTAGGGCGGCCAAGACTGTAAATCCGCCACTGATCACATACATTGACCTGACTCCGAAGTAAGTAGCTTAAGCACTTGTGTTACGGATATCAGAATCAACAGTGGTATTACAAATATATACATAAATATTGGATATTAACACCCAGACACAGAACAAACACAAGTATTCATCATGCGAATGTTTGTCCTGGATGGGGATCGAACCCACAACTCTTAGCGCATGGGGCAGGGTCACTACCGAATGCGCCACCCGGTCAAACAAGGTGCTGAAACACGTAATCACTAAACTGCCGTGAACTCTGCCTACACGAACTGGGTTGACAATGAGGTACTGCGGCGCATGGGGTAAGTGAGCATGTGGTGCGAGGAAGGAGGGCGAGGCTCGTTGAGCCGTTTATCTGATGTCACTTGTTGCCCCTCCTCCCACCTGCGTTAAAATTAGTTCCACATTTCACATCAAGTCTGCTCCGTTAAGCTTCTTGTAACTAAGGCGACACTCTTGTATACTGAAGCGTACTAAACCAAACTAACACGTCACTGAATACAATATGGATCAATTTGCGGAATTAATATAAATTCTCACTGATACTTTATAAATCATGCTTGTGGGTGTTGTATGAATAGTTTGGAGTAAAGTGCTAATGCAATTTATTAAATAATTGTTTATATTTATTGATTATGTGTAACTGTAACTTAAATAAAAGAAAGTAGCCTTTATTTGCATTGTCGTTAATTCGGCTTATTATTTTTCCTTTTTAAAAAAAAAATATTGTTATTAAGTAGGGTAGTACTTAATAACAATAATTTTAACCTGTCAATCTGTACCATTAGGTCCTCACTTCGGTTTTATCGTGTACCTACTTTAATATGTATCATCTTCCTAGCGTTATTTTCCGGGCTTAGACGGGGTCCGCTTAGACCATGATCCAGGATTTAGCGAGTCTGGTAATTACATTGAAGCGACTGCCGATCTGACCTTCGTAACCCTAAGATAGGGAAACCAGACAATTTTTGGATCTTGGTTACAAATCCCAAGTTGTTTGAATTTGCAGGTTTCATCACGATGTTTTCCCTCACCGTCGAGCTAGTGGTAGCCCGGGTTTGAACCCGCACTCCTCGGTTAAGAAGCGCGTGTCCTTACCATTGAGCTACCACCGCTCAAAAGTAGCCACATCATACAACGATATATAAATATTTATTGTATATACTCGAATGTGTACAGAAGAGCACGACCTCATTGCATTTTCGTCACGTCTCTTTGTCCCTCGGTGACCTGGTTCGCCACACTTTTTGATTTAAAATGTTAAAACTGGCAAAATTTCACAACGCCACCTTGATGTAGTCAGATTAAAAAACAAAAAAATTCAAAATTTGTAAAATAAATTTTACGCAACGAATTCGCCGGGTGAGACGAGTAGGACGTTTGAGAAATGGAAAATGCAGACCTAACGTAATTTTATTATAATGATCTCTGTTACATTATAGTTTCATTTGGTACGTTTTGATTTCATTTCACTCGAAGAAATACGAGTAGTCTGTAAGGATCTACAGAAATTACTTACCTACTCTAATGCAGGAGTTGCATGTTATTGTACTGTGTTTTTATTCTATTCAGTAAAGAGATCTGTGTTAGTGAATAATTAAAATACAGTTTAGAATTGCTCGTGTGTTTTTCTGCTAAGAAATAATTTTTTGACTGCACTTATCTGGCCACTTGGTCATTGGTGAGATACCTGGTCACGAAAACAAATCTCTCTAGGGACATTTGTGTTTATAATAGCACTTAAGTAGGTATATATTGTACCCGCTACCTAGTATCCTTTGCACGAGCTTATAGTTGCTCAGTTCGGAACTAGGGAATTGGTGTGCGACTCCGAACTATTTATTTTCGCAGAAACGCTCTGCTTCTTCCCCGGTTGTATCGTAATTCCATTGTCGTCGATATAAGGTCAGCTTAAAATTCAATAGACAAACGCTCACAATATAAAGTTGAATGTGTATTTCTAAGCTGTGCCATCTTGTGGCCAAGTTAATATGGTGTTCTAGAGCACATTAATAATACAGGTACTGTGTTCTGAACTAAATCCACTACCCGGAAGAGGGAGGAGTTAGAATAGATTTTTCAATAAAAATTAAACGACCGATAATGTATATAGTTTACCAATTTGTCGATGTCATTCGCTTTTTTACTTAGGAAACAGACGTTGACTTTATAGATAGATAGATAAAATATTTATTCTTTAAAATAACAAACACACATATTTGACATTACATATGCACATTACACACAAAAATTATAAACAAAAACCAATAAATACAAAAAAAAAATAACAAATGTAAATAAAACTATGTATTCAAAAGTTTTTTCTAAAATGATGTGTAGCCACTAACTAAGCACTTCTCGCGTGTCATAATACTGATCATATACTTCTCAATGTGACCCATTTGACGACAGCATAATATTCCGAAAATAGACGGGACTAATAGCTTAATGGCCATCACGAATAGGGTTGCCATCCGACCGTGTTTCCCCACTTTTGTCCTAGTTGGGAGCATCACTCGGGCAGGGTTGGATCTAGGGGTCACGAGGTCACGAGCGTCATGACCCTCTCCCCCTCACTATATATACCAAGGTCGCTTACATCAGTAGTCATTTTATGGCTTACTTTAATAAAGTATTTCAGGCTTGACAATGGTTTAGGAGCGCGTCTTAATTTTTGGTCCTTACTTTTTACTACTACTAATGCATACCTTCTGGTCCCAATGGACACAGATTTTGCAATTTATGTTCTTACATTGTAGTGACTACTTTACAAGCATCATAATACTTCGATAGTGATGCCTTAAAAATGAAAAACCGAGTACTGATACAAGGATTTGATTCAAATCCCCTTGTATGTGAGACGCTGTCATTATCCTCTGGGCCATGCAAGCAAAAATGAAAAACAAATCAGCAAACATATTTAGTTTCTACATACATACATAACATCATGCCCATAGTCCCCGAAGGGGTAGGCAGAGTCAACCACATTCAGCCAAAAATAAAGCCAAGCTGGGTTAGATGGAAAATTGTGAAAAAGCAGTGACAAGCGGCTAACCTGTCGCCTACACAATCACACACCCAAAACCCGATATACCTACCACTAGTCGCCTTTTACGACTTTTTTTTTATTTAGTTTCTATGGTCCGTAAATACGACGTATGATAAAAATGGAAACGATGTAAGGAACCCTCAGTTCGTAAATAAAATGCCGACCTAAATTACAAGAGTTGGTATAGTTGATTTGAGCAAATGTAAGCCTCTAACTAAGGGTAATTTCACAAGTCAATTTTCTTCGGTCCGTCAAACAACCCTTCTCAATCAAGATAATGGGAACGTGATTAACCTTAGAATAATTTAACTGTAGAAACGATAGTTATTGTTTCAAATAGTCGTCGTAACCGTCTTAGAAAGCATAAACTTTTAAGTATTAAAGCGCACTACAGTCAGCAGTACTAACGGAACATTTTTAACCTTTATTGCTAAGAACGTAAGAACAATATTTTTGAATACTTCTTTTTTCCACCGGATTTAATACTAGTTTATTATACAACAATTCCAAAAGAAATTTAGTCACCAATAACACATAAAGCGAAATAAAAACCATTCTACTTTATATAGAAGGAATGCTAATAAATACATTTTCCATTAACTTGGCAATTGCAAAAGAGGACCAATATAATTGAACCTCACATAGTAGGTATACTTTATAATAACCTACATAGACTAACGCTGATTGTCTGCAGGCCAGGCTAAATTATGCCCTTTTGATACAACGTCACCAATAACTCGTTCACAGTAACCACACGTTGCAATATTACGTTTAATCGAAGTGTAAGTATTAAAGTGTGAAGATATAGAGAGATCCGCAATTTATGAGTGAAATGGGAGTGGATAGCTTGGTGACGGCTGACCGGGCCGTATGGAAAGGAAAAGCAAGACATGCTGCGCCGACCCCAGATGAACTGGGAGAAGGGCAAGATGATGATGATGATGAAAGAGAGATCCGCACCAGATCGTTTTATAAGGTGGTTGCTAATGGAGCGTAATAATAAAAAAAAAAACATTTAACCTCGGTGTTCTAATAGCATTTAGCAATAATATAATAATTGGCATCATCATATATTATTGTCAAATCCACTGTTCAAGATGCAATGTTTTACATCGTGTGTACCTACCCAAACAATTTAGACTTTTTTGTTTCTGTCTACTATAGCACGGGTATAAAAATCTAGACGTTATTTTATCTGGATTATTTACCACATATCATCATCTTCCTAGCGTTATGTCCCGTGTTTAGACGGGGTCCGCTTGGCCATGATCCAGGATTTAGGGAGTCTGGTAATTACATTGAAGCGACTGCCGATCTGACCTTCGTAACCCTAAGATAGGGGAACCAGACAATTTTTGAATCATGGTTACAAATCCAAAGTTGTTTGAATTTGCAGGTTTCATCACGATGTTTTCCCTCACCGCCGAGCTAGTGGTATAAATACGTACATAGATTTGAAAAATCCAGAGGTACGTGCCGGGTTTGAAACCGCACTCCTCGGTTAAGAGGCTCAATGTTATTGACACGCGTCCTTACCATTGAGCTATCATCGGATTATTTACCACATATGAGGCTTAAATATTATTCATTAACTTAATCATTACATACAGTGAATATCTAGTAGTCAATAATAGTACAGTAGCGATACAAATAGCTTAACACTATTTAGTATCACCATTCGCTAAGATCGTATCGCAATGTGAGGTTATTTTCATGCCTCTGCACGCTTAACAAGGACGATAGAATCCGAATAGGTCAGTGTTCGGTAGCATTCGCCTAGATAATATGCGTTAGACATGATAAATCAAACACCACCCTTTCAAACACAGAAGCCTGTGAACGAGATACCAGATAGTCATAGAATAAAAACATACAGAGCATCACGAATCCAATTATTAAGTAAGACGTATAACTAACCTCTAACCCAGCCCAGTTTTTTTTTGGCAGAATGTGTTTAAGGGGGCTTCCTGCCCCTTTGCCACCGCCTATCCCTTCGAAGATTACGGGCGTGATGTCATTAAAGAAAAAAAACATAAAAACGATGTACTAGTAACTAGTATCTACTAGTGTAATGTACGGCACCTTTTTTCTTATTAATAATCCTTTATACCAAACTTATCTATTAAATAGAATGCTATCTTAACAAAAAAGTGAGCAAATTGTTAAAAAATAAGCAAAAGATTAAATGAGTATAAGACAAATCGCCCTGTCTTAAAGCATTGTGGTGAATATTCGTTGTTGAAAGAGAGTTAAAGGTAGTATTTGAGACCTAGCACTGACATATTGCTATTACTGAAAACCCATTTCTCTTAGCTCAACCGGTCTATAAACGTTGGCAACTAAAACAACTCACTAATCTTCTTTACTTCAGCGTGCTATCATAAATTAGATTAACTTAGTGTCGCAATTTTTAAACCGCCATTTAGTGTATGAGCTCCGCTTCTTTAAAAGCTGCAATATTGCAGATTCCTGATCCTTTCTAAAAGAAACTAGCCATTCGAAGCACTAAACAAATATATTCACCCTTAACTCTGCATATCTATTGCACAAATATTTTTTTGTGTTTAAGTACTTATATTTTTTTCTCTCGACTAAAACTTCCCTCATTCTGTATAGAATTTATTTAGAATTCAACTCAGTTATTATCCCAACATTAAAGTAACTTGCTTAATACGAGGCAGCCCTTCTGTCATATGATGTGGACTTGTAGTCTATGATGCTATCGAATGGAATGTGCGCACCGATTGCCCCCGAATAGGCGCCCATTGCCATGCTACAGTCACGAGGGAATTGTACGTTGCCGAGCTTTTTCCACACGCGACAAAACTGTCTAATAGCTGGCATTTTGTTGTTCGAATCGGCTCATATTCTATTGAAATGTAGCAGCTGAATGACATTTTGTTTTACTCCATGCAATTTTAGACATACACACATATAAAAAAGTTTGTGATCACTAGCATAAGCTGATATAATTTTTTTAATTTAACTTTGTCAAGAAAAAAAAATTGTGTGTTTTCTTTAAATGGGAATACCTGTTTGAAATAAAAAAAAAAACTATTTTTTATTAACAAAAATTTAGTAAATAATCATAATGTAATTGTAATAACTGTAACAAAAATTTGATAGAAAGCAAAATACTGTTTAACCAATTTTAAACTACATTTTTTTAATAAAAGGTAATCTATACTTATAATAAATCTGTAGAGAGGACAATTCTGTACATGAAATATATTTTCAAAATAATTATCAGGGGGTGATTAGTGATCGATACTGATGCCAAAAATGCAATCAGTAAAATTTTTGTCTGTCTGTCTGTCTGTCTGTCTGTATGTTCCTTATAGAAACAAAAACTACTCGACGGATTTTAACGAAACTTGCTACAATTATTCTTCATACTCCTGGGCAGGTTATAGTATACTTTTCATCACGCTACAATCAATAGGAGCAGAGTAGTGAAGGGAAATGTTGGGAAAACGGGAGAAGTTACTCCATTTTTTAAGCTTCCGTCGCGTGTGCAGCCTTAATGGTTAAAGTTACATAGAAATCATGTATGACGGAAATATTCTTTATAATAGTAACCATAAACGCGGGTGACACCGCTGGCACAGCTAGTATTCAATATAATATAACTCCTACCCTGAACACATGCGGAGATCCTCCGGGGCATGCTTAGGATACAGTTATCCAACATTTATTGGGGTAACCTGTCCCATTCTTGAATAGTGGCTGTCCTGAGCTCTGGCACTGTTTGGGGACGTGGCTGACGGTTCCAAACAGCTCGCTTAAGAGCTTCCCACGCGTGCTCTATTGAGTTTAAGTCAGGCGAGCCGGTAGGCCAGTCTTACCGTGTGTTTCTTATTCCCGGAGAGCAGCATTAACTCGTTGAGTTCGATGTGCCGACGCATTACCATCGACCAGTAAAAATTGGTGCCCATGGTTTACTCGGAATGAACTAACTAACTAACTAAACTTCACGCCACTTCCCTAGCGGGGTAGGCAGAGAGAACCGAACGCCATATGGCACGATCCTTACACACCTCACTCGCCTCTTCAACATTCATAATCCTTTTCATACAAGCTCTACGATTTTTATGACTCCTAACATCACCTTCTTTTAATACACGACCAATCTGGTCGTGGTAGGTGAGCCTGGGCCTTCCGCGGCTCATACATCCTTCCACATTCGCATTGTATATCTGTTTAGTCAATCTTTCGTCATCCATTCTTTCCACATGTCCGAACCACCGGAGCATGCCTCTTCTTACCTTGACTCCGACGCTGTCCTTCAGACCAACTCTCTTTCTTACATCATCATTCCGAACGCAGTCTGTGAGCGATACACCGCAGATTTTCCGCAGCGCACGCATCTCGACCGCGTTTATTCTACTTTCATGCTCTTTCTGCCATACCCAGCTCTCGCTTCCATATGTTAGCGTAGGAATCAGCACCGCATTGTGTATGGCGAGCTGGGCCTTCTGGCTTAAGATTTTGCTGCCTAAAAGTTTTCCTAACGCTCCATTCACCCTATTCCCTGCATTCACTCTTCTTTCTATATCAGCGGAGTACCTTCCATCTCTACTAAATGCAGATCCTAGATATACAATTTCATTCACCTGTTCCAGCACTACATCGTCAACCGTTATCCTTGTATCCGTTCTGGTTTCATCTCTTTCAAACACCATAATCTTTGTTTTCTTCGCATTCAAATGTAAGCCTCTCTCCTTGCAATCATCTTTCAATGTTGTGACTAGTTGCTGCAGATCCGATGCCGACTCTGCTAGAAGTACGGCATCGTCCGCGTAAAGCAGGCAGTTCACAACCAGGTCACCCATACGCACTCCAACATTCATAGATCTAATCCTCTGGAGACAATGGTCGAGATATAGGATAAACAGCAGAGCAGACAGCACGCATCCCTGTCTGACACCAATATTGACGTCAAACCAGGGTGACAGGCTGCCCTCCACTTGCACGCATGCCGTACATCCCACATAGGTGGACTGCGCAGCACGAAGCAATGCTCCATCAATCCCATATCTCGGCAATATGTCCCAAAGGTCCTTTCGTACAACCCTGTCAAAGGCCTTCTCCATATCCACAAAACCGCAAAAAACCCTCTGACTTTTGGCCAGATGCTTCTCCACGATGTTGCGAAGAGAGAAAACTTGATCCGTGCATCCTCTACCATTCCGGAAACCTCCCTGTGCCTCCCACAACATTCCATCAGATTTCACCCTCATTCTCCTCTCAATAATCTTGCCATACACCTTTGCTGCTAAGCTGATCAAACTGATGGCTCTATGGCTGGCACAGTCCATACGTGACCCAGCACCCTTGTACAGAGGCACGATAACTGCCCGTCTCCAGTCCATTGGGACCTTTCCGTTTCTCCAGCATAGATTGCACAAGAACCAGAAAGCGTCCTGGACGCTAGCGCCACCTAGCTTGATCATCTCCGCAGATACCTTGTCTATTCCCGCGGCCTTTCCACTTTTCAGACTTCGTATCGACCATTCAATCTCATTCATAGTGATGTCTTCATCAGACGCTGGCACCACAGAATCAGACATAGCCTCACTCTCAGTGCCAACATCAGAGACATACTCATACATTTCTCCAAAATATTCACTCCACCGTTCTAACACCTCGTTCGGGTTTGCAAGAATGTCACCAGCTTTAGATTTAATCTTACTCATTCCGGATGCCGACGAATATCCCCGAGACCTCTTAACCTCCCTCCAAAAGAGCTTGGAATTAGCCTCGAAACCATTCGTCAGTCTCCTTTCTTCATTCATAGCTACTCTTTCACGCTTCTCTTTCACTAAAGCTTTGGTTTCACTCTTGCAATAACGGTATATTTCTTTCTTCATCTCAAGCATACTTTCATCCATTTGCAAAGATGAGACATAATCAAGCCAGGCCTTCTTCTTTCTCGCTACGGAGGCTTTGACCTCCTCATCCCACCATGCGTCACCTTTCATTGTTCTACGTCTCCTTGCGCATCCACATGCCTCTTTTGCACTGTCCACCATGCTCTCTTTCAAAATGTTCCAGCAATCATCAACATCTAAGCCAGAAAGACTCGCATTCGCAAGTCTTTCATTGACTAAGCCTACATACACACTCCTTACACTTTCATCTTCCAGTTTTTCATTCCTTATCCTTTCAGTGCCTCCGCATGGAGTACGCACTCGCCAGTGCCTCCACTTCTTGAAAAGCCCAGCAAACCGGCATACTACCAGGTAGTGGTCTGTTTCAAGAGTAGGGCCTCTGTAGGCTCTTGTATCCAATATACTATTGCGGAGGCGGCTATCGACTAAAATCAAATCAATCACACTTTTTTGGTCATTCCGTCTCCAAGTATACGTGTGAATATCCTTATGACGGAAAATAGTGTTTGCCACAAGGAGGTTCCGTTCCAAACATACTTCCAAGATTTGCTTACCAGCATCATTCACTCTCTTGTCTCCATATGGGCCAAGGACTGCTTCATAGTCAGATCGCTTGGTGCCAACCCAACCATTCAAATCTCCACACATAATTATCCTCTCATTTCCTTCAGTCAGGTCCAGAATTTCTCTAACAGACTCCCAGAACTCCTCTAGTTCTTGGGGACTGGCTGAGCTTACTGGCGCATAGCCTGCAACCAGAAAGACTCGCGTAATACCCAGTTTAATACGAACCCAGAGGAGTCTCGGGCCAACTAATCCATAGTCTTTCACACCAGAGACTAAACGAGAGGAAAGCACTACTCCAACTCCACCGCTGGCATGACAATTCTGTTCCACACCAGACCACAGAGCCATCATACCACCGGGAAGCTCATCTGCATCGCTGCCCTTCCGCTTAGTCTCTGTCAAGCACAGAACATCCAGGCGTCTCTCATTCATTACGTCAATCATCTCATACATCTTATCTTTCATTCCACCTCTTACATTCCACGTGCCTATACGGCACTCTGTTCTCCTCGTTCCGCAGTGTCCGGCGTGGCGTGAAGGGTGGCGGCCCCCTTCGCCGCACTCGCCACTTTTCGCACCGACGAGGGCTCGTCGGTGCGCGTCGCATCGGGGGAACGCCCTACCCCGCTCTGCGGAATTAGATCGGTCCAAGGTTGCAATCCGAAATCGGACTGGCAGGAGTCGCGACGAGCACGCCCTTGGCACATGACCCCCTAAATGGAATGGTCCGACAATTTCATCAATAGGAACTGCTTTGTACATGTCTGCTGGCTGAAGCCTTGATACGGGTTCAAAGGTGTAGCGTAGGTGTTCTAGCTCCAATCAAAATAATGTCCTCCTAACCGATATCAGTCACGGCGGCCAATCTCAACGAGGATTAGCCAATCATAAAACCACCCCAAAAGGACACCGATTTCCCGCCTTGCTCAACTGGTCCAGTGGCAGTTCTTTGCCTTTCACGGTCCCCTGGTCTTCTCCAGACACGGACACGTCGGTTATCTGGATGAGTACTGATTCGCGACTCGTTAACGAAGAGACAGTTTTGCAAGAAGTCATAATATTTCGATTTTTTAAAGTGATCGCTAGCTTTTTTTTATTTGATGTGTGTAGTTTTTGCAGTGTTGCAGTGAATCACCCGAACGGATAGACATTTTCATAATACACCTAATATAAAACCTTTTATTCGCTCGGATTCAGATCAATGAACATATATTAATTATTAAGTAACGTAGTAGCCTTTTTACTTCGGATAAAAACTAACTACATAATTTATTATTCATATTGTGACTATTAGTTTTAAATTGTTGAAGCATTTTATGTCTTACTATTTTATTATTACTAAATTCGAGTTTTCTAGTATACTCTGAACTGTAAAGAATAATTATTATTAAATACTGTGTCGTGTCACATGATCCGGGAGTAATGGGCATATCAGATGTTGCGGTTCCTTCCTGGCGGTACCCTTAATGGACAACTGAAGTAAAGGCCATGCAAAAATAGGGCTACCAGCTAAAGAAAATATGGTAAAGATAACTTTTTACATTTATTTTCAGAGAATATCTAGGTATTAAACTAAATAGAATTTTTTCCATGTGGGTCTGTAACTTAAAACGAATGTATCAACGTCTTTCTAGCTTAGTAGGTATGTCGTAAAAAGCAACATAGTGTATTGGGTTTATGTACATGGCTTTTCATTTGGGGGGGGGGGGGGTGATTTAGTAATACAGTAATATACCCCCCCCTACTTGGACTCTGCCTACTATTCCGGGGATTGCGGGAGCGGCAGTAAGTACGTATTTATAAGTTATATATGGTATTGAACAATATTCATCTCCAGAATGTAGGTACCTATGTAAATTCATCTATTACATACATACCTACTTACATTATTGGTATCTGTAGCATGTAGCGCGCCAAATGTCTAGCCTTTAATATAAGATTTCTTAGTATTTCACGTAGAAAGTGTTTAGTACGTGGAGTTGCTGCCAAATACTCGAACACTGTAATTTGTTAAAGAGAAAATGGAATAAGGCTGGATTTGTTCTCTCTTTAACAAATTGTATACGAAGATCAAATTCTTTCTCACTTAGATTATTCTCTATAATACCAGTCTCTTGTAGTCGAAATAGCACCATTAAGATTCAACATTTCGACCTGATCATTCTAACCCAAACAATTTTCTACGAAATATACAGTATGAAAATACCGCGCATACCTTTTCAAAATATTCTGATCGCGTCAACTTAAAAACAACGTATTACACGTTAAGCGCCACGTGTATACGGCAATACACACCTTAGTGGAACGCACACTGGCCGGTGTATATCTAGTTATACACCTCGAGTACACAATTTCAGAGGCCAGTGTATTGGTGAATATACACCGGACTGAACATTTTCTTTAGCAATTTTGTAGGCCTGGCCCTGACAAATCGTTTGGTATATCTGGGGTATAGAAATGTTGTCTAGTTTAGGAGTTACAGTTTTTTTTTTAGAATGAAAAAAAAACAACTAATCATCAGCCTTTTTATTTATTTATTCTGATTAGTTTCCAGTCATTAGGTATCAGCCTTTTTATTTATTTAGTTTTCTTATTCTACTTTCACATTTTTTCTATTTACTGTGAATTTTCTAAAAGTCTGTCTCGGGGGCCAGTGTATATTATATGATACATCGAAAAAAAAACAGTTAGAAGCATAGGAAAAAAATGAAATCAAGTTCACATAGTATTTTAGGACCAGGAGAAGGCATTTATGCAAAAAAAAGAAATAGTCATGTCCACAACATTTGCCTCAGAGGTGCCTTGGCGCTTAACGTGTTAAGTCGTCTTATCAATATAAATCGAATAGATTTTTTTTTAAGCTTTAAGATACTCACGTAATTGAAAAGTTTTACTCTCGACACTAATCTATTATTACTAAAAAAATATTGGAAGGCAAGGGACGAGTGGAAATGAAGTACTCCTATAATGATTCCGTTTTTCCTTTTAACATTTTAAACCTTCAAAAGCAAAGGCAGAAATCTCTAGTTTTAGGCCGATTGATTGGAGTGCATTGTCTGCACCAAATCAAGTGCAAGACAAAAGGCCCCGAGTCTTTCAAGCGCCCTCAGCCCGCCATTCTACATACCCTTTTCAGTTTATTCCATTCAAGGATAAGTAGAATTTGTATTTTCGAGAATCATTTCGCGATTCGGACCCACTTTAAAAAGTCATCAAGCTAGTCGAGCGAGCTCCGTTACGGAAACGAAATGGAGGGCGAAAAACTAAATTGCATGCCCGAACGAAAACGGAACCTAAACGGGTTACGAAAAATGTAAGAGGAGTAATTTACTTTTTGCAGGCGCAAATAAATACAATAGTGAAAACTGAGTAAAACGGTATGAATTCTTTTTCTGCTTTGCAGTCAAAAAATATTGATGGACTAGCTGTGCCAGCGGTGTCACCCGCGTTTATGGTCAATATTATAAAGACTATTTCCGTCATACATGATTTCTATGTAAGTTTAACCATTAAGGCTGCACACGCGACGGAAGCTTAAAAAATGGAGTAACTTCTCCCGTTTTCCCAACATTTCCCTTCACTACTCTGCTCCTATTGATTGTAACGTGATGAAAAGTATACTATAACCTGCCCAGGATTATGAAGAATAATTGTACCAAGTTTGGTTAAAATCCGTCGAGTAGTTTTTGTTTCTATAAGGAACATACAGACAGACAGACAAAAATTTTACTGATTGCATTTTTGGCATTAGTATCGATCACTAATCACCCCCTGATAGTTATTTTGAAAATATATTTCATGTACAGAATTGACCTCTCTACAGATTTATTATAAGTATAGATAACCAGCTGGTAAGCCAACTGGTTAAAGATTGGGGTCACAAAACCAAACGTCACGGTTCGATTGCGTAAAAATATTTTTTTTATTCGATGAATAACATATGTATTCATAACCTTGTATCCATAGCAAAAGAATACATTTATTCAACGTTATAAAATTTAAGTGTGTACTGAAGTCTAATATTCAATTAATTTGATTTCTTTATGAACATTAGAATTTTTAATAAACTCGGCAAATAAACATAATTTTTAACAAATTTTAAGGGACAGCGACATCCCTATCAAAGGTATGGGTTACACTGAAGGATTTATAGAATGGTTCATTTACTGTGACGCCATTTTTCAGCTAATTAGCAGAATTAATGGTTTGGCGCTATTGTCGAGTCCAGTCTCAAATTAATCCCGTTTTAGCTTTGGGATTTTTAAAAAAGATTAATTAAACTTTGTTAAAACGGAGTTATGAATTCATTTTTCAGAATTTTAAATTGTCATTTTTTCCCCATAGGACTAAAAAAACTGTTTTATCATTGAATTACTAAATTGGAACTCACGTTGCTGTGTGTTTATTGAATCAAAATATTTATATCCGATTAGAAAAGACACATTTAATGTATACCTACAGTTTACACTATTATAGATAACATTTAACATGGAACCCTCACTGTGCGGATCATTTACATACTTGTCCTGTTTTAAACAAAAGCTCAAAAGACCACTGTCTTTATAACGAGTCCTATTGTATCTTCCCTTATTAAGAAATGCGGACACAGTTTACGAATAATATACACATACAATAGAATAATAGTAGACTAGCAGCGCCCAGGGGTTTCATCCGCATAGTTACCGTTCCTGTAGGAATATGGGCATAAAATATAGCCTATGTTACTTCCGGATAATGTAGCTTTCCAATGGTAAAAGAATGTTTATAACAGTAGTTTTTGAATTTATTCATTACAAACATACACACACACTAAAATACATAAATACCAATCTTACCTCTTTATAATATTAGTATAGAAAAGATACGAAGAATACAGTACCTATCATATTGTCAATTGGGCTTGCGTTTTGACGTTTTGAGTGTTTCCAGGTGTTTGATTGATATGTTCTCCTCGAAAAAATATTTTTTTATACATTTTAGTCAATATCTCATTATTAGGCAGGGAAGCAATCCCTAAACATTACTGTAACTGTATGTAGGCTGCTGCGCACATTAATGTTAATAATATGGTGCCTTGGTTGGGCTAGGTACCAAGGTAATATGCGCCCTGCAGGGGGGGCTCCGAATACTCCTGAGGTATCCCTGCCTGTCGTAGGAGGCGACTAAAAGGGCCTTTGGGGTCGTGGGGGTTAGGGGAGGAGGTCCTCTGCCCTCAATCGTCCCCGGAGAAGCCGACTGCAGGTGTTACACCCGGTCCGTCAGGATAGGGTACACAGCTGTCTATGTGGTCGTGAAACACCACCCTAGGTGTTCTGGGGGAGAATACCACTCCCTCGAGATGGGCCGCCAGGCGGCAGCGCGCGCTACGTAGACTTTACGAGATGAATCCCGACAGTGGGGATCCCGTTGGTTTTGCGTTAGCGCCCGAAGAACGACAGCCTTGAGGTTTAGTCGGTAGGGTCTCCGGAGATTGCTACCGGTTTCGAGCCCGACTCACCCTTTTAGGTCCACCCAGGACTCTAACTGGATGGTGCGTAAGTAAGCATTCCTCAAGTAAAAAAAAAAAAAAAAAAAAAAAAGGTACCAAGGTAATATAATCCCAGCTGGGCACTTCTTAAACGATATTCTGATTATTATTAAGATGAATATAAGATAATTATTATTAAAAAAGTGTTTTTTATAACATCACATTCTTGTCTTCCATAAAATACTTATAGTGTTATCTATTTGCTACTTTCATTACATTCCCCCACTCAATACAATACAATAAAAATACAAATAATACCTACATTATTTGTATTTTTAACTTTAATATAATATAATATATATATATTATTTTCTTTTTAAATAAAATAGGAACCGCAGTTCAAAAATCAGTTGTTTAGAATAAATTGTTGTTAATTTGTTGCATAACCTCACTTTTACGTTAAGTCTCTTATAACTCTGCTCTCAGATTGCCAGAATGGTTTAATAATATACAAGCTTGTAATTGACACAACTTTCATGTTTTTACATCTAGGCCCAAGAATGTATGAACCCGTATTCGTCTCCTTTACGCTTTTGTGAACTCACAACTTTTACCAAGCCGCTGTTTTTTACATTTGTACCTCAATCCCTAACAAAATAGTCGTTTTTCCTAATCGTATGAGGTTCCTTAATCTTTTCTGGCAACTTTATCCTTTGGACAAACCGCTGTCCGAAGATCAAACTGACTTGCTCATAACTCGGATCACTCTCGTGTAATATATTAATGGATCGGTAAACAGACAAAGGATAACTTCGAAATACATGTTTCATGTTTTGACATCGAGATGATGTAGGTTAAGGGCCTTGTGTCGCGGAACGTAAGTGACAGTCACTTAGGCAGGATTTTTATGCTTTTATTTCGTGTTTCGCGACACCCAACTCCCTGGAGGCACTGTGACACTTTTCCACGTCGTAATCATCGAGTGTGAAGGAATATGAAAGGCCTGCGCGATCTTAAGCATACACACGTTCCAAATCTATGAACTTATGTATGTATGAACAGGTAGCATACCTTTAGTAGGTACTAATTATAAATTTGAACTTGTTTCCGGAAACTTCATCCACATAGAGTTTAACAAAAAAAAGTTCAATATGCGGTATCCTAATTCCTTTTCCAAAAAATCAGTAACCCATGTTTCTAATTATAATACGCAATGTGAAAAAAAAATTAAATAGTTAAAACGCCTAATTAAATTCACATAAACATATAATTACAAATCTTAACATTTGGTTTTTTTTTTTGATTGATTATTTTAACATTTTTACAGACCTTTCACGAGAAAATCTGAAAAATTCACCTTTATCCACAAGTCTATTAACGCCGTATGACAAATCGTTTAATTTAAGTAGGTAGTTAGATATGCAGGAATAAATTTAACATACTTACAATATCACTGAGTAATTCGATTTAAAAAGTTGTACTAAGTGACCGCGCCAATCACAAATTATGAGGCAAATTGCTTTCGTGGCGTCGAGATCTCAACGACATTGGCATGTAGATTTTGCTTATGACGCGGTAGCGACATACAGAGGGTCCAATCGCGTCAATACACAATTCCATTTGGTTACCCGAAAATATGGGTTCAATATTATTAGGCATGGGGTGAAAGCCGGGTGTAAGTAGTCCGTTTACATAATTCCTCAATGTCCGGAGGAATGGTTATTGTACAATCTCAGCGGGGTTTAATTGGTTCTGAAATGGCCGATGAACATAATCATCGGCACTCCGCTGGTATGCGCCAAATATCGCGTTATTGCGCAGTTAGCTAATAAATAGTTAATTAACGAACCCAGGCAATAAATTTGAATTTTATATATAAATAAAATTAGGTTCTATAAATAATTATATAAATAATTCGGTTCTCTCTGTCTACTCCGTTAGGGTAGTGGCATGAAGTTTTAGTTAGTTAGCTATATAAATAAATTATTTTAATATCACTGGGGGTTGCCCGCGGATTCGTTATTCGCATATATTATTTCGTTATTGGTTTACCCTAATACTTTTATTAAAACAAATGAAGCCTGATATTATTTTCGTAATACGCGCAAAATGTTTCAGTAAAATTTTTGACAAAATAGGCTCAGCCGTTTCAGATTGCTAGTTATCTACTGGACAAATAAATTGACCAAAATACAAATATATATACCGAATATACCTACTCTACTCTATAATAATTAGTTGTCATTTTGATATCACTTACAGACTAAAGATTAAAGTCAATTATTTTGATGTATTTAAATTTCATATTAAAACTTAAGCTTGTCTAAGGACAAGCCCGTTGGTCGGGTGGTCAAAGACGCTGGCCACGAGACCTAGGTCACGGTTCGAATCCCGCAAGGGGCAAATGTTTCGTCTGATAAACATGGACATTTGCACTTGAGTTATGGATATTTATAAACATATTTAAGTATGTCTATCCGTTCACCTAGTATCCATAGCACAAGCTTATAAGCTTAGTATGGAACTAGGGAATTGGTGTGTCAGTCTGGAGAATTTATTTATCTTCATGTTTTGGGACTTCATATTTGTATTTCCAGTTCACAAATATCCAGTTAACGTGTCAAGTTTTTTAAGAAAAAATATTCGAAATAAAATAAAATGTTATTTGAGTTCGAAGAATATTTTTTGTCATTCTACGAAACGTCAGTAACTTTAACAGAATGAAAGGTAAATTGAACTCAAAAAATAGTGGAAGCCATTCATTTTCGCTGCAGACTTCTTCGCCAATTATAAGCCGAGGCTGAGTAGGGACGGACCGACACGGCTAGTGACGGCGGATGAACGTAATTTGTAACTAGAAATGAATCTTTCGCGAACTATGAGACCAAGTTGCGCTGATGTAGTATAGTCAGCCTTAAAAAGCGTAGAGCGCAATGATAAATGACGTTATACCCCGTAATTAGTTGGGTGTCCGCTTTGACCATGATCCAGGATTAAGCGAACCTGACAATTATATTGAAGCGACTGACCTTCGTAACTCTTAGATAGGGGAACCAGACATTATTGATCATGGTTAAACATCTATAGTTGTTTAAATGTGCAAGTTTAATCATGATGCTTCTTGACTTGAGCCCTGTAGTAACTCTCTAAATTAATAGTACCAGTCCCATTATCATTATATAGCAACCATTTAATATTCCACGCAAAGCCATAGCCACTGATTTGATTTGAATTGTATAATTTATCAGCCAGCTGGATCAGTGTAATACGAGCAAAACGCTAAATTATTATGTATTTTAATGTTTCAAACATATCGGGCTATCGCCAGACACATGAATTTTTTGATGTTTTGTGAAATATATATTCATACAACATATGAATTACAAGTTAGTAAAATAATAATAAAAGTAATAATATTCTTCCTTCATCTTCTATTTGATTCTGTCTACCCCTTCGGGGATTATGGGCCTGATGTTATGTATACCTATTGATGATTACCTTTATTATAATCGTAGCTACTCAGTAGTAGCAACTTACAAATCGATACTACAAGTGGAACGAATGCTCTTAGAGTCTTGAAAGAATTGGCAAGTAAATATTGATTTGTAAGTTTTTAAACATGCACATATAAAAAATATTGTCCCATGTTGGTCTGGCACTTTAAAAAGAATGAGCCAACTGTTTTCCTTGCCTAGCATGTCGTAAAAGGCGAGTAATGGTATATCGGGTTTTGGGTGTGTGACTGTGTAGACTCGTCGCCACTTGTCACTATTTTTTCACAATTTTCCATGATGTTATAAAAAAATCATGAAGTTCTTAACCAATCCAACCCGTAGCCAAACTAACTGCATACATGTTCACTGTACACAATTTACGTCAAACGATCATTATTCACGCGCCCGTCTGAATAAAAAGCAGCCAGCGACGTCGTCAAACGAAATTAGGATTGACAACAACGGAGCATCGCTCCATCGATTATCAAAATTCGAACCAAATCGTTATTTTATCTGACGCAGAATTTGACGATATTTAAATATTTAACTTTGTGTCAATATTATTGGGCTCGTTTGACGCGTCCAATAAATTTAATTTCTTATCCCATTTTTATTTAGTTTATAATGGAAATATACCTAGATTAATAAGATTTTTTTTTCCAATAATTATCTTCTTCTCACTGCTTACGTTATGCAATAATCTAACAATAGAATCTATAATCGAGCATACCCCTTTTTCACCCTTCTCATTTTTGCATGGAAAAACTATTTATTTTATATTTATTGTCTTATCTCATGAGGTAAACTACGTAATTTGCAATCATGTTTTTTTATATTCATAGTTTATTAATAAAAAAGACTCCCACATTTTACTAGCAAAACATCTGTCGCGTTTTCCTTTTGGCTTCCAGCCATGCTGTTCTAGTGTGGTAGGTACTTAAGAATATTTCCTTACAAAACTTAGAATCTTGCCAAAAAATAGTACACTACCAACTAATATAAATTCTACCAAAGCATGTGTTAAAGCTCTTATAGAATCCACGCCCACAATCAGTATTGAAAGAAAAGTCCTTAATATCAACGCATACATTATGTAAACGAATGTATTTCGCCCGCAAGAACAAATAAAACAGGAATCGTTGATTACCATAATTTTATCTGTAAAACAATTGATAGGCATGGAATATTAAGCGGCCGCCACGTTCTCTCCAAGAAACGAATTGCTTTACATAAAGCCCAACAGTAGATTTATCGTTTTGTACAGTTCTGGTAATTTAGCACTTACGTAGCTTTACGTACGATAGTAGGTTATAAATAGTACAATTTTACTCATTGATATAGTTCTTTATTGTAACTTGGAAGAAGAAGTTTGCACCAAAAATGTTATTCTTATAGTTCTTAATTAAACTTACGACCTATGCATGTAATGACTGATTATTTATTTAACTTTTTTCTACATTTATATTAGACTATATATATTTTTTATTTGATGTATAACTCTAAATGTACGAGGAGAAAGTGTGTAGTTTATATTTATTTTAGTACCCAACAACACAAAGCAATGCAGCTCAAAGCTTCCCCTCTGTTTTTCCGTCATTTACGGTCCAACATACAAACAAAGTTTATATGTGACCATAAAACCGCACCGCCTAACCCAAGCCTACAAATAAACTTGCCTCAAGTACTTAAGTACGATTGCTTGCTAATCCCTGCGATCAACTACTAAACTCGTGATCACATTATCTCAACCTGCCATTAATATTAGATAAATATATAGCAAGATATTCAATGTTGCACAACAAATAATAATAAATTATAATAAATTCTTCAGACTGGCACACCTATTCCCTAGTCCCAAACTAAGCTTATAAGCTGGTGCTATGGATACTAGGTGAACGAATAGACATACTTAAATACGTTTATAAACATCCATGACTCGAGTACAAATATCCATGTTCATCACACGAAATATTTGCCCCTAGCGGGATTCGAACCCGCGACCCTTGGTTTTGTGGCCAGGGTCTCTGACCACTCGACCAACGGGCCAGTCGAGATATAGATAAACTTTCAGTAACTTCACGATTAGGCCAAAGTAATACGTGTTTTACTACTTATAAATTTGAAGTCAGCGCCAAGTAAATGTTTAAATAGGTATAGGTACAATTATCCCTTAACAGATACATTTTCGGTGATAATTACCTACTAAATAATCTTCAATTGTACCAAGTCATTGTTTAACTTGGCACCGACTACAAAATTATAAGTATTAAAACACGTATTACTTTGGCCTGAGTAAATTTATTTTTTACTTTTATTAGGTTCGTTTGAAGTAGGTTTTTTTTTTTGTTAAAAATTATTTTATTTTACTATTTCAAGTGATGGGTAGACCTAACCTTTTTTTTTTCGGGGATACTCCCACGAGCCTTCGCCCTCTGCTCGGAGAAACAGAGGGTGGTAACCTCCTCCTATTTTCAAGTCGGTTGAAAATATAATTTACAAGGTTTATTGAAACATCCTGCATACGTTAGAATGGCCAAAGTTATAAATTACTATAGTACACAAACAATCTTTAATATTATTACTAATATACAGATATATCATTTTATCATCTTGGTCTAGAAGTTCTTTTTATAACGAAATATATATTATTATTATTTTTTTATGTTATTGCGGGCAGACGAGCAGACAGTTCACCTGATGGTGATTACTGTCGCCCATGTACATCTGCAACATTAGGAGTTACTGGTGCAATATTTACAATATGGTGTGAATTTTGTCAGCCAGACAGGATTCAAATCTAACATGATTAATTGAAAATAATAAACGCGACGCAAATCTTCTTATGATTGTAATGGAATGCGTGTATTTGTTTAAAAAAAAATTATTTAGACTGAATATTAAGTAGAACTAATTTTGTCATAAGGGTGAATACACATTTGGTAAAAAAATATAGAAAATTAACTATTAATATCCCATTTCCCGGCTCGTTTTAATATTTTTAGGCCATTTAGATTGTGTGATATATTACATTTATGCGTACATTGGTTTACAAAAAACCGTTTACCAGGACATAGTGCATATAATGCTGTAATTTTTTAAATAAAATGTTTGTAATATGCAGATACTTTTTTACTATTCATTATACATTTCCCGGCTCGCTTCCGTATTTCTCGGGCTATTTAGACTACATATACATTATGTGTACCTAAGTTTACAGAAATCAGTTTTTCGGGATATATTGCACATACAACTGTACTTTTTTAAATAAAATATTTGTAATATGTAGACATTTTCAATATCCCAATTCTCGGCTCGTTTCTGTATTTCTCAGGCAATCCCTCGCGCTGCGCTCAACGAGGCCCTCAGCCCGAAATATCGAGCAGCTCGTGAAAATTTTATACGTATGGGAAGCCTCCGAACCCTCGCCTTCCTGAAGACGTGCTTCAGATGTGCAAATAAACTTAGTTTATACGAACGACCCTTTTAACCGACATTATTCAGTCAATACGATCAATTACCCCCATTATTATAGTTCTATCTTTGAGATGTCGCATAAAATGTATTAATTATACATACAGGGCGTCTCACGGCTATGCCACATGGAGGGAAAGTACCTTGAATATTGTAGATGGAACATTTTACTCAAAGAAGACATTATTAAATTTAAAAAAAAACAATATAAACTGCATTCATAGATTTTTAAGTAATTACATGGTTAAACCGGGAATCGAACCCGCTACACGAAAAAAAAATACATATACACACAAAAATAATAAAATAGTGTCAGAAATGAAAGGAAGACATATAGGATACACCATCAAGTAAGTCAGTAAAATAGAGGAGGAAATTCTTTTGAAATTGAAAAATCTTTATTCTGAAAGTGAATTTCGTTTGAGATGTGATATGATCAGAATTCCACAGTAAAATGTTAGACAACAATCTGCACAATATAAACTGCACGAGCACAAAATAAACGAGTAGGAAGAGTGCCTACATAGAGGGTGCATTGTCGAAACTTTATAAAGAATGGAGTCGGAAATCCGATATTTTTCATGCGAGTGTGTGTTCGGCGGCGTGTGACGTGGTCATCGCTACCAGATCGCGCGCCGACTTGTCATTTAATGGCGTTTTTTTTATATGGGCATAAACAGCACATTTTTTTTTTAAATATTCATTTATCATTATATACCTGTAACGTAATAATTATGAGACAGACCGCCACAGGATCAGGTATTTTTTTTTATTCCTATTATGTATTCCACAGGTGCCCTAAGGATTTCATAAATCATCTACTCTGAAAGACAGTCTATTGCCGAGTCATCTACTACTATCCACAAATTGATTAAAAACACATTTTCTTAAATTGGACCTAAAGAAAAATACTGTCTGCCAAGTAATACCTAAACCATTAAGCTATCGTTATTTTAGGGTAATTACCCGGACAACTCCGGCCACAGTGTCCCGTAGCCATAAATCACAATCAGGCTCACGGACGCGACGTGGCCGGTGGACAAACATACCGTAGGTATAATGAAACAGATTTAATTACACGCGATTTTTTTTATTAAATTAATTTAATTGCTTTTATATTTTCATGTTGTATTTAAAAAATAATTCAACACAATGACCGCTTACCACTTTTTATTAATAATTTAATAAATAAAGTTTTATAAGCAAAAACGTTTCGTTGACGTTTTTTTACAACGTACGTAGTATGTTATATAAAGAATGAAATGAAAAAGACTACCTACAGTCTTTTTAACGGAATCAACTAGATACTCCCATTTTTTTCTGAATTTGTAAGTAATAATGGCAATATAACGGCAATATCAACGGTCAGTTGGATTGCTTTCATTTATACCTTGTAGATAAAATAAAATAAAATTTACCCAAAGCTCACATAAACGCTTCGCCTGTAACGAAAACAGGTTTAATTCGGTAAAAATAAAAAATGCCATATTCGCTCCAACCAGGAAATAGAATAACAGGGGTGGTCCCTGTAAAGCGTGTCGTCGATATTTACACGAATCACACGCAAGCCCGGTTTTCCCATCAAATTCCCAAATTTCCTGGTTGGCATTTCATTTGATAATCAATTTTCTATTACTCCATTCGCTTGTACAATCTTCTTTCTTATTGGAAATATATTTAACATCTTATGTAATATTCTGTTAAAATTCCCATCTTTATTCATTCCCAATTAGATTTTAAATTAGTCGTAACATTTTGATTAGAATTACTTAAATAAGGATTATTTTAATTTCTGCTTTAAACATTTAAGTCTTCAACGTAATAAAGGTAAATATTTATAGGTACATCAGATAGAAGCGAAGATAATTCATCTGTCTCCCAGTAAAAATCTTTTTGCTACCCTGAAATTAAGGTAGGTATTTGTCCCATGTTTGTCTGGGACTTAAAAATAATGTGTCAACTGTGCTTCTTGTCTAGCATGTCGTAAAGGGCGACTAATGGTATATGGTTTTGGTTTTTTTTAACAATATTTCATGGTTACAAAAGGTAGTGATTTACTATTTCCTACAAAATTATAAGCTAAAAGGTGGGCGTGAAGTCATTACTGAGTAGGTATTGTACAAGTAGAAAACGGCAATGAAATCCACTGTCCTGAGATCATGTCAAGACTACCAAAGGATAGAAGTTCTCCTAGAATACACCGCAGCGAATATTTAGTTTGCAGAAATTAGTATATTCCATTAGGTTAAATAATAATCGCGGGGATTGAGAAACGAAAGCATAATTTGCCACATACACATTTTTATGTATAAACAATATATCAAATCTCAGTCCTAATAACTTGCAGTAAAGCTTATCACACAAATGTGTTCTTTATTACAGCTCAATTAAAAAATATTTCCCTGGCTACTCAAATCAAAAGTGACGAAACTGGTCCATATAAAGTTACTCAGACCTTTTTAAAAGTTAAAAATACTTACTCCGGTTCGCTAAAAGAGTATTGAAATTGCACGAATCGATTTGGCGCACGGCCAATTGAACATTAGAGTAACATACAACATATTATAACATATAAACAAGCATCCCAAAGTTCGGCCGTTTACAGTCATTTCATTTGAAAGTTTTCTCGTAAACTTACGAAATTGGAAAATGAAAGCTCCTACCTCTGTATATTTGTGAATATGGGCAGTTTCTAAACTCTTGCAATATGTTCTTCCAAAAAAAATTACTTTAAAGATAATTACATCAAGCAATTCAAACGCATAGAAGTCAAAACAATTTCGCCTATTTCCAGATTTCTAAACAAATATACTAAGATTGTGTTTGGATGATACTTTAAGCTCATTTTACTGTATTGTGAAATGGCGATTCCTGGCAAAATATAATTTTTAACGTTTGAGAAATAAGCCAATCAAAGTAAGACCGGATATGCCTGCAGGGGCGAGCGAAGATTGAAAACAAAACACAAACACGATGAATAGCGAGTGCGCATCTCAAGCATCCTTCCTGTAAGTGATGTGAACACAAATAGAGCATCTTGGTGCATTTTCTCCAGTTTCCGCCGTTAATATATTTTGCTCTCAGGATCTATTTGGCGTCGTATTTCCAGAATTACAGCGGCTGAATTAGCTTGTTATTTACTGAGTTTGAAGTCGAAGGGCTCCGTCTCGATTTCTATGAGAGGGGGATAGCAGAAATGCTCTTTCTTAAGTAAATAGTAGTTAAGTATTATGTAATTACTTTAGACGCCACATTATTTGAACACGTCGCTTTTTTTATTTATGTTATGGCATTTGAAACTCAGCTATCGAATACCTGTTTTCAACATAATATATTGTACAATGTATAAAGCCAATTTTGTAAAAAAAACTATTTATTCCGATCATTCAAAATCATGCAATGAGTTTACGATTCAAAGTAAACTGCACTAAGCAGGACCGAACACTCCTTAGCCGTTACCTAACAACCAAATGTTAATATAAATATAAGTACGTAAGGTTCGTTACATATATAAAGGTTATTAATTGGAGCAGCTGGCTACATGTTCCGATCACTTGTTGATTTACGCCTTATTACCGCCATTGTCCCTAATTGATGTGAATCGTTCTTAAAGGCGTAATCGAGATTTCTATTTTCTCATTCATATCCAATTTACGACGGCTGCTTTATTGTCTGTGATAACTTAACGATATGAATTCATCATATCTGAGAACGAGTCTTTTGTGGTATTTGAAAGCTTCTTTTAGGTATAACATTATGCATATGTCGGAGTCATCTGGTTGAATCAGCTATTTAATTGAATGACTAGCGCGTTGATTAAATGATGGCATTTAATTAAATGACTAGGCCGAACGTTGATTGAACAAGCGTCACTCAACGTCCAACTAGTTAGCGGATTGTAACATAGCCCCTTGAACAGAGCGGACCAACAGAACCAGATGACTGCGACATATATATTGCGCCTTCCCTGAAAATCAAATTGCTACCAGAAACGAGATGCTACCAGACAAGTAGGTTAGGTTAGGTTAGAACTGTGATCCTAACAACACGCTTTCATTAAATGAATTCAATTCAATTAAATGTCGACATTCAATGAACGCGCTAGTCATTCAATCAAATAGCAGATTCATCCAGATGATTGCGATATGACGTTCAGTCAAGAAGTTGAACGTTATATTTAACAATTTGACGAGTTGTCCCTTAGTCATTCAATTAAATGTCGTCATTCAATGAACGCGCTAATGTTCCAATCAAATAGCTGATTAAACCAGAAGACTGCGACACATACATTACCCTTGTAGGTACTTCTTTATTCAAAAAGCCATTTATCAATATCCTACACTGTATAATCATATACCTACTAAGTAATGGTAGAATAATAATGCTATAAAAACACATATTTAAGTAGTACTTTTACAAAGAGATAAAAACAACAATTCTAAAACAGATGAATAATCGTTGTAGTCCCTGCTAATCGTTGTATACCCACGACGGAACAGGGAAAGTGTGCTTTTAGGTTGAGAGACTTATTGTATTTAATTGAAATACATTTCCTTATAGAAGAATAAAAAATTGATGTGAATATCTATTACACACCTCTATTATTTAGTTCATTTACAAAATAAGCAATGCTAATTGTTAGTTTAATTAATGAGTTAAATTACCGAGGCGTTCGCTCAAAGTGGCACATCTGGGAATATTAGCGGCGTCATGGGAGCGTCTATGCGCATGCAACGCGCCAAATGAGGCCCCCTAGCGAAAGCGCGCGTGTGCGTTAATAAAACGAAACGAGTATTTACGCGCACGCAAATTGCTGTTTGTTGTTCCTTTTCATTTTTCGCATAAACCACTCCATTATAGGGTATCCTCCAGGCATAGGATAGTTAGTACCGGCGCATGCAGCCCACGAAACTAGCAGTTCGAGCGAGTTACGCGGTTAAATGTGGCCCCTTCCGAAAGTAAATACAACGAACGTCATCTGTGCTTGTTTACAGTCTACGCGATTGTTTATAGAACTCAATAAAATCTTCAAAATAAAAAGTAGAATGTAAAAATTCTTCGCAGAGCAGCAGTAAACATTTCTGCTGTTCATTTACTATTCAAATGTCAATGTTTCGGTAAAGTACTAAAACTGTAGATGTTTAAAAAGATCCAATATCGCGATTCCGTTTGATATGAAATGTGGAGCATAATCCAAATCGTAAAAATCGACATTTAAATAGCCAATTTAGACTTGAAATCAGCGTGACACATTTGTGTCAAATAGTGCTATCGTTATGTCGTCTACTTTCGACGATACTCGCGAGTCACTTATTAGGTTTGTGATTAAGTAGGCTTCGAGCTAGCCACTTATCACTACTTTTGCACAGTTTTCCATCTAACCCCAACTCAATTAAATTTTTGGAAACTTAAGGGTTAACAGGCTCCTTGGTCTCTACTTATCCCTGCGGGAAACACGGGCGCGATAACATGTGTGTCCGAATAAATAGTGACATACAATAAATAAAACCAAATTAACCACTGGCCCATTTGATATGTAAGTATAGTCGCTATTCGATCACATGAAAACAAAGACAACAAAATGATGAGCAACAAAAACTTATAGATTTCCTGAACACGGTCACACGTGGAAGTTTCCGTTGGTAGTGAGCGGCGTAATGACGCGACGTCTGCGGACCCGGATAGCTTTGCCGTGTCGCTGCGCGTCAAATAACGCGGTTTATCGGCGGCTTTCAGGCTCGCTTGCACGTAAACATTCGCGCTACAAATACGCGGGTTCTGTACACTCCATATACACCAGAGAGTCCTCTACTTTGTGTCATAGTTTTTGTTGTTCTTTTATCAAACGTATCCTGACGCTAGCTTGGCCGAGAGAATTTTCAGATTTAGGACTATAAGATACTATTATTACCTCTATTGATTACAACATCTCCGACATTCAACGACGTTTACCTACTTCGCGCCAATATATTTTTTAGAAAGTAATAGAAACAAAGTCAGTGGATATTTCTTAAAATATTCCAACCTTAAATTGATAAAGTTTGTGTATTGCAAGCAAATATCTAATGTTCTCAAAATACTATTTGTGTTATGTTTATAATTCATGTCAAAACCCAAATGGCTCTCCTAGGACCTATCCATATCTGCAATGACTTAAGCTATTGAACGCCGTTGAAATATAGCTTAAGCCGTTGTTGATATGGATAGGTCTCCTAGGAACTAGAAGATCCATATCGACGTGCTATAGAACATTCAACCATGCTATAGTTATGTCACCGATGGCACAAGATAAAATAGAGTGTGCATTATAAAAATTAATGTGGGTTGGCAAGCATTTTTCTGGTACCCGAATTTATTGGAGATATGGGGAGACTTGCCCCACCGCTAAGAGTTATAAGATGCGACCTCGCTGACGATTTTTCCTATTGTTTCGATCCCAACGCGTACATCAGATAGACGGGTTCCTTGAAATATATTCAACTGGAGATAGATGTTACTTGTAACTTTTGCCGGCGCGCCCCGGGCACAACGTTCCATTCCAACCGACGCCACCGGACTTTCCGAGTTCGCAACTTTACAAAACTTTATACAAATCACGTTTTAATTAAATCAAATAGTCAAGTCGGGCACGGATTAGGGATCGACAATAAGCAATACTAGTAAAATTTCAAATGTTAGTATCATTTATTAGTCGTTTATTCAAATACTTGGATAGATAAATTTAATTCTTTGCAAGTATTTAAATTAATAATTAAAGGTGTGAGCTTGGTGTAAATCATTTCTAGTAACTATACATGTTTCCGTTTTATTTATTAAACATGAATTATATAAAAATACAAAGTAAACATGAGATAGAGATTTAATTTTCATTAGACATATGTGTGTCTAAGTCTATTTTATTGGTCTCTTATGGGTTGGGGACTTAAAAATAATGCATCAACTATGTTCCTGGTTCAGCACTTCGTAAAAGCAATTAATGATGTATTTTTTATTTTAATTGTGCAGGCGCCGGTCTATCCTTTTGTTTTAAGCATAAAGTGTTCAATGAAGCTTGCTGCTTCTTGGACTCTGCCTAACCCTTTCTTTGGGTATTGCGGGCATAATTGTTAGAATATCAAGATATATATGCCAAATCATGAGATCTTACCATTTTGATGTGTTGTATTTCAATTCTAAGTTACATGGAGAAATAAAGCTTTTATATAAGTAAATAAGAAGCAAGTGAGGTGTGTAAGGATCGTGCCATATGGCGTTCGGTTCTTTCTGCCTACCCCGCTAGGGAAGTGGCGTGAAGTTTAGTTAGTTAGTTGGTCTATCAAATATTCTAGTTAAATATACAAATATTCATCCAGATCTTCTCAATATTTCTAAATAAATTTGCCAGAGGAGGCCGATTGGTTTTGACGTGTTAAATAAGAGCTTCAATATCCATACCAGAACAGGAAAAACTAATCTAGTTGAAGGAGTAATTTTAAAACGTGATTAGATAATAAAAATTTAAAGTTTAATTTCGGAATGCATGCAACATACGGTCCTTCCGGATATAGTTACTTTTGGCACAATTTCTACAGTTTAAAGTTACGTGCGGAACCGCGCCCGTAAGCACCTTATCTCGGCCGGCCGCGCTCATGCTTAGGGCTTAACATTTTGATCCGCCATCATAATGGACTATAAACTTCTCAACACGGAAAATTGAAAAAGTTCCTCTACCGAGACTCTGATCGGAAATTTATAGGTTGGCGATTGTTGCCTCTTTACTATCTTTGTAATTAACTGCTGATTACTGGAGCTATTTTTAGTTCCGGACGCTCTCGCAAAATTGCGGTCATTAAACACTACTCCTTGGGCTGTTTTATAACCTCAGGCGTCTGAGTAACCCAATTAATTGTTAAACACCCGAATTTAATTTCTCATACCAAATTTATCAGTACTTTAATTTATAGAGTTCAGGTTGTTGGGCACCAAATAAGAAATTAAACTCAAAATGTATAATGTAATACAAAAAATATATTCTGAAGTATTTGTATATTTCAAATTTAAAAAGATTCGTAATTCAGTTGTTGGCAAACACATAATTAGTAAAACTAACACTTAAGTAATAATAATGATAATATGCAATATCATATTATATATTACTAGACTTGCTTAATAAACTAAGGTATAGTATCATCATAAAAACCAACAAATTGAAACAACTTGACGAGTACTCTATGCGAAACATAAAACAAAAGAAACTTAAATTGTATGCCTACATAGCAGTCTACTGTTATAGGTACAGTTGGCTGCATCGCTCACAGAGCGGCTGCGATGGTGCAGAAACACAGAAATATATTTAGCGAAACTGTGTCGGAAAAAATGACGAGCTAAAAATATACAAAAGAAAAGAAAGCGCAGAAGTTTGTTCGCCAATAAACACGTAAAGGCATTCGGACCACTCCGCTGTCAGTGTTGCCCAGAAAATGGAGGAAAGGAGCTTATTTTTTATTAATCTTACTAAGATATTGCGTTAACGTAACACGGAATCAAAGTGATGTTTAAAAAGCGATTCTTAACAAATTTTATAGTAAAATGCATTCAAGGAGGTCACCATAATAAGTGTCTTTATTTACGTTGCATATAACAAAATGTGAAATTGTTGAAATGTAAATGTGTCGGCACAAGAGTATTTTGAACTATTTTACCATTCAACGTTTGTCGTATAGAATATACCGAATGGCTTGATCCAAGCAAAAATGCCGGCTTGGCAACATTGCAGTTCGCGCCTCTCACTGCCTCTTGAACCGTAAAATGAGGTTGCCTGCTGCCGCCAAAACAGCGTCGATATTTCATTGTCTAGTAGCTGAGTTGAATCCTCAACTAAAGAGGATTATCTTCTTCCCTTTTAATTCCTCGCCGTTGTTACGAAATACTCTCCACTTCTCAGGCACGTTTCGGAACGCTTTGTCAGTGGGGTGGATGACTTTCAAATCGATACGAGGCAAGTTCCAATTCCGTGTTACCCAACCATTCGAATTCAGTAAAAAGGAAGCCAAAAGTTGCGAACTTTAGTGTGCCTTTAATAGTAACAATCAGTCAATTGAACCAATGCTATCCAAGAAATCACATTTTGATGAATTCTCATTCGCACTTTTAAACGCAATAAATAACTTTCAGATACTGTGAAACAAGATATGTACTTATCGCTTCGTAGGGAAAATTTTTCAATGGGCAAATAAACAAGTAACCAACCGATAAATTATAAAACCACATACTTTAGAACACATGATGCCGTATACTCGGAAATTACCTAAATTTATGAAATTTAATTAATTTAATGATTATAATAAATTTTAATAAAAATCCGACTACGTCACATACATTGTTCTGACACCGAGGTAAGTAGCTTAAGCACTTGTGTTACGGATATTAGAATCAACAGTGGTATTACAAATATATACTTAAATATATTGGATATTAACACCCAGACACAGAACAAACACAAGTATTCATCACACGAATGTTTGTCCTGAGTAGGGATCGAACCCACAACACTTAGCGCATGAGGCAGGGTCACTACCGAATGCGCCCGCGCCATCGAGCCAGTCAAAATATAAAATAGTCAGTAACAATAAAATAAACGTTAAACAATAAAATAAACTTTGTATTTCTTTTTTATAAGCATGTTTTATTTGTATATACCAATAACAACAAATAAACATGCAACGTTACGTACCTATGCATAAAGTAAGTCACATATTAAATACGTACACCCCTATCATCACACCCGCAGTACCCTAAGGGGTATGTAGATACAAAATTGTATAGTTTTATCATTGTGTGAAGAATCGGAAAAGAGAACCCAACACTACGTTGCCTCAAATAAATTTCACTGTAAAAATATGAAACATTATGTTACTGCCAATATGCGAGTGTTGGTTAGATATTTTGCATATCTTGTGTACGTAGCAATGGCCACTATCCGGCCAGTGTTGATTTTAACCTAAATAAACGAGGGTGAATCTGGTAATCAGCGACAGCCATCTCCATGATGTCACAGCTTTTACAGGCGCAGATTGAGCGGCTGTGCATCGGCTGTGCAGGAATAGCTTTTGCAAACAGAATTTAATCAAACACCATGTCACCAATCCGTGATTCATATAAACATCACATCCCCGCCGATTTGTAATTAAATTGTCACTGAAATCGTACAGTTTTGGTATAATACACCTTTGTAATCTTACTACAAACGTAGTTACTTAATTTCATGTTATCAAAACAATTACCAAATTAAATTACTTACCAACGATTAAAATACAACAACGAAGAGTTTACAACTTTTTAAGATAAATTTAAGTAAACTTGCAACTCGAAATTGAAACATTTCGTTTTATTCTCTCTCCATTCATTTCCGATAGATCACGATCTCGGCGCCGAAATGTTTCATCGAAAATATTCTCGTTTTACATAATAATTTTTAAATGCGAGCACTGTTGCATTAAACAAACTGAACAGTAGAGAATATTCCAGTGATGACCAAATTAGGATTCCTAAAATTCCATTCTAAGTTAATATGGTCTAATACTTAGTAGCTGCTACATCCATATCTTGTTAGTTAAAAGATTACCGGCAAGTATTTGTATTGCAGAAGCTTTCGTCTAAACATTTAAAGCTTTATCTGGCAACAATGGCTTCAGGTGCAAAAAGCACGGGGTTCTAAAAACGCCAATATCGATTTAGATGCTATATCTGAAATTGCATTGCTATGACTGTGTCCAGTGGTGGATTTACACTAGGGGCAGTCGGGGCTAGTGCCCAGGGCGGCAAATTTTATAGGGCGGCAAAATTTGGAAACTGAGAAAAAAGTTTCTTTACAATATATAACCGGTCAAGTAGTTCCGCGCATACACAAAAAAAAAATGTGAACAAACATACGAACTGTTTATCTTAACGTATACGTCTCAAGTTATATTTTTTTTATAGTAATTATTTATTCTAATTTTTAAGAAATAAGATATCAAAACTATTGAAATAAAAGTTAAGTCATAGGGCGGCATTTTCTTCAGTGCCCCAGGGCGGCACAAATTTAAATCCGGCCCTGACTGTGTCCCAATCCCCATCCGGTAATCTAATATAAATCTACTACTAAACGCTATAAGGACCATTGGACAATAGCAGATTAGTTAATTGCCATTTCACAATTGAAGCCCTGATCTAAAATCGCTAGTGATGATCGTTTAGGTACTCAGGAGTTGCTCTTGTTTCATATAAGATGATTGGTGTACGTTGTCCACCCTACATGTTGGTAGGATACACGTACCTTGATAGGTATTTGACTTGACTTGACCTTATTCTCATCTCATGTTATGCAAATGTGCCGCCTACAACGTAGTAAGCTATTTTACTTAAGATAAAAAAATATATATTATATCATATTGTTAAGAGTTCCGTTCCATACGTTTCCATCACGTTTACAACTCCAGATTGAGCCTTCTCTATCAATTTTCAACCTATAGATTGATTTTCTCATAGCATTATTAATGCAATTACATAGGGAAGTAGAATATGCCTCATTATGTATTATGATTACTTAGGTTAACTATTGTACTGATAGTTGAAATTTCCGTTTAGGAAAATACGTACACGAAATCTTCTGTTACTGTTTATATCGCAAATCCCGAACAAAAATATGTCAGGAAACATTAAATGATTCCAATACGAATAATTTTGTACATTGTTCATAATTGCCAATTCCGTTTCGGGTTTGCAGCGATATTTTATTCAAAGCCCAATCCCAATTCTAGGCAAATGGGATCTGCCAATACTAGTGGCAGGCTCAGTATGACAGTAGACATGTGTTATCTGTGATCCGGGCTACGCGGAGCATTATTGTGACTGGGGCGCCTATTTAATTTCCGCTGTGTCAATTCAATACAGCTCAATAGTGTCCGATTCTCAATATATTATAATAATTACTATGCCATGCCACTATAGGCAACATTAGTAGTAGCCCTATAGTAAAGACACACTTCTTACTTGCGAGGCGCACTGGTTCAACCCTGTTTGTTGAACGCACCTTTGAATTTGAAGAATGATTCTAAGTACGATTAATACCACCTTCATGGCGGTAAGGGAAAACACCGTGTATTAACCAAACCATACTCCAAATTGACGGTTTTCCAAGGTAAACCTTATTCAGGACTATGGTTTACAATAGTCACGTGACAAACGCCTTAATATAATAACCACACTTAATAAATCCAGGATCATGGTCCTAATGGATCCCGACTCTTCTCACCGGTTCGTTAGGACTGTAATAATGATTAAATGATTAAATAATTCTCTAAATTTTATATAACTTACTCAAACTTGTATTTGGTGCGCTTTTTCAAATAATGGGATTGTTAAGTTCTAATTTCGTTAATAAGTTTTTATGTCTGTACAGTGCATTTTATGGAGCAATTAGAGTTTATCAGTAAATCTGTTCTACAATAATATAAGTTCCACAACGCATGATATTATAGTAACAATCATTGTAACAATAGTTGATAAACCCAATAAATAAAATAAAAAAATACTAGGTGGACTATGCAGATAATGATCACTTTTGGTTCATATATTAAAGCTTTACTTTAGCATTACATACAATAGCAATTCTAATATATAGGCATACATCAATTAAACACAATTAAATGTTTTCAGCTCACTAAGATATCCGGATACCTAACCAATAAATTTAGTTTTATATTTTGTTTTCCGTCAAGCAAAACAAAAGAAGAATTCCACTTGTAAACAAATTATTTTAATTATAACATTTGGAACATTAATTTGTATATTTACAAGTGGCCTAATGCGTAACGTGGCTTGTTGACTTCCAAAGTTCATTTAATTTGTGTTTGTAAGTATTTCTTCAGTCTCTGCACAAAGTTTTAATTAGGTTTTCGTTTTGACCTCTTATTTGTTGTGCGATACGTTTGGATGAAATGGAATGAGAAGGACTGTTAATCTAATGAAATTATAATTTTAATTTTATTTCGACTCAAATATTGGTCGAGCTTTTTTAATTGGAAAGAACATTGGACTCAAACGTGGAGTCACAGTTTAGATGGACCGTGAGAAGAAAGCAACGTACTCGTATGTAGGTTGTACGTCGTAACTCGCTCAGTCATACGGAACCCAATCCCGTGTTCAAGGTTTTATAGCCCATTAGGTAAGTAGGTGTTGGATAGCCAATGCCAGCGCAGCAACTCTAAAGCTAATAGCAAAAAAGAAAATAGAGGAAATCGGGTGACATGACGTCGTAAAAGAAATACATGTCCACATACGCTTTTTTAGAAGTGCTAAGTTGTTATTGCCTTTCGGCATTCGTGACAACTTCTTCACGCCGTCATTATAAACAAAAACAAGATAAATATAAACATGAATTTTAAAGTGATACACTTAAAACGTTTCATAATATTTTACTACTAGCTTTAATATTTTTTTTTTGTATTCTTAAAGACTAATTCATCAGAATATGAAAAGATATTACTCAGATGTAATGAAATATCAACGTACCCAATATTATCTACAAAAAGTTTTTACATTAAACAAAGGCCTCCAATGGCAAAAAGAATTGCAAATATCTTTTCAACATCACAAGTAAAAAAGATATTCCATTATGTGTTATAGTAGAAAATAGGTATCTAAAGCTGAACCGTCCAAAGATAATTTCGATCACAAATTCAAATACATAGTAAGTAGCTTAACTCGTTTACGAAAGAAAATTACCCATACCTTCACCATTGATCAATCTACATATATACAGTGAGAATATAAAACATACATAACATCACGCCCATAATCACCGAAGGGGTAGGCAGAGTCAAAGGGACAGCGGGCCCCTTTAACCACATTAAGCCAAACATAAAACTGGGCTGGGTTTGATGGAAAATTGTGAAAATGTAGTGACAAGTGGCTAGCTCGTCGCCTACAAAATCACATAATATAAAACTATAAAACTACGTAAAAATCTCGGATTTAAATTTGTAATATTAGACAGCCAATTAACATACCTACATATATTTAAACATTCAACAAGATACTCCAACTATTAAATACTCTGGTAAATAATTTTATGGTTTAACGACAATGATCACTAAATTCAGACCACATTTATATTGGGATTCAGGATTAAATGATAAATTGAGCAGAGAAGCTACCGTAGCTTAACTACTCTGGGAAAGTTTAGCCATCAATCGAATCCAGAGCTCGGTCTGGAACTAAGCTCGCATATTTTATAATTCGTGCATTAACCCCGATGCCAATTGTTTGCATTCATCCGTGGCTAAGTAGTACAGCTAATTTAATTAATATCGACCGATGTCTCTATAGAAGAGATATCATTTGTGTGGAATTCTATGCGTTTTAGTGTTAGTTCTCATACCTACCGTTATGTTATTTCTTTAAAATAAAACAATTTAAGATTATTGTGTTCCAATCTTTTACTATTTTTTACACCCTTATCTTATTCGAAAATAAAGCTTAACTTTTTAAGTTTAAAATGTTACACATAATCGTCTTGTTGTATGTTTCATGAAGCTAACTAATTTTGATAATCTTCTAAGTAATAAAATAATCTTATCCATTTCCATACTATTTAATATAACGAGCTTTTATACTAAATTTAGTCCCAGGATATTTTTTTTTCGGGCATTGAGACACAAAATTGCACATTCGATTTTTAAGAAACTTTTTTATTTTTAATTTTCACTGGAACTAAACTGTCATTGGACGCAAAGCGATGTGTAAACTCGAACAGACTAGACGATACCTCCGGTGCCTTCTGGACAGCCAGAAGCACGAAGTAACATGCGCCTTCCAAATATGCGCATGACGCGCTACACGACTCTCTTCAATCCATGAAGATCAACTTTGTGAATCTTGTACCTTATGAAATGCAATCCGCACCGTGTATCGATTGTAAAATCGCTGTATAACGAATCATCGTTCACATTTTAATTTATTAAAAATACAGCCAAAACGCTGCGCGAAAACTCATTATTTTGTTAGTGTAAAATGTTGCACCACCCTACGCGATTTAATTAGGCGTGCTATTAAAAATAATGCCCTCTACCCACTACATGCGCTCTAGTGCGAGGCCGCCCGACCCCACCCTCGCTTGCCGTATGACGTCACACTTGCAAATTACGCAATAACACATGAGCAAAAATATGGTAATATTATTATATCGTTGCCGCCACTCGGTAGCCGTCTGCTTCTACCGAAATAGCTGCGAGCAGAGTGTATGAAAATGTTACCTATATCTACTGTATAGGTTACTCTTGGACCATATGACGAGTGACTATACAATGTTGGCATAGGACGAGTCACTAAACAATGTTCGCAACATTAGCATGTATTGTTTTTAAAGTGTAGCAGCCCTAATATCTCTATTTTACCCTGTGTGTACGGCATATACGAGTCACAGAATGCTCCTGCCTGAAGTTCTTATATTTATCGAGCGAACCCATAATTATTGCTCATTTATTAATTCAACCAATATTAAACAGGCCGCTTTTTTTGTACAATGTACTCCTTAAACTCAAGTAAGTAACCTATAAGTTATCAAGGATCTTGCTGACTGTAACACTAATTCAAATGCTTAGATTTATTGGATTAAATAAACATTTAAATCAATCAGAAGATTCCGATAGCAGGCACCTCAGTGTTCAAATTAATCACTTAGAGCACTTCACTGAGATGATCCCCACTATATTTTGAAATGAACCGAATATAGCCCCGGAAGCAATATCAAACATTTCCATCGATTTTTTTATACAACAATTCCCAAATAAACTGTATGACATTGATTCGATGTTCTTTACTTGTAGATTTAATCTTTTTCCGCTTTTCCTCCGGAGAGGTGACTTTAAAAACCATAATGAAAAAAATATATATTACTCTCTTCTATTGATCAAACTTCTAATTCTACTCCCAATCTCGTTAAAAGAAAACCTAACAAAGTTGTACCGCAATACTCACACTAATGAGTAGGTATGATCGATTGGTGCTCGCGTGCCAACTCGATATTTTCACTGAGACCGTACACAAGTCCCGAGCGAATACTAAGCCGCCATATGTCCACCTCATCAATTCCTTATCAAGAAAGATGCCTGTTTTATGAGGCCTACTATTATTTTATTACGCGCTGGTTCACCCACCATTACGAGAATATTTTGTAACTATTTGAGATAATATTTTATAGGTAGTCATGAAGATATAAAAAGCGCGTGTACGAGTTTTTGTCCTATTTTTAGAAGTTGATTTTGTCTAATTTGTAAGCAACCTTTCTAATAAATATGCTTTGAACAGCTATTTAAATATTATTAGTTTTCTATTTATACCTATTCAGGTTTAAATCCTTATCGCGCTTATAATATTTACATAAAATGTTAAATAAAGCCCTCTTATGTTGTAACCCTTAGGGTCCTAGCATTCTTGTAATATTAATATCATTATATTGTATAATTATAAACCTGCTTTTATAAATCATTCATCATCATATTCCCTTGGAAAAAAAAGTACACATAATTTATCTATGTCATCATATTCTTGGGGTAATGTCCCGTGCGTAGTCGAGTCTGGTAATTACGTTTAAGCGACTGCCGATTTGACCCTTAGAAAGATTTATTATTAATTGTCTGGTTTACCAGACAATTTTGAATCATTTTTTCGCGATGTTTTCCTTTACCGCAGAGCTAGTTGTACAAATATGTACTTAGACTTGAAAATCGGGTAAGAGACACATGTCCTTATAATTAAGCTACCACCGCTCCCACAAAATGTATCTTATGAACAATTGTACGTATGTAAATACATTTTGAGTGGGTACAAGGAATATCTCCTCAAAAGTATCTGATTCTGATCTGTTTTTGTAAACTATATATAGGTACAAATATTCAAATACAACCTTTATAGACATTGCAGCCATAAAAAAAAAACAATCTTAAAAAGTGCCTAGTTGTTATTGACCAAAAAATCAAGTGGCAATCTTTCCAGCTTTACAGAGCGTATATAGGTTCACCAAATCACAAACCACGAAGCTAAAGTGAATAACAAAACTGTCGCCCGAAACTAAAATTGCCTGCGTTGAACCTAGCCGCAATGACACACCACTCGGGACTTGTGCCACCGATGTATGATTATTGAAAGAAAAACTTTAAAAAATACTTAAATTTAGGACAATATACAATAAAATAAGCCCAAAATTAAATTTCTGATTAGGGATTTTATGCCACCATATCCTTCCTGGATCCATTAGTTAAACTCCTCACTATATTTAATGACGAATGTCTAAATACGACCTAATAACAATAAAATATATTGGTATGATTCGATAAATCAACCTAATAATGTAATAAGTAAGTATTTAAATATTTTCAACCTCTGGTACATTTTAAAACATATTGTTTACTAGCTGTGCCAGCGGTGTCACCCGCGTTTATGGTTAATATTATAAAGACTATTTCCGTCATACATGATTTCTATTAACTTTAACCATTAAGGCTGCACACGCGACGGAAGCTTAAAAAATGGAGTAACTTCTCTCGTTTTCCCAACATTTCCCTTCACTACTCTGCTCCTATTGATTGTAGCGTGATAAAAAGTATACTATAACCTGTCCAGGAGTATGAAGAATAATTGTACCAAGTTTCAGGAAAATCCGTCAAGTAGTTTTTGTTTCTATAAGGAACATACAGACAGAAAGACAGACAGACAAAAATTTTACTGATTGCATTTTTGGCATCAGTATCGATCACTAATCACCCCCTGATAGTTATTTTGAAAATATATTTCTTGTACAGAATTGACCTCTCTACAGATTTATTATAAGTATAGATTGGAGTTAAACAAACGAATTTGTTATATACGGGTACACTACTTTATTTAATTGGCCATTACATAAATATGTTTATTTATTATTTCGTTAAAAGTGAAGCCATAAGTCGCGCTAAATAAACTGTACAGAGACAAAAACCGTCCACAACGGTTGATAAAGTTTCCTTGTATCGAAATAAAATGACGTAGCGAATGTTGATTTGTTTTTGTGGCTGTATTCAGCGCCACCAGTTAACTAACTTTACTTTATAACTCAAATGAAAATAAAACGAATACATCCCACAACTCCCTGTTTTACTCGTCTGTCGTTACCCACAACTTGTCACCCCGTTACCTCATAAGTATGTAGACGTACAGCTACACAACTATTCACGCCGTGCCCAGTACAAAGGGCCAAAACGTACTACACCACAACATTTCCGGCCGCAAATATCAGCAGACCGGACAGGGCTCTCACAAATAGCATCACAGCGACGCCCTAATTTCGAAATTCCGTGAAAATTACATCGTTTTCTTTCGTTCCAACGTACGAAATATTTGGGCTGAATTTTGATTTCACACACTGCCTACGTGATTCGTCGTAATGAATGTAATCGCAATATGATTTATACAAAAGAAAATGGGCTCTGGATTTAAGGCTCCACAAAGATTTATCAGTACTTTTTGTATTTCCCTACTGATTTTTATTGATAATTTTTAGATTTCCGTTTTCCAAATTAAAGCGTTAGTATACAAATACACAATTATAAAAGCATAGCCTATTCTGAGTATATGTATTTAAAGGCAGTGGAATTAAAATAGTATAATAGTAATAGATATGTACGTATGCAAAATATCGTCTAGCATCATACTGAAAGAGGATGAACGTGTCTTAGGAAATAGAGCTGTCATACGGACCTCCGAAAACAGAAACGTTCAGGTAAACGACAGTCAGACTTATCGATCGCTGCGACCTCACTTCATGACCTGCCTGACAATGCCTATTTCGAATGCCTCTTCAATTCAATTGGGCGGACTGCAGAACCGTTGCACGCGAACTCTGTTAGCGCTTTCGAAACTGGACTATAATAAAATTTGAACACAAACTTGACTTGACGCAGACGTGGTTTATCCAAAATGTTAAATGAGATATGTTCTGTCTGTAGCAATCAATTTATTTAGCGATTATTTTTGCGTACTTTTACAAGCATTTAGCATTTTTTTTACAAAATTTTAGCACCAAACAAACATTACCCATTTTCACTTTAAAACATCACGTATTTTAATTATTATTTCGAATTATGTAAGAGTTTTGAATAAATAACACAATTTCATTGTTAATTCCAACGCTTAGTGAAGAGAAATGTCTAGATTAAACAAGCTCATTTTTCTGACAATTAAAAAGCTTAACGCACTAACTCGAAACACCTAAATTGCCTTACTAAAATTTCCACAGTCTCTTTTGAAAATACAGAAAGAGCCAGGGAGAATTGTAAAAAAATATAAACATTTCGTTTGAGAATTACACTAAGCTTTTTGCTAAGCGGTTTTCTCTAGAGGCTATGACAATTTGTTTAAGTTATAGCGACGATGCTGTGGATAAACATTTCTTCCCTCAGAAAAGAATGCTTAGTAACGGGGTTAGCGATGCGTTAAAATGGAATCTGGAGAGAACATTGGGAGGAAGTTGATTTATGCCGGTCAAGTGCGAGTCACGCCGTAAGGATTTATGTGAGTGTAGGCAATCATAAGATAAAATACTACCGAATAAGGTAATTAATCATGCGATATATACATACACTAATGGAACAAGACCTTAACTATATCAGCTCTTTGATCGAATCTCACGTAAGTACGGGATTTTTAAAGAAACCTATTGTAGACACGGAGACAGGCCTCGTATAACCACAACATAACATTTAAATCTGGACTAGATAAATATTTACAAGTAAGATAGATCTACGGTATCTGATTTTCAGAGTGATTCTTAATGCTAGCAATCAAATACCTACGATTTATAAATCAGAAAAAAAAAAGAAATATTAAAAGTATTTCCTTAAATATTGACAGTCGTAAAGAAAAGAACAAGGACTGAAGTGAGTATAATGGAACAATAAATTTAAACCAGGCCACTCCAATTGATAACCAGGGAATGAATAGCCGAATCTAAACAAAATGAAACAAACGTCTTTGAAACCATTCACCACGGGGCGTCCAAAAGAAAATATGAGCATTCCCCGTTCCTATGGCAACATTCAATTCGATAGAATACGTTGGGATTTAATAATAATAAGTATTATAAAAAAAGTTATAAGTAATATTTTTACCGCAAGACAAATTTAATTTATCATAAGATCAAGGTATTTTTTAAAATAACATAAATCAATTGTTCAAACGACATTTATAAAAATAGCATTGATATGAAGTTCAAATTATTAAATAACAAAAAATCCTATTGATTTTTTTAATTACGTAAATGTTGAAAAATATGACACTCGGAGGAGATTGTTTTATTATTTTTTAATTTGTTGAAACGAAATGACTATTTATTTATTTAATGCAATATTTTTTTAACAAAATCTACACTTCTTACACAGTTTGATTTTCTTTTTCCAGTAATTCTTGTGTTTTGTTGTGTTTATTGTCTAGTTAATTAGTATTTTTCTAACTCAAATAGACTTTCGTCATTCCTGTCATAAACATATTACTTACAAAAAGCAGATCTTTACCGACTGATGTTCCACTCTAAATGATTCCATTATTATGGTAACTTAAACGAATTAAAAGCATCAAGATAGACTACCTAATGAACCACTGATTTAGCTGTAATTTTCTAATTGCACATTTCTGGTATTACAGTAGAAACTATAAATGTAGTAATATGCTAGTTGTAATATTTTAATGCATCTAGACCAATTATTTCTTTTACGCCATAGTGTAAAGGATGTCCGGAGGAATGAATTCGATTGAAACAAGACACTCCCTTCCCATGTACGTCGACCGCACCCGAACGACAGTAAAACACTTTCTTACGTAACTTGAATTTGATACTTTATGTGGTCAACCCAAACTGGAGTAAAAACTCTGATATCTTTTTACGACTTCCAAGGGGGAAGAAGGAATATCTAAAAATTGATTAGATTAAAGCCCGGAGAACACGAATTATCATTTACATTTGTATAGGTACTTACCTTCTCATAGTAAAATAGAATAGCCTCTTGGAGGAAAAATTAAGATTGTTTTTATTTGTGGCAAATAGTCAATTTGCAAGTTAGCAATAACAACAAAAAAATATTGGGTCTGAACAGTTTATGAAAAAAAATGTGGTAAATACTTGATCATGGCGATCAGGAGGGTGGAGGATAGTTTACCATAGAAGATGGAATCATTTTGAGTTTTAAAATTCTTTATATCTACAACAACTTTTTTTGTAACTTTTTTGTTCCGTCATCTTTTGTTAATAAACATATCATACAAATTAAATTGAAACATCGAGTACTCACAATTCATAGATTTTATTCACGAATTACAAACGTATAAACCGCGGTAATCGCTCCGAGGTCCAGCCGTAAATTGGCTAAATCCGGCAAATAGTGGTTACTGTGCAGTTCTATCGATTCGCTCACATTACCAACACTTGAACCTTTTACGGGTCAGAACAGAAATATAACCACATCGATAGTTATGCCACAAATAGAAAACTATTAGGAGAACATTTCTTGAGTTAATGTTAGAAGCAAGGTGGATGATGCATTTAAATCAGATAACGCTACCTCTTGCAATAAAACAATCATGTGTATTTGGTCGTAGTTCCGACCTAATTCCGACATTCATCATCATTTATAAAGACCACTTTCGTTCGTAAAACGACGCCTACCTTCTCATTATCACCAGACACATTTTGTGGAAGAAAAAAGTATGACGGTGGTACTTTAACATTGAGTAAACTGATAAAGTTCATGCTATTTCTATTTTTATTTTCATAGCAGAGTAACAATAATAAGAATGATCAAACTTACATGTACACGTATTTCCGTCAAGATTTTATCCTAATAAAAACCCGATATGATAACTCAATAAAAACATTTAGCCTTCAGCCGAATCTGTTCGACTTCGCACGTGTTTCCATACATTATGCGAGTTATGGATAAGGTTTACGACCGAACTGATATAAAATTGAACATTTTATATCAGTTCATGTCACCCACATGCTCCCGTTCCATTGAGATGCTGTGACTGCGATACTCCATAAAACTATGAGTGTACGCCTTTAATAGATCGTGATTCGGTTACTTCTTTTAGCAGAGGTAGCCCAATCGTAAGAACACGGTAGTACCTCTGGATTTTTCAAAATGTATGTACGTACTAGCATCTGCCCGCGGCTTCGCTTGCGTGGTACATCGGTAAAACATAGCCTATATGTTATTCAGGTGTATGAGCTATATTATTCTAAAGTTTCATTAAAATCCACTCAATAGTTTTTGCATGAAAGAGTAAAACAAACAAGTCAGTTCTAAGAGAGGCCATAATATAAACTACTAACTGACCCTCCAGATTTTTTTTATTTTTTCGACATTTTCGAAAATTCCTTATTTTTTTCCTTGAAAAATTTTGTTGGTCTTGATCTAATTTATTATGTACGGTGCTGCTCTTGAGGACGACCAGCACTTAATATTTTAATTTCGTACCTTATAGAGATAAGAAGACGACCATGTTTTATGTAGACCTAAATGTCGCGTTCCAGTATATTCCTTCCTTCGGGATCAACTTAGTCGAGATTAAGAAAACCGAGATTAACAAATATGGTTAGCCAAAATTACAAAATTTATTTATTTTTTAACAACCCTGTTGGTTGGACTTCGTATTGAATGCAAGCGGCGCGGATTGGATACCTGCACCAGCACAAACAGTTATTGATGAAGCAAGTATTTTTCTAGTATAGGTGTAAATGGAATCAACGAAGGTTAATTTTACCAAAAGACTTAGTTGTAGATACCAAAAAAAACAAAAGCTTGATTCCATAATACAACCTAAAGCTATTGTTTTATATCTACTTTAATTGTATTAATAATAATAGCCAAGTGCTTCGAAAAACACTATAAGCTGCTGTCACAGGGACTTTCAGACGATTGCATAAGCTGTGCCGGGCGGCTTAAAAACTCTGACACCGGGTTAACCCAATTAATAATGGACTTTACGGTAAAGGAAGGTGGTCTAAATTGACCTAGTCGAGAATCATCGATGCCCAAAACTTCTGCGTATTTTACGTAGGAGGAGGTTGTGTTTTGTTTTACTCATAGGAGTACCATTTTACATACATATTGCAACTTACTGTAGTCATTGTAGTACGATAACTGGAAGATTATTATTTTATTTGAGTTCTCTTTTTTTGGTTAAAACCTAAATGTTAAATTATAATCAAGTAATTTAACATTTAGGTTTTAACCAAAAAGTTTAAAGTAATAAATAAAGTAAATTATGTAGGAGCAAGAGATTTCTATGAAGCTTAAAATGAAATGAAATTAAAACAGTTTCTTTTCATCAAACTTCCTTTAAATCTTTTTATACTTTTTCTGCAAAGTAAACGTATTTACAAAACGTTATTCATTGAACCCCTCTTTTACCATATAATATGTGCCTAATCATCGTGGGTACATTACAAGATTTAACGCATTACCCGAATTGAAACATTTAATTACGATTATGGCAAACGCATCTAAATGCGATTCAATAAAGCGCGTAAGGGCGTATCTAATTAGATCACCACTAACTACCCTCGTGAGGGCTGTACCTACAAGATGTCGATTAAGCCTATTCATAAAAATCAGCAAGTTCGAATACCTCGCAACCATAAATAATTGTGTGGTTGTTGTACCAAATGGCGAACCATTTATCAGCTGAACGATATTTACATTCCACTACGGAATCCGGTCTGTACAATAAGTTTTGAAATACCTATTTGTGCGGGGAAAGGTGGCCGGTGTAGTGGGAATATCACGTTGCCCCTTTGATATATTCGTGTGTAGGGAAAAGCCTAGGGAATAGTAAGTCGCGCTGTCCATTCTGAAATATTTACATGCAAAATGTGACGTGGCATAATGGCTACAGTAAATTTTTTTTTGAAGTATTCACGCCGGGCATAAGTCAGGTCAACTGGTCATAACGTATCTCTGATAATTACATTTATGAAATAATATGTTTTTTTCAGTTTAATTTTTTTTTCTGAATTGTCTGAATGTTCAACTTTCATATTAGTTATAGTTACTTAATAGTGACGACACATTTTTTATTATAATTTCAATATGAAAGAACAAATGATTATTAAGAAAGATTTCACATCACAATTTTTTTGTAATCTCGTTGGGTGGGAAAGCCGTGAAAAGAAAAATCAATGTTTCTCTGATTAGCATCGGCGAGTTTAAGTCCGTAATGAGTTCGCCCCCCGCTGTTTGAGCTGCCCAGCTTCTAACATTTGTTTTGCTCTCTAGAATTTCCATTCAAATGCACTTCCATTCACTGCCGCCCCTCCTAGACAGAGATCCCGCAGATATCCCACACTCAAGTATACCAGTTACTAAATGAACATTATGAACATTATGATATCTAAATAGGTTTAACTAGCTTTGCCGGCGGCTCCGCCCGCGTCTCAACTTAATTTTTTCGACACCAAAAAATATCATTATATTCTAGCCATGAAAAAACTTAACAAATTATATGTCTCAACGTTCCTCAAGAATCACTCTATCTATTGGTGAAAACCGCATGAAATTCCGTGCAGTAGTTTTTGAGTTTATAGCGTTTTATAATATGTAGTGATGAGCAGCTAATCATGATATCATCAAAAAAAACATCTACTGCTGGACCCCAAAAGGTATAAAAGGAATTACAACTAAATACGATTTCGAACTTCATCTACTAATTCTACGATCACTAAGATTTTTTGACAAAACAAAAATTATTTTTTTTATAAAAAGCATTCAAATTGTATAATCTAAATGTTTTAAATATACATACATACGTCCATAACATTATGTCTATAATCCCCTAAGGATTAGGCAGAATCAAAGGGGCAGCAGGCCCCGTTAACCACATTCAGCCAAAAATAAAACTGGGCTTGGTTAGATGGAAAATTAAAAAAATACACAATCACATACCCAAAACCCCATATAGCATTAGTCGCCTTTTACGATATGCTGGGATTAGATAAATATTTGGTACGAAATTGTTTACTTCAAATGCAAAAATCGATTCAAATGTATCAACAAACAGTATTCATAAACATTAAAGTTTCATTAATAAAACTTGCAAAAAAACTTACGCCTATTCACTGCACATTGTGCCATTTTATGCATCCAATTTTATTGATTAACCCAAATACGCTGTTCAGTCCATTCGCAAACCTATCACACGTATGGTATTCTGAAATAATTCACGAGGCATTGAGATTTTACGGCGAGATCGTAAAGCGAGATAAAAGGAAAACCAAATCCAATAAACAAGATTAGGTATGTTAAGCGTGGTCACTGTACATTTTTATTTTATTGTACCTACTTAACCAACAAAAGTACTATCAGAATCGTTTGTAACCTGAACATGTACATTGTATATTGTTCGCCCACAAATTCCAAAGCCCAGCCTTTTATTCTTATTCTGGTATAAAATGTAATAATAGTTTATTGCTATTTCATTGTGCGCGTGGGAGTGATATCTGTTAACCATTTCAATAAAAATGTTTGTTAAACAAATGATAAACTACTCTGCCCAACGTTGTGTATTACTAACCTAATCATATTTGATGAACCTGAACGATGGTCATCATTTAGAGTTAAGCACTATTTATTGAATTTCAAATCCTTCATTAGCGGAAGTGCTTAAATTCGATTAGGTACTTGTATTGAGGCAGGGAGAGGGATTAGGAACCGGGATGAAAGATTGATTGATCAATTTCGTTAATAAAAGTCAAAATAATCTATAAAAAATACCTATATTGATGCACTTATATGACGTGTTTAAAGTTTAAAGTGTTTTGGGCAATTGTACTTTATACTTTATATGGATATAAAAGTACGCGAAAATACTTTATTTCGCACGATTTGATTTTTCTGGCATATACGGTAAGAATATTTGTAAAAAATCTTACGACAGTTACTGGGGGGTTGAATAGCAGTGATAATAACCTGTTAAAAGTTGCTAAAAGTAATGCAAAAACTCTTTTTAAGCAAAACGACAATATAAAATAAATCGTACTGTATTTAGAAAGAATGCACTTTTTTTTCTTACCTTAAATAGTCATGTACTTTATTTGCATAAAAAAATGGTGGCAACCCTAGACGTGTTCCATGTCTATACTCGTACTTTTATCTCCTTACTAAATTAAACATACGCATGAAAAAACTTTTCAGTAGCTAACAAATTAATAACGAGATTCGGATTTCGGATATCAAGACATACTTACAAATACTTTAAAATACTATCTATTTATTGACCGTATTGGTTAAAACTACTATCATATAGCAGATCTAAATGAAATCCACACTGATAAAAGTCATTAGTGAATAACTTACTTTGTAATCGACTTAATCAAAAATGGGAGTGCCGCTATTCTCCCAGAACAATATCGAGTTTCCCGAATAAATTGAAACATAAAATTAGCTTAATGAGAGTTCTTTGGTACCTGGTCACACCCCGGAGGCACTTCAAAGTGTAGACTTAGATGACGCGGTCACGGCCCTTTACAATTCGACACTACTTGATACGGAGTTCCCTTTGAAAATATTTGAGATTTCCGCTTTGAGTCTGTAATAGAAGACACGATTAATTACTTTATGGTAGAGTAACAATCGTTTGTTAAGGTATTCGAAAACAATTCCATGGTGTAATGGGACGTAACCTGATACCAAAACGAGTGTAGATTACATAAGCTGACAATTACACCGAATTTCGGTCGTAATTTGAAGCACATTACAAAAAAACCTGTGGAACAACAAACAAGAAAAGTTTTTACAACATCATTCGGCCAAATGAAAATGGAAATAAGAAGCATAAACAAGGCATCATCGGCTGGCCTACTTTAAAAATATTATTTTCAAGAGAAAAAGAAATATTTTGAGGCAAACAACGTTGACTAATTGGCATGAAATCCATTATACCCGTTACGCGATTACCGCACCCGGACTAAACCGGCGAATGAGAAAAAGGAGCTTAATAGCCCATGAAAGTGACTTTTAACGGATTCCTTAAGGGTAATTATTACACTCGTGCTCGAAAATGATTAATTTGACAAGTTAGCCGTTGATAAATGTTTAATAGCGGTGTCCGTTACGAGTGAGCTGAAGAGCTTTTGATACGAAGGGTTGCAGCTGTGGTTAAATATGTGGTGTACAATAATGAGACAGTACGATTTTACGGTGAGGACAAAAATCAAATAGATAAGTTTAATAAATCGGTGGGTGTTTAATGTACTGATTGTTTTTTAACAATCTCATTCAGTGATAAGTATCTACTTACCTATACTCACCATTCTATACTTCATCAACCTCATATAAAAGTATATCAAGGTTATCAATAGCTTATTACTATTTTTACATTTAATACGAATGCTATTTACCCGATTTCAATGAATAACGAAACCGTTATAATGAAAACAATTCGAGTCCTTCCGAAATTTCGCACCCTTATTTTTTGGTAGCACTCGAAACGTTTGATTGCGGTGTCCGTTACGAGTGAGGAGTGATAGCAAGGGCCGTAAGTTGTAGTCGGGCGATGTTCAGTAATGAGACAGTGGAGCGGGTCGCCGCGCCAGCCGGAATGCAGCGCCGAAACGGTTCAGTTTCGGCTCTACTTCTGCCGGTAGATATACTTAGTCCACAGACGGGAGAGGCACGGGACGGACGCGTGTTCCCGCCGGCCTCCCAGCGCACCCGCGAGCTTTCCCGACCACGTTACACCTTCTCTAACTTATAAACAGTTTCCAAAGCGGCAATTAGTTCTCGAATGCAGCGCGTCTTGTGGTGGGACATGTGAATGCGAAACGTTGCAACGGTGAGTCGTATGGAAGGCATGTTACCACATTTGTCTGGAATGCATTTGAAACACTAATTGTAGTTATTCTATTTAAAGAGGAATGTGGAATGTTAACGTCTACGTAGTACATACAAATAAATTTGTATAATGCTGTTATTAAATCTTATTGATGTTGATTGACATCTCTTAAAAATTAAAACTCCAATATACTTGATGGCAAATTAGAATCGCGTGTATCATTAGGCATTTTTAGAAAGATAGTTGTGTACCAGAATAAAAACCTTAAATTTTTAAGGTCTTTCTCTTTTTTGTTCTACGTCGGAGAGACACACCTGTGCCTAGGACCAAAATAGGAAAAGAAATTTGCAACTTACTAGAAAATTTGCGTAGTTATAAAATTTGTTAATACTGTATCTGATTACGCTGCTTTTCTTTTATTGTATTCACTAATTTATTTAATATATTTCAATTAACTAATTTCGATTTGCCTAACTCCATTAAAAAGTACTCTGAATATTGAGCATATTTTACGGTTTTCAGTTTCAAACCGATACTTTGACATCGGCAAAAATATTTTTCAGTCAAAAGTTTTAAGTGATTCATAAAATGTTATTATATGTATTAAACTAAATATCTAACAGTGAAGCCTTAAGTAATTCATTTATATTCTATTAGTATAAATATTAAACTAAATAGCTAGCAGCGTACATAAGCCCCTTTTCCGACTTGCACTCTTGCACAATTGTGTTCAATATACGCCTTTTTCTTTAATTAGGTATCTTTCATACATATTTTTAGCATAACGAAACTTTTTAGTAACTATTCAAATTATGTTTTAACAATGACCCCTATATCACTATTATGATAGAGTAAGTACTTCAAGTGGCATGACACATATTGTTATATACATACATAACATTACGCCCATAATTCACGAAGAGGTAGGCAGAGTCAAAGGGGCAGCAGGCCCCTTTAACTACATTCAGACAAAAATAAAACTGGGCTGGGTTATTGTCATGTTATGTTAAAATATAGTTTCCTATAATATCGCACAACGAAACATGTACTTATGTCTCAATGTTTCATCTCACGAAGATTAAAGGAAAGTGTGTTACCTACTTAGATGGAGAGTGGAGACAAAAATAAAATGATGGCCCTTTTTATCATCTGGGTAGCGTCTACCCGTTGCTATGCCGGTGTTTGGTTTCTCACATCCTCACCCCTCCTGGCACAATGACAGCGATATTATAAAGAAGCCCTTAGAACCTCTTTTTGTTACAAAATGTAACCAATACCTACTTTTTTATTAGACTCTCAGAACTTAGATATATTAAAAATGTAAGTATTGAGTGGTAGCAAAATATTTAAAATATCGTCGTTATAAATTCAAACAAAATAATGATGACATATTTTAATTGTTGGTTATTAGCTTACTTATTTTTGGGGTTTTAAACCCAATCTCTGTAATAGTTTTTCATTACATTCTTTGTGTTAAGCACCATACAAGACTAACAATAAAATTATAGTCATAGAGCGATGAAGCAGAGTTATTATGGTGCGCCCCGCGGGTTTTATCAATTTTCCCTGAACAAAACAAAGCTGTTTTATATACTAATCTATCTCTGTGCTAAATTTTGTCTAGATCTGTTCATTCATTCTGGCGAGGTTGAGTCACAATTATCCGTCCATCCAAACTTTTGCAGGTAAAATAGTGGTAAGATTAAAATTAAATAAATAAATTCTCCAGACTAACACACATTCCCTGGAACCAAGCTAAGCTTATGATTGTACTATAGATACTAGGTGAACGGATAGACATACTTAAATACTTTTATAAACATCCATGACTCGAGTACAAATGTCCATGTTCATCACACGAAACATTTTCCCCTAGCGGGATGTGAATCCGCGACCCTTGGTTTCGTGGCTAGGGTCTCTGACCATCGACCAACGGGCCAGTCTTAGCTAACCTTACCAACTATTCACATCGTAAGTTTACGATACAATCCAAATTTCTATGCTACCGTCTCTCATGAACAAAGGCACGGAAAATACTAAATAAAATTAAAAGCAATTTTCTCTATAAGCTTGCTTTAATTAAGCAAGACTTATTACGGGAAATTGGGAAAGTAGTCAAAGAGAACATTTTTAAGAATTTTTCTACATTATTTTTAAAGAGCTAAGAACATTACCGACCAACAGCATTTTGTTGCAAAATTGGGTGTAGAAAACCCTTATTAAAGTATTACCCCAACTGTCTATAAATCCCCGTTTTAGCCGGTACCTACTACTAGCCCCGGACAACCTAAGCACTAATACTTCAAAATTTTTAATAAGATCATGCTGCCTTGTTCATCATCATCAGACCTAGCGTTATGTCCCGTACTTAGACGGGGTCCGCTTAGACCATGATCCAGGATTTAGCGAGGCTGGTAATTACATTGAAGCGACTGCAGATCTGACCTTCGTAACCCTAAGATAGGGGAACCAGACAATTTTTGGATCATGGTTACAAATCCAAAGCTGTTTGAATTTGCAGGTTTCATCACGATGTTTTCCTTCACCGTCGAGCTAGTGGTATAAATACGTACATAGACTTGAAAAATCCAGAGGTACGTGCCCGGGTTTGAGCCCGCACTCCTCGGTTAAGAGGCGCGTGTCCTTAACATTGAGCTACCGCCGCTATATCATGCTGCCTTGTTATATACCCTATATTTTTGCGTGTAGGTTCCTAAAGTAGTAATGCAGAAGTTTTAATCCAATCAGGAGTCTATGTAGCCTGAATACTAGTGAACATAGGTTAGTATTGAGTATTTTATAAAATACATAATACTTGTTTAAGCAATTTAGACAAATTTAAACGACATACTTATTTTGAAAACATCATAGGTTTTTATTTTGTTATCCTATCTGTTATACTTTGCATGCATTATAAATTTATTTCAATATAGGTATAAGAAATAGTTAATACGTAATAAATATAACATACATACATACATTGTCACGCCTTTTTCCCATGAGGAATGAGATCACATCCTTGCATTTGCTACGATCCTGACACACACCTTTCGCTTCTTCTACATTTATATGTCTTTTCATACACGCTCGTCGGTTAAGGGTGCTCTTTACCTGACCTTATTAATATTTAATCTGGTCAATGGGCATGAAAAGTCTGTCTAGATCTACCCCTCTCGACGACTACATTCAAACTTGCCTTGTATATTTCCTTTATTCATCCTCTCAACATGCCCAAACAATCCAAGCATGCCTTTCTCAAAAATTTTGAAAGGCATGCTATAGTCACTACATCTTCTTTCACTCTACATCGTTCTCTTATTTCTCTAGTTCTTATTCTATCACTCAAATTCACTCCTAACATACATCTATAGGTAGTGCTCTCATCTCTACTGCATTTATTCTATTCTACATATACATTAAGTGTGGAAACCAACACTCCTGTATGAACTGTCAGACGTGCTATAAAGGAAATATTCTTGAATTAAATTTGTAGGTAAGTACTTGATAAACGTGTGTTAAAAAAAATAATCCCGATTCCAATGCCATTATTGTTGGAACGAAAACTATCTGAAGCCTTAGTGTTACGAGTAGCATCGTATAACCGGAGTTTATACTCGTATGTACATATTTCGAGACAAGTTGATGACCAATGTGATTGGCGTTTATACTTATTTTATTTTCACAGTTGTCTGACCAGACTTTGATAACTGTGTAACCAGATCATATAAATTTATGTAAATGTAATGTAATGTGTGAAATAGTATGCTCTATAAATAAACACGATGAAGTATTAAAGTAATGCTATTAAACGAATATTTTTTATGAAGACTAATAAAATCTAACAAAATAAAACCAACCCAATTTTACACCCACTACTATATAACTTTCCTGCGCAGAATTCTCGCAAAACGTTTTTCAGAGTATCTGTAATTATCACCGAGTAAAATCGAAACTTTATTTATTACTCAGACCTAGCTAGCTAGCCTTACCTATTACTCAGATCAAGGGGTAAGTACCTAAGCGAAAGTAAGAGACCGGATCAAACTCATTAATTACATCGTCCTTGATTGAACGAGATACTGTACTGTCCTATTTTTTTGTTTTCTAACTCTGCCAATCACACATGCGACCTTAAATGCAGAATGTACCAGCATAAGTTACACCCAAAGTCGTTAAAAATAACCTTTACAAAGTTCATGGTAAACTCCAGCACGGAATTTGGGATTTGTTTATCCTCTGTGCCATATTTATATCCCGTTGCAGGCCCCTCGTTCGGATGAAGAGCTTTTAATACGCCGCCAAGCCAAGTCGTGTTACATCAATGTTTTAGCGGACAAAATTCTTCGCGCTACATTTAGGGTACTCCTACCTTCGCAATACATGTTGTATGTTTGTGGGGTCACTTTGCAAGCACTTCATCGACAGGCAGTGAGGCAGTGAGGTGATTATAAATTAATTTAAAAGACAAGACTCTTTTAATGCAGTTTGATAATAATAAATGTTGTTACGAAGAGTTGGTATCTATCCTATTATTAAATTTTGTATTTTATGAAAACAATTAATATACGGTTGATTTATGCAACATACGGGCAGCTGACAATTCGTTTTAATAGATGTACTTATTAAGATTATTTGTTCCCAATAGACTCTTTAAATTGAAGTAAGTAATTTAATAATGTTGTATAGTAATATCAATATTACTAGCTGTACGTAAAAATGTTGGTACATATAATATATGTTCGAGTTGAGTGTAGGTATACCAAGTACACTATAGTTCCACACATTCAGATTTCACGTAGTTCCTGCGCCGAATACTTAACGCGCCTCCCCCATACAATCATTCAAAGTTAGAAGGAGTCGGAATTAATGAACAGTTCCTTGAGAAGTTGTGGGCTTATATAGGGGCTGTTAATAGCCGCTAAGCCACCTACATGGGCGGGCAGCGCCCAAATGTCGTTACCATATTCAGAATCACTTAACTCAGATTTCCACAGTTGTCTAACGAAAATTTTTCAAAAAGGGTAGCACACCAACCATAGGCCAATTTTTAGGGTATATTAATAGAGCATAAATAGAAAATACCTTATTAATTTTATAAATCCCAACACGTTATTAAAATTCTATCACAACAAAGAGCCTTGTACTCATGTAGGAATTATTTCACACTCATTCCCCGCCCCTATCCCCCTTCCGGAAGAAGTCTGAGGAGTTGGAGGCTACGGAACCAAGTTGTTTGGGGTCCTCTGCAGTAGATGGGTCGACAGTACAACAATGCAAAGGCGAAAGTTTTAGGGCAAACACTAACAAAGAAAGCGCCTATTCACAAATGGTCTCTAATCTCAAGTTTAACATATAAATTGAACTTATAAATTACCATAACCCCTTAGGTAATTTGGGATAGTCCAATTCTTGAATGTGTTTAATACAAGACATTAGTCACAACCCACATCAGGCTATATGTCAGAAATTGTAACGCTGCGACATAAATAAATGTATTGTGTAAATCCTGCAATATAAGTATACCTACCACCCAACTAACATAGGTTGTGGGCTGACCTGCAATAAAGAACAGAAAGAAAGCTCCAAAGCGGCTAACAAACTATTTATGTATTACGTGCATACCATACTTTTTCATAATAGCTAATATTTTACGGCAAAATTTATCGCTATTATTATAAAATCTCTATTACATGGTCGTTAATAACCAAGTTTTATATGCATTATATCCATGAGTTCTAATCCACCATTCAGGGCGTAGTTAATTTTAACAACTGCAATGTTGCAAAAGCTCCCAAGCCGAAACTTTAACATGCTTTTATAAAGGATTCAGCCATATATCCATGGGCGTATGCAGCTTTTGGTCCGGGGGGGGTGCCAATATTAATGCAATATTATTGATAGCTTAATCTTAATCTAATCTTGGCACACGAGTTCTAGAGGGAAAGGTTCGAGTACGCAAGAAGGGGGCAGCTGCCCCCCTTCTCCCCTGTCCCCCCTTGCGTACACCCATTGATATATCAATTTTGATTACCATGACGTATGAATTTTTTAATCTAATTTCATAGGATAAAACGATAGTAAAAAAAACAAAATTTTTACCCTTTTATTCATCCAAATATCACATAAAATATAATCTGATCCACGCTAGATACCGAGGCAATACTTTACTGTCATTGTTGTATAGTAGCCTCCTGCGTGGAACCTTTCATCCAACACCAATGCTATAATATCACATACCTGCCGGCTTAGAATCGCGTTGATGGACGGCCCGTCAGCTCGGTCCAGATAACTTGAACCTTTTCTCGTGCCAATTTTTTGCAAATGCCTATATTTCACGCTGCGATGATGGCCGAAAAACAGACCTGGCGAATAACAACCTTGAAAAACATTTTCGTCGAGTGTTAAGTACTTACTAACTAATCAGACTTTTAGTGATAAGTACCATTTGTAACGAATTTTGTGGAGTTTGTTGGACGATTCATTTATGGTAACTTTATATTATATTTAGTTACCGAACCGAAACAAAACAATTATTAAACAAAACAAAGTATTAGCCAATGCTATGAATGCAAAATCACGTCAACCTTGGATGATGCTCAGCAGTCCCTAACTAAGAACAAGATACAGAGCTAGGAAAAAGTAAGAGGTTTCTTATTATAATAACGCAAATACGGTATATTTCCGAGGTAATGTAGTCATTACCCAAATATATCATACTCTACTATTCAGGTGGACACAACGACCTAAATCCATTCACCCGAGAATAAAAGATTCGCTGAACAATTTGCGACTCTCGGCTAGCTAAGTAGAATTATGCCTTTAATGTACAGTTTATAGACGTTATTTTTTCTTCTTCTCATCACTTACAAAATATTCTCTGTTAAATATATAAAGTTTTATTGTAGATATTTTTTTTTTGTTTTATATATTTGCGGAAATTAGTAATCATACAAAATCAACAGCTTACAATTTCTCGAGATAAATTACGATATTCACAATCACCTAGTGGTAAGTAAAGCTAGATATCATCAACATACATGACTTTCATTAAATCTGTATTGTAACTACCTACTCCAGTACTTGGTAAAGGTCTACCTCATAGCCATAAATCGATTTTTCCGAGCTTTCCTCATTCAAGCCAATCACAAAAATTATTATAAAGTTTATCGTGCAAACTTTCTCTTGGGCAGCCCTTCCTTTTTGCTTTGGATATCCATGCTGTAGTAATTTATGCATTTTCAGGTATTGCTAACATACTATTGGCTTACGTAATAATGTCCGTAGTATTCAACGTGTCTTGTAACTCAGTTTTTACGAATCTCATGAATTTTCTAGAATAAGTTTTGTACAATTTGCATACTTTTATTTTACAATTATCAGTCACATTCCCAAAAAATTTAACGAATTTCGTTTATTTATTTCATCTTGCAAAATCTTCCAAAAACATAAAACAAGAATTTGCCCTCGTAAAAATAAGTAACAATTTTCTTAAAACAACTTGAACCTGAAAAGATTTTAACGGAAAGCCATAAAAACTCATGAAGTAGAGTCCGGTGATATTCGAGAAGCGATTCCTAACCCCTCGCTGTTAAGCCAATTGGCACAAACATGATACGTCGTCGGACGAACCCGTGCAAAACTTTTTTAATAAACGTCGTTGGTAATGCAATCGACACGTTTGGCTCGACCCGTATTCAGATAAGGCTTTGTACGACAGCCTAAGCCTCACCCTCAATACAGCCCTGAACCTTCTGCCATAGGCCTAAAAACTATTTTTGGATGTAAGGAATTGTCAGTACAATCGCCGTCAGAAATTGATAAAATAATAATGTTTAAAATAGTAAGCCCTAACACGATGTTCTTGTAATCACAAGTACTGCATTATAGAAACACAATAATAGGTTTACTTATCTTTCTGTATGTCTGTCTGTACTGGTTTTGTGGGCTTGCTGCCCTTTTGACTCTGCCTACCCCTTCGGGAATTTCGGGCGTGATCTTATAAATTTTTTGTGTCTGCCTGACCGTTACGAATTGACCGAAACTATGCATTATTTATGCATTGGCCTTACATTAAAATATTAGACATCTACTGCCTTCTGGCCTGATTAGAAAGAAGAAGAAATCTAGTTGGTACATGATACTTGATATTATTATGACCCTTACTCTTTTTAGTTAAACTACAAAATAGGATAACTTGGTGTCAAAAATTTATTCCTCTAAAAGGACTCTACAATTCCAGGCTTTTCAAAGCTAAAAGAAACGGCTATATTTTTACCGGCGGACGTAGAACAACGAAAGTTGCAAGACTTTTCCGATCTATAGTCGCTAGTGCAAAAGTAACTATTATTTTACAACTAAAAAATACTAGCCCCTGCCCGCGGCTTCGCTTGCGTGGTACATCTATAAAACATAGCCTATATGTTATTCGCATGTATGAGCTATACTATTTTATTCTAAAGTTTCATTAAAATCCATTCAGTAGTTTGTGCGTAAAAGAGTAACAAACATCCATACAAACTTTCGCGTCTATAATATTAGTAGAATAAAATATGTTATATGTATCTTAATGATAACAATTCACACTTTTCCATCTAACTCGGCCCATTGTCCCATGGTCTGGAACTTGAAAAGAATGTGGCAACTGTGGTTCTTGACTCGCATTTCGTAAAAGACGACAGTCAGAGACCCTATCCACGAAACCGAGGGTCGCGGGTTCGAATTCCGCTAGTGGAAAATGTTTCGTGTGATGAACATAGACATTTGTACTCGAGTCATGGATGTTTTATACATATTTAAGTATGTGTATCCGTTCACCTAGTATCCATAGCACAAGCTTAGTTTGGGACTAGGGTGTGTCAGTCTGGAGAATGTATTTATTTAAATATACGTACGTTATATTATGTTTGTTGATTTACTTTCTGACCCCGATTGTACAGAAGGGGCAATCTCTTTGCGCGATAACACTAGCCTCCAATACACCTCGAGCAGTAAAACCTCTTGGGGTTTGGGCCCCATTTTATCAATGGCTATAATATTTACTCTCTCTAACCCATAACTGAGATTCCCTTATATGAAATGTATATTTTTAGAACTTGTAAAAAAAGTAATATTTGTGCCAAAAAGCCAATGAGATATTTTAAAATACGTTCTTCAAATTTGACATTTTGCCTAATAAAAGTTCTTAAAAAGTGACATTTATTCTATGAACTAATTTTGTATTCTCAATAAAAAAATTCATGAATTCTTTATCTATGAATACTTCGGGCATATCAAGTCACGCAGAAAACATACGCCTGTTGCGTATAATTTCACGATTTCATGCAAAAAAATAATATTACAAAGGTAAACTAATTACGTTTGAAAATGTAATTAATCTACCCTTAAAAAATCTGCTTAATAACTAAACTTATATTCCTTATTATTCAAGTATGTATTTAACATAATAATATGTTTTTCACGAAGGAGAGATTGTACTAGAAATTATAGTTCCAAATATCTTACTCCGAATATTACTTTCAATTCTGGTATTGAAAGTAATATTCGCAGTATAAAACGAAATTAAAAAATATAAAACGTAACATTTCTAAAAATATAATAAGTTTTGTCCCATAATTAGTACTTTTCGGCCTAGACAGCCTTATGGGGAAAATTTACATTTAAATCAGGAGGTCATTCTCCCAAGTTTATCTATAATAAGCAAGTCTGATTTCTAGATGTAATTGGTCTTAATTTTTTTTTAAACACATGCATTTAATAATGCCTAAAATTAATTACTTCCAAGAAAACCACGAAAACTGGTTATTAATATTGTGGGAATGTCTAACGATGTAATAAATCAACCGTAACCGTTACTAACTTATGATGTATTTCAGAAATGGCCAATTCAATGCTCAGACTTGCTCAGCTCTTTCATCAATACTGCCGTAATATGTTCTATTTCGACTGAAGAGAGAATTCCTTATTTAAAACGTTAGCAAAAGTCAATTCAAGCGTGTATCGGCGGGAGTTCGGCGGTAGTTTAGGGTTGCCAACCACAACTTTAAGAAACTAGGACTTGCAGTTGAAAAACGCAGTACAATGTGTCTTAAATAAGGACGACGTGCGATATACTTCTTGTTGATTTATGACCTTTAAAATACATACATAACATCACGCCCGTAATCCCTGAAGGGGTAGGCAGAGTCAAAGGGGCAGCAGAGCTGGCCTCTTTAACCACTTTTAGCCAAAAACAAAACTGGTCTGAGTTAGATGGAAAATTGTGAAAAAGTTGTGTAGCTAGCTTGTCGTATACACAATCTCATATCTAAAACCCGATATACCATAAGTCGTATTTGACGACATGCTAGACAAGAACCACAGATGGCACATTCTTTTTAAGTCCCATACCAACATGGGACAATAGGCTGAGTTAGATGGAAAATTGTGAAAAAGTAGTGACAAGTGGCTAGCTCGTCGCCTACACAATCACATACCCAAAACCCCATATACCATTAGTCGCCTTTTGCGACATGCTAGGCAAGAAACACAGTTATTTTTAATTCCTCGACCAACATGGGACATAGCGCTTTAAAAACCCAGGACGCTGCTTTAAATTATCCAGGACTTCCCAGGGCATTACGAAAAACATGGCATATCCTTAAAAAAACAGGACGATTGGCAACCCTACGTTAGTCGGAGCTATTTCACAAATGCCGAGAGTACGCCGGCAAGTGAACAGAACCCGCCTATTTTCCGGTGGGGGTTAAACAAACTGGGTTGTTCCTGCATCCCTCGTATGAATACAACTTTCAGCGACTACCACTAAACGACCACAGATAATGACTTTTAACGCATTAGTATTTGGCTTCGGCTAATTACAGTTAGCTATAGCTTTTCAATGTGGCTGTCAGTTCCGTTTTTCCGTATATAATAATAAGTAGTAATAATAAAAAGTGCTTAAAATATATGCTCTACATTTGTCTATAAACAAAATCTTGACAATTTTTTTTTTAACTAATCTGCTTTAATGTTTGTTAATCCTTGGTTTGAACGGAGATATCATATCAACATTAAAACAACTACGATTTGCAACTTTATATTTATCAACATACAACAAATATAAAAAATAATGTTATTAAAACTTAAATAGTCTTAAGCGCATAGCGAACTCTATTAATTTCGAGTTAAGTGGCTTAAGCCCTTGTGTTATAGAGATCTAGATAAGATAAGATCTGAGAAGAGAAATGTTATAAAGATTGTAATATACAGCATCAACAGTGGTCTCACAAATATATATATTTAATATAAGATATCAACACCATCGTTCGTTTTAGGAGCATAGAACAGGGTCACCAGTGAATGTGCCACTGTGCCAGTCAAGTCAACTTACAATTTCTTTTCTTCATTAGCAGCCATGACGCGGCCTACCACGGCGGACCCGCTGCGGCTGGTCGAGCGGCTGGCCGGCTCCACTACGGCAGCCACCACCGTGCCCAACGGCGTGGCCAAGCCCAGCGCCAACGGCAGCAAGCGACCCACACCCATCATCATTTATCCTACCGGTATGTAGTTTCCCCTGTTGGTTTGGGACTTCAAAATAATGTACCAGCCGTGTTTATTGCCTAGCACGTCGCAAAGGCGACTAACGTTGCATTAGGTTAGCTTCATTAGTGTGAATGAAGGCAATGAACTAAGAACTTGTCACTACTTTTTCACAATTCAGAAAATTGTATAACCCAACACAATTTCGTTACCATTACTAGATTAGAGTCCAAATAAGAAATGGATGGATTGTGTGAAAGATGATATGAGTAAATAGCTTGATGGTGGCTGACCGAGACGTATGGCAGAAGAAAAAATACTGCACCGACCCCAGATAACATGGGAGAAGGACAAGAGAATGATACTTACTGAAAACCTCCTTTCTACACTTAACATTAAGCTGACATTATAAGATTTTGTACTTTCACTAGGCTTTATAAAAACTAGGAAAGTGGCTTTATACTTAAGAAATAACACTAGCGAAACTAAATGCGATATGATTTATGTAGTACATGAGTGCCTACTTACAGCTTAACCGCTTGTGACCAAAACCGTTGCAACAGCCGAAACGCCAAGATGTAAGTACTCACGTACTACATAATGCATATCGCCATTAGTAGTTTTAGCATTATTTCTTATCAAAGAAATTTGTTATAAAGATTTCTGCCTAAAAAAATGTGGGTTAATAATTCTACGTTACGTTTGTTTTATGTGTGTAAAGAATTGAGTTTTTTTTTTCATATAATAACAACGGTATTTTACTTTGATGATTCTGGATCCCACATCACGATAAACTTTGATTTGAAGTATCAAAAACCTTTGCGAAATGTTCATGGAACAATGTTAAGATACAAGTAATTTGAAGAATTTTATCTGGGTGGAATTACAAATAAAGCAAACCTAAAAACGAATAACTTATTGTAAACTTCAAATGTACGTTGAATAAATATTTAAATAAGTATATCTTCATGTACATAACGTCATAGAAATCGTAAACCGGGCCTAAATAAAAATACCCATTCCCAGAAAGCAACCCACCTTCATCAAATATTACGATAGATCTCTAGGTCAAGAGAACGAATTTCCAATAGATTTGGCAAAAAGCTGTCTTATGAATAACTAATATTTCTCAAGAAACAGTGTTCCATATTCATTGATCCCTGTTGTTGCCTTTGGTGAAACAGGAAGGTAAAGACTGCAATGCGATAAACATAGTTTAATAAACTTGGCACGTACAAACCACAGAACCGAATAGGCCCTTTTCCGCAAATATCTATGTGGCGAGTTTTTTTTTTTAAATGCCAATATTAGGTAAGTTTGTATCAGATATCGGTTCACAGAAACATCTTAATGTTATTTCAATACCAACAAGGAAAATAAGGTTTAATATCGTATTTGGGAATAAGATGTCTTTTTTATGAACAGCCCATTATCCTAAATGTTTATTTCGGAAGAACTTATATATTTTTCTTGACTCCTTAGTCTTAATATAACCTTACCTTTAGAAACAGTCAGAAATAAATGTCGTTATCAGTAATCGATTTTACAGTGTAGGTGTCGTAAGGTATAACTATATAGTAACAAATATACAGAATATGCTGTGACGTATAAAAATATATATTCTGATACTTATACTTCCCACGTGTGTGTAGCGTTGTGATGCTCTGTGTTTCGCAAAAGCTTATTACAAACATAGTTACAAACATAGTACCTACCTAAATTGGAAATGACATCTGTTGTTCGTTTTCCTGTAAGCACGGACGTTTTTATTGCTATTTCGTCGTAATTTGTTTTCTTTTTGTTAACTCCTTTACTCCGATACAGCATAAAACGTGAATGTTTGCCCCCACGGGACCTATTAAATTTCAATGTTTTGATAAAGGAGCTATCCACGTCCGTTGGATCGTCGTTTGTTTTATGTTTTTGAATTTGCAAACAGTAATACAATAGATTCTTTTGTTGGTTGGGATTAGATGAACAATTGGTATTCGCTGTTTAATTAAAAATCGGATAAGAAAAAAAAATGTTCACAATTACTTTTGGAACATCAAAACTTGTATAAACATCGGAATACAGGTCATTTTTAATTTCAATAATAGTTACTTAAGCAGTGTTTTTCATATTAATTGAATATATACACAAACTGCTATTTCTAAATAGTAAATTACTCGTGATCCAGCCGTGATGTTGTAATCCAGCGCCATATAAGATGTTTGCATTTTGAAATTGTATACTTTATTGACCTCGTAGACAAAAAGAGCAATAATTTTAGTTATTACTTTTGTTATATAACATTGTACCTATTTGTAATATTTTTGTTTGTCATCCCAATTAAAAAATGTAGAGTTGGGTTATATTGAATAACGATTTAATTACATTTACGTTAGTAAGATATAAATTAAATAACGATACATATTGGTTTTTGCAACTGGAATTCTACAATATCTATCAACGGAGATGATGCCTCTGTTAGAATATTTATTGCATTGCAAGTATATAGGATTACTCAATGAGAGCTAGTACACAAATTTGCAGACGGAATTTATTTATTATTATGGACTGTTTAAGTCATATGTTGTGTGGTACATCTCAATTAATGAAGGGATTCCTAAATTGTTTGTACTTATAGCCGTATTAACCAATATAATTGATTAAAAGCATAAACCACCATCATCATTTGAAATTTCGAATTTGTCTAGGACTTTATAAGAATGTTCCAACTGTATTCCTTGCCTAGCATGTCCTAAAAGGCGACTAGTGGTATATAGGGTTTAGGGTATGTGAGTGTAGACGACAGGCTACCACTAGCACGTTAAGCCGTTGGTCCTGCGCCTGACCTCTCTCCAATCATGTCGAATTGCCGTCTTACCGGACTATGAGAGTGAAGGAACAGAGAGTGCACCTGTGTTTGCGCACACACTTGTACACTAAATATCTCCTGCGCAGTTGGCTAATCCTCATTGATTGGCCGCCGTGACCGATATCGGTTAGGAAGAGTGTAGGCGATGAGCTAGCCACTTGTCACTAGGTACTTTTTCACAATTTTTTATCTAACCCAGCCCTGTTTTATTTCTGGCTGAATGTGGTTAAATGGGCATGATTTACCTTTGTCTTTCGTCTACCCCTTCGGGGTTTACAGATTAGGTAGGTACTTATATTTAATTGTGTTTGGTCTCATTATTCGTATGTTGTTGCAGTTACTCCGGAGTCTATTGTTGTGCCGATAGTGTCGTGCATTTTCGGCTTCCCCCTGCTAGCCCTGACGGTCATCTGCTGTCTCAGGAGGAGAGCCAAATTAGCCAGGTAACAAACATATTACAGCATCCTCCTCACATCGCTTGTATCCAAGGACAGTTTTAGGAAATTCACTGTATTATTGCTTATAATGTGATAACTTTGGATTCTAATGATTTTTTATAAAGAACACCTATTTCCTATAGCTTGTTACTGTCTAAATTACTAATTAGACACGAAACTAAATTTTACCTACTTAATTAATCATCAAAACAATAGCCATATAACAAAAACAGTCAATGCAAGTAAATTGACCCCCAAATAGGTACGCCATTTTTTTATTTATTTTTAAACATATTTAAACAATAAATAAAAGTTTACAAAGACAAAACATTTTAGACAAAAAAGAAGCACCGTAAAACGTCCCTTGCGAATTTCCAAAGCTTATCAATTTAGATTAATGGACCGAATTCATTGCTCTGTTCCAATTTTCATTATTACCGTAACACTGAATTGTACATAAGTCCGGGCATCAATTTACGAAAATATTTACCTAAAAATAGAAGTAGAAGGAAAAGTATGTACCTACATACTTTATTGCTCGTTATATTAAGAAATAGCGTTCTTTCCGAACCCTTCGCAAATTCTTAGCGAAATATGGGCAATCCCGCCAGATTGGGAAAAATAATTAAAATTCCGCCATAAATCATTCGTTACCCATCAAAAAAGTCTTCCATAAGATTAGGATACGATGTTTTACCAAAGTAACCTACAATGTTATTAATTTAAAAGTTTTAGTAAAGTATAAATAACTTAGATATAACCAATGAAAAATATGTATAAGTATAATACGATGATAAACAAAAGATTATGGATACCTATCTGATTAAGTTAAGAATTTATCAATATTTTAAAGGTAATGACAACATGAACTCGCCCTAGATGTGGTAGAACTTCATATACTGTTACGTTTCAATATTTTATGATTAATGAGTAAACATTTTTGTCTAATGAAATTTGACTGGCAAGACTCGCTCGAACTGATTAATTGTCGGACATTATTGAACCAATTCTGTGAAATGACGTCATTCCCCGCTAACCGAGCACCCTCCCAAATTGAAAAAGATAGAATGAGTGATTACTTGCAAATAAATTTCGATATTACGAAAGGGCTTTCTTCAAGAAAATCCTTTCAATCTAAAGTTAAATCTCATATTCTTCCTAAGATTAAACTTTTTATAGACTTAAAGAGTTTCTAATCAGCTTCAAATCTAAAGTTATTAGAAGATAATTAACTAATGTTTTACTTACCTACTTTATTTCTAAAAAGAAAATATCAGGCAATATTACAAATGAAAACATTGGCGGTGATCTTAGAAACAGGAGTTAGTTAGAGGAGTGTTATTTAGTACAGACTTTATTCTATAACTTAATTTCAATAATAAAACAATTTATGAGACAGAAAATTTTGATCTTTATATTTTACAATAAGTTCTCATCATTGCAACATTTGATAAATAAAGTAATTGAGAATTGTTCATTAAGCTATTCCACTAGAGTTGTGTTCACTACCATTTTGTGTGAGGATATTTTTTCAAGGTTTTTTTTTTGATATTCCATAATATAGAGTATATGATAGGTCCATTAAATCTGCAACAAATAAAATACTATTATTTATAGGGAACGTGCAAGACGTCGTAACTGCGAGCTCGACCGCGGGGAACTGTCTGTGGTGCGGCTGTCGCCCGTAAAGACCAAGCCGCGGCCCGTGAGCCTAGTGCGCTCACCGCGCCCGCCGCCCACGCTCGAGCTGGACACCGTGCTCGAAGAGCGTTCCGACCCCGAGCAGACTACGCTCTCACAGGTAATCACTGGGAGAAGTGTCAACAGACTCTGGTGACTGGTGCGATCACTGCGCCAGTGCGCCTGCCGCCCATGCTGAAGCTGGTCACCGTGCTCGAAGAGTGCTTCGACCCTGAGCAGATCACGCTGTTACAGGTAATTACTGGAAGACTTGTCAACAGAGAAACATGAGCATGGTGCGCTGCGCTTGCCGCGACTTCGTCCACCGTCAAACTGACACAGCGCTCAGACTCCGAGCATCCTACATCCTACAAGTATATACTGCATGAATAGTGCAGTCAATACATCCAACATATCCATCACAACCATGACATCAAAAACCCTCTGACCTCGGACAGACCGTCCCTTGCAAGTAGGCACTCACGCAAGCTATCGATGGCGCCGCTGACCGTCAAACTTGATGCAATCGCCTAATGCAAGTTGATGCAAGTATTCATTAATTTGTAACCATATTTAAGACATAGGTATATTTTGTCTCCGAGTACCTAGACTACGCTCTTATAAGCAGTCACAAAAGTGACGTGAGGCTTGTGCGTTCACCTGCGCTTGGGTTAGTAATAGCGTATAAATAGTCAAAATGTCATCTTAAACTTTTCAGCAACTGCAGTCTCATATTCTCATCTTTAATCAAAGTTAAATCAAAAAGGTCCACGCCTGAAATGGCGAGAACTGGGAAAACTAATCTCTTAAAATTTTAAAATGTATTTTTAACTTAGTTGCAAAAATTACTCCTCATCCTATAAGCTCAAGTAACTTAGGTACATATTTAATAACTTAATCACAATCTAGCTCGACAAAATTGTATTGCATGGTACAAGTTTTCAGCTTGCCTTAAATACCTACCCAAAAATTGGTACTAGCTCTCGGACCAAAATGGCTGTAACTCAAAAAGGTTTCTTCGAAAAAAACTGTACAATTTTTTCGGGAGCTAACTCTAATGAGCAGAATATTTAACGAAACTTTCAAATCCTGCATTCTCAAATCATTCTCTTAGTTATCTTAATATAGGTATCTGGCATAAACCACGAACTCTCTGGCCTGAAATATTATTACCCAAATTGGAACAAGTGCCGTCTATCAGGGTAAATCGACGAGGAAACTTTGTTTGTGCATGAGTATCAAGAAAAGTTTCTGTTATTACAAAGTTACCACCTCACGCCGTGGCGGTGCCTGCTCGCTATTAGCAGCCACGTACATTAAACCGCTAATTAACACTGCAAATACACTCAACCTCGGCGTTCAAATAAATTATACTTAATACTAGGTACCTACGTCAATCATAAGGTACCTATCTTTTCTACCTACTTTTAAAGTAATTTCCAGCTAATGTGTCCAACTGCGACACTATCTTAGCAACTCTATTTAAAACAACACTTCGTTAGTAAACCACCTAAAAGGTTTACTGCTAGAAGATAAATTATTCGCTACAAGAAAAATTGCCAGTCTTTTTCCTTATTAATGACTGCGGATGAGTTTTAGATTGAACGAAATGTGCTCAATTAAAGTACTCCATATGTAAGGTACATATGGAGTACTTTAATTGAGCACATTGCTATGCTAGTTACTTGTATATTAATCTATATATTTAAAGACATCAAGTCTTAAAAAATATAGAACTTTAAAATTTTAATACTTCAAAAACGGTAACAGTACGAAATATAAAATAGTGAATAGTTTGAAACATATTTACGCTCGGGATACATACGTATTCGACGTTACGTGAATTATGAAATCTACAAGCGGCTTGTCGACAGCATTGTACCCAGCGGCATGGGCAAACAAGAAGATTGTGAGACCGATCTGCATGCGACAAAAATACATTGTGGACATATTCCACCAAAAAACATCGTGGACTTATTAAATATGGCACGGATAATCTGCAGGAAAAAATATATACACCACACCCTCATGTCAAAGCTGTAGCTATGCCCAGAACAATTATTTGGCAAATGAAAATATCATCACAAAAGTTCTATTAGTTCTGTCGTATGCCGGCGGCACAATTTTCGGCACGGGAACCCGACTAAATTCCTCGCGAAATTCACGGGTGGTTAATATTCGGCACCACATGAGGCACGGGTCAACAGACAGATTGTATATTGATCACACTGGTGAAATACGATCATTCTTATTACTACCTATTAGTTTTATTAATTTTCCCCATTCAAAAAAGTATTTTTGTAAAAATAAATAAATAAATTCTCAAGACTGACATACCAATGAGGGTTTCAAAAATACAAAAACCACCAAATGGTACGAGGGAGTCTCGTGGTCTTATCACTGTCACTATTGGCTTCTTGTTGACAGCATGTCAGTTTGGTCTGACAACTAACCAATGAGGAGGGTCACAAGACAGCAAGTCACAGTAACGCCATCTTTTGGATGTTTTAATTCAAAAAAACCCTTATTCCCTAGTTCCAAACTAAGCTTTCTAGTTATAAGCTTGTGCTATGAGTACTAGGTAAACGGTACATTCTTAAATAAGTTTATAAATATCCATGACTCGAGTACAAATGTCCATGTTCATCACACGAAACATTTGCCCCTAGCAGGATTCGAATCCGTGACCTTTGGTATCGTGCCCAGGGTCTCTGACCACTAGACCAACGAGCATGTCAGGAATTTCAATTTTGAATTATAAGCAGATCTTTTCAATTACTCTGTGTAGAATCAGTTGTTAGTCGATATCTGTAATTAATAAGTACATACTTATGCGAACGAATGGAGTTCTAAATAAATTGCAATAAATACATGAGTTATTGCAGTGAAGCAACTAACTACCCGTAGATACACCTACACTTACAATTCTGCAATAGGCCTATGGCATACAAATGGGTTTATGTTTATAGGCAATCATTTAAGTGTGTTGGGCTTATGATTATGTAGGCGACGAGCTAACCAGCTTTCACTACTTTTTCACAATTTTTATACAACCCAACCAATCTCAATATTTTTTTTCTTTATCTGTACGTGGGTTAAATAACAAATCGCTCCTTGGACTCTACTGCACCCCTTCGGGGAGTGTAGGCATGATGGTATGCATGTATGTAAATATTCTGAGAAGTCTTCCATGTTTCTGATATTTTTTCTATGTGTTAACAGGTGGAAATAACACCAGACCGAGAAGTAGGCGCGATCATATTCGGCGCGGTGGGCGCTGCGGGCACCGCAGCGGCGGCGGCGATGTGCGCGCGGGACAGCTAGCGGCGGGGCTCGGCCCAGCTCGGCGCGCGCTCGCCGCTCTGGGCCGCGCTCACCAGCCAGCCTCTGGACGAGGACGACGTCGACGAAGACGGCCTGGGCGAGGATAGCTAGCAAGAGCTGGACGAGCACTCCGTCGCCGACATCGGCGAGCGGATGAAGCTCTTCCTCGATATACCTCTGCGGTTCTAGTGATCGGACACGATGCGTGCGTTGACGCGGACAAGACTATCAAATAGTGTTAACAGGAAACACCAGTAGCCTTTCCCATGTTATAGTGAATAAAAGTGATCTACTTGCAAAAACTAAAGAAACAAAAAAAGGAGTTTACTACACACTTATAATATATATCCAGCTTTCCCGGAATAATAACATGAAATAACCACAATGGCCTAAAGGTAGTTCAGGTGACATTTTTCCCTCATGGCTTAGTTAGATTTTAGAAATATATTATGTTTGTATAATATATAAATATATATAGAAAAAATAATCATAAATCGTATTATAGACGAAAAATGTTCACTAATATTAGGAACAAAACAAAAAATTGTGACAAATGAAATCCAATGAAAATTTTTATTCGAATTATTTAAAAATAACGGATCACTTTGTATTAATGTTCTTCTGAATTAAATTATGTACAGTAATACGTGTAATTATTCTTAAGAGTTGTAAATGTAATAAACATTGTTAGAAATGTTGTAATACATCATACAGGTATGTGTTACATATCTAATTAATTATTAAAGAAGCTTTAACTTGTTTATTTCAGCATATTCCGGTTCCTAAGAACTGAAAAATGGAACCCATAGGCCGAGTTAGGCCTCAACATACATATATAGTATAGGTGTGAGAAACCTAGAGAGGAAAAGCTCCACAATATAGATAGAGCACAGCATTAAAACAAGAAATATTTTAAACCATAAATTAGTAAGCAAAGTTAATCCTTTGGACGTAGGATTCTATTTTAATGACTATCACGCTCCGAACATTCAAAAGAGTGAAGAGAGAAAAAGGACTATTTAATCAGGGTGACTCATTGATATCAAAGGGTCAGATGGAAAAATCAGGGGAAAATATATAAAATTACCTTAAGTAGGCACTTTGAATACTTCGAAGATTCTCAGAGTGAATATGAAAACTGAAATAATATAACTCGCACTTTCCCTCGCGTTTAATCTATTTTTCCCTCGTAAAACATGGTCTGCTATACAGACATTTGCTAGATCAGTCCATTTATTGCGAATTAAAAAATGGCCTGTCTTTTTTAGGGTTCAAAATTTTAACGTTCTGAACTTCATTGCAATCGGTCAGACGTACAATACAAGTTTTTAAGGAAGTAAGTAAGTAAGGATATGTGGTCTAATGTTATCAGTAATTTCAATGACCTGTATATTTTATCCTTCTATGAAACCTTAATTATATTAATGAAAAATATTTTTTTGTGTAACATGAAGAACTATATTGTCATATTTATTTATTACCTTAATATACAGAATGATTGTAAGCTTTCTCTCTCTATGGATCTAACAAATTTGGTAGAGTTTTGTAAAAGTGTACCCGGCACAATGTCAATATTTTGCACAAGTAGAGGAGCGTTTAGAGTACGGTAAATAAATGAATTTATAAACGTTAAAAATAGTAGAAAGATATAGATACCTAATAGTATTGTTAAATAAACGAATGACCAACTGAAAGCTCCGTTATAATTATATTACTGTTAGGTATTAATAGGTACGGGCGCTTCTAATAGGTTGGCGCATAATTAGAGAATATAAAAATAATTTTTTAGAGTACATTTGTTATCTAGATCCGAATTTGTATATATACTAGTATTATATTATCATTGTTACTCTAAGGTCCTGACGAACAAACACACCGGCCTTGAAAGTTTTTTTAAATATATGTAGATAGATGGATCATTACAGTACTAAAGTGCACACTGAATGTTAATAGTACCAATCATGTTCATATGCCAACTTTTAATGTAATACTATGTTAAATAAAAACATCCTATGGAATTAGGTTTAAAAATACATTCTTAGGTTTTAACCTCTGATTTCTTCTTTTTCAAACCACTTTATACCATGTTGTTTCGAATCCGCGCTTAATTGATTTACTTTTATGTTAATAACAGGTCTCCAATAGATATTACATTTCTGAACTATTACATTTATTTGTCAAATCTGAGCATTGCTGTACATATCCAAACACTGGTACATATTACATATGAGTAATGTATTTCATTGTACTCGAAATCCTAAAATGAGATTTTACTACCATCAAAGAAATAAAATCGATGTAAGTATATTACAAAACAAACAGTTTGTTGGTTTTGAGACAAAGTTATACTGTTTCAACAACAACACATTTTTTTTAAATTACAATTATTGTCACATGTCGTAACGAGTACTTATTATATTATGTTTTTGTAATTTACGAACCTTCTAACATCACAGGTAACACGGACTATGAAAATAATGCGTAACGAAGTTAATAATTTGTCAAAATATGTACAGTAGTATGCACATGTACCTTCATGCACTATGGTAAATATTTTCGCAAACAATTAACAGTGCCAGGCAAGAAGGAATGTTTTACGTTTCATCTCACTATCGTTACCGCAATCATGTACGTTATAAGTAAAATAACAATGCAAACCATTAAGATTGAATGCAATTACGAAAGATACGAACCATAAAACATTTGTACATTTTGTTTTCGAAATAATTACATTTCAATATATTCCAATAACGAAATTAAATAATGATCTTTCCTTTACACAAATTATGTTATGTCACAAGTAAATAAGGTGTGCATTTAATCATCAATTTCCCATTTATTTGTGTTATTGTCAATTATCATAAACTGTATATGTGCCTGTTAAACTACTAATTTACTTAACTACTTGTACTAGCTCACTGACCAAAATTGTCAACCCTACCTTTGTTTTAAAGCCCATGCTACCTCTTAATTCGGAAAGTGTTAATAAATGGATGACATTGCTATCGGCTTGTTTTGTTTCCGAACGCCTCCGTCACCTCAATAGCTTTCACCTTGACCTCGCAACTAGTTTACTGCTCTTCTAAATAATTTACGTAACGTGTAGGTATGTACCCTGCCAATATAGCAAGTAGGCTCCTCTGTTTTGGTAGTTTTTTTGTACAATATGGAAAGCAAACAATTGATGTAGGTAGCACCATCGATATAAAGCCTTGTACAACCAAACTATTTTTAATTATAGATCCTTCTTAGATGAAGCCTAAAATAAAAATGAATATATTTGAAAAAAAAGAGTATGATAGCTTAATGCTGATTTATGCAATCAAAAATAAATAAACATGCAGATTAGGTATCTTTATTATTAAAATTATGCCAACAGGATTTGTGTCAGTTTAACATAAATTAAGATTTAAAATTTCATCAAAATGGCAAGTCAGAAAAATTATGTAGGTACCTACCAGAAAAAAAATAAAAAAAGTAAGGCCGTTAACATAAACTAGTACATAATAAGCAACACATACCAAGTTCTGTCCGGCTATTCTCAAGAACGTTGCGCAAGAGTCAGATGCCGATAAATCCAATCTTGCGACGTCTTCATCGTCCATAAACAACTCCAAATAAGGATAACTTTTCGCCATCTTACTATAATTGGTTGCTAATATAATAGGGAATTTTAAAGAAAAAGTCGAGAGACGTGTAATAAAATACTTTAACCAAGCGACGACATAAACCACAAAATTATTTTGCAAAATCATTAAATTTGTGGTACCCTTTGGTCCTGTTTGTATTAACTGTAAGTCATTCTTGCGAGTCAAGGCGACTTGTATATTTATTTAAGGTATTTTCTGGGAAATAACCCTTGGTTTTATGCAAAAATTACCTACAATATCTAGTGCTAATTATGGGAAACTTAAGTTGAATAGGTAAGTCATCGTAAAATGTGAAAAAGCTACACCTTCCTAATACTAAAACCAGAAAATCATATAAGAACTGTCAAATCAATTTTGAATTTCTAAAATTAAGCGACAGTTATTTTGACCATTGATCGGACTTAGCTCCTACAACTAGCTTTCTATAATCTTGTTGTGTGACCTACATAAATAAACTTATAAATATTGATCTATGTAAAACTATTGCACACGTGAATTTGGTAATTGACTTAAAAAACATCTTTAAAGTGGGTCACAAAGGTACACTAATTAAGGAGATTGCCAATACGAATGCTAAATCTTCAAATCGTAAGTAAACACCCAAGCCCTACCTAAGCCACTACCTTACCATTATACCAATACATAATTTATCAAAAGTATTACACAAGATTTCACTGTATGTTGTTAATTTCACGTTTTTAAATGTGCAAATTGGTATGTCCAAAGCTTAAACGTAGTATAATATGTTATCCTGTTTCCTAAACATCCAGTTTTTAGGAAAAAGGATATTATATACTACTCATACGCTACTCACCAGGCAGGTCTGCAGTTCCGTTTTGGGTATAATAGGAGAGCTAAGGGACAAGTTTTCAGCTTGCCTCAAATACCTACCCAAAAATTGGTGTCAACTCGGGACCAAAAGACGTTTTAGTCGCTGATCGCATGATTAGTGCAACGATGTATAAAATTATGTTTTAAAATTATGTTATAAAGTTATGTTCAAGCAACTTTCGCGGGAACATACGCAACAAACTAATATGTACGTCTTCCTAGAAACATTACTTAAAGCTTTACTATTGTGTGGTTTATGCACTGCTCTATGTCAAGAAACAGATTTTATTCAAATGTCAAATCGCAAATGGCTTACGTTATATTATTATAATGAATACAGCAACATTGAGCGTCCAGCGGTTTCAATGATCTTGATAGAAGGTCACGATAAATTTGCAAATAGTTTTCACGAAACCTATCTAATTATACCACTAGGTATAGTAATATCTCGTGTATAGCAGATTTTTTGGTTTTAAGAAGTTCTAATCAACCTTCTAACACTTGATACATGTTAGACAACTTGACAAGGTCTGCCCAATTAATTTAGATATAACGCACACTGATACCTCATGTGGATTCGACAGATATCTATCAACTCTGGATTTTAAAAAAAATCCACATTAGGTGGACAACGGATAGATAAGACCAGTACCCGCCATAAAAGCGAAGTACATACTGTTGGTAGGTCAACTGATGGGCTTTTTGTAGATAAAGCCCTACAGTCAGTCACCCATCATTAGTAATCTCACTGGCGTCGCAGTAAGTTGACTGTCATGGCGACTGAAGTGGCTAGGTTTTGGTCAAGGTTTGTTTACCAAAAAAAGTGAATTGGTGATTCTCAAGGTGAAGAAGACTACTTAATACAGCGATCAAACAACGTTGTAGAATTTGTTGACGATAGTTAGCGCAAGACTGTGAAAAATAGCGCTATTAATTAAAAGTAGAGAAAGTCAGTAAAAAATAGGTTATTGGTTAGATAAATACCTATACCTGTAGATAAATAATCTTTTTCAGTATATTGACTATTTATAAGTGCTTTCTTGAAGCCTATATAAATAAAGATATTTTGAATTTGAAAAAAATATGAAGTCTAGATTAAAATGAGGGTAGGTACTATTAATAAATATGGGGCCGGCAACATGATCAAAGCATGCTATTACGGCTTCGTATTCTATTACCAAGCATACACCAAGGCTGTGCCTTTGCTGTTTAATTAACGTAGGTATCCCTACGTAGTCGGTTTTTTAGTGCATTACTTGCTCATTTCAAAAGTTGCACTAGATATCGGACGATCCAAATATACGACGTCATCTCATAAAATCGAATGATCCTTTTACTTGGGACATTGGTTTTAGCTCCATCTTTCAGGACATCCTATTGGTTGTGATGTCTAGTAAAACAGACTTAAAACAGAAAATGCTGCTGGAATTGAAGTTATAATAAAAAAACGACCGATTGTAGGACCAATCAACTATTCCTATAACATCCAACAATAAGTTATATTTATCTATTAATTAATTAAAAATATGTAATTTTAAAACATCCTTTATTAAAACAAACAAGTAATTTGAGATATTACTTATTTAAGATCGGGCTAAAAGGATTAAAACTTACAACACGAAACTAACTCAGCACCATATTTTAAATAATCGCTTGCGACATACGTGTGTATGTATTTTAAATTGATAACATAAAAATACAACTGCGAATCGCCTAGTATTCAAAATAATGATCTGGTTGTAAATGTTTTAATAATTCTCTTTCGTTAACTAATTTGAAATAGCAATTACAAAGATCCGATAAAGGTTAAACACCTACTTTTCTATGCGGACTCGAACCACACCTGGTTTGACCTTCAGATGACAGCGATCTAATAGGGCCGTGATTCCAAACAGTTTCGTACATTTAAATAACAGTGAGGCGTCTTGATGATGTGCTGGTGCGGAGTTCGTATAAGGTAAGTAACCTTATACGAACTCCGCACCAATTCACAGTGGATCTCCATGGTGTAATGTGACCTATGGCCCCAAAGTTGACGCAAATTCTAGGCCCAAAGGGTAAAGCAAGTACTTATTGTCAATCAATAGCCAATATTGCTCCATAACCATGACAAAATAATAAAAATATGCAATTTCGGCGATCGGTGATCGCTACGAAACAAAAAAGTTAATTCTGTACCTTCGATAGTCGAAGACTATACTTACATAGAATAAATGTATGGTGTATTCATATTGCTATTTATTATATCAATATTGAAAATGTGAAAAAACTACAGAATATTTTATATTTATAATAAGTCACCCACCGTAGATGAGTTCTACCTAATAAAACTATTGCGATATTATTAAAAGTGCTCAAGCTTTTGTTTATGTTACGAAATTGTTAAATATTTTTGTTGATTTCAACAACATCGACTGGAGCAGAATCATAAAATTCTCCCTCAAACCTCAATAAAATAAAGATCGTTTCTAACACATGATGTCATTGTTACTAGCCAGTTATTTTTGCCTATGCAGCTCCGATAGTTACAAAACAAATATTAAATTGTCTACTTATTGTGCTAAACATTTTGCTGATTCATTATGACCACAGAGTGATAATATACTACGTTTATGACAAATATTTTTTATAATAGCCTATTATATCGCCCTTTGAAACAACTCAATCATATTGAATATGTTAGGCAGTTAGGTATCCCCCCCGCCGGGGTCCTCGGTTTGTCGTACCGGGGGGGCTTAGTAGGCCCTGACGTGGCAGGGCTGAAGCGAAGAGGGACCTCGAGGTGAGCCGCAACTGCACGACTAGCAAACGAGCAGTTGCGGCGGTCCGGCCGTATTCAGGCTCCCTGCGGCCCGACCAGGGTTGCCGAGGAAGAGGAGGAGCTGAGTGTTGTCGTTGCTCGCCTCCCTATCCTCGGCAACCCGACAGGGGCGCGCTGAGTCGCGTTGTGGTGGGTCGCAGAGGGATCGAGCGTCCCCCTTGTGAGTAGAGGGATCGATGCTCTCTCTCTGCGACGCCAGGGCTCTGCCCTCAATTTGGGTCGGCGGGCGGAAGGCGACCCCTTCGACGAGACGCTCTCCGCGTGCCCCTCAGGCTTAGCAGAGACCACAGCGCGAGAGTGGGCCCACGACGCCGATCACGGGGATGATCGGCGTCTGAATCCTGGGCGGAGTGGTTGAGACATGCTGGGTGGCCTGGCATGTCTCGGCGCGCGCGCGTGCTCGGTGCTGGGCATCCGACGACTGTTGTCGTGGACTGCACAGCACCGACCGCCGCCGCGCGAGGTGGGCCGCGTAGCGCGGCACGCGCATCACCGGAGGAGCAGTCGTATAGTCCCGACAGTGGGGATACAGGCTCCTCCGGAACTGCGCCGCTGGAGGCCAAGGCAGTTATGTGTAAACTGATGGACAGCGCAACCGTGTTTACTTTGAAGTTTTCATGATAAGATATTAAAATTATATATATTTCTGCAGGGTTTTCAAAGTTAGATAGATTTATGTTTATTAAGAAATTAAGATTACAATAATTTTTTTTTTGAGAATCCAATCATATATTGATTTCAAGAGTACCTTTGACCTGTGACCCCGACGAATGGCGAGTACAATACTCACTTTATAGTACGTAATATTAATTTCGTACTATGGCGAACCATGCGTCACATTTGATGAGATACTTTATTTTGCAATGTATATTTATATTGCTAGATGATGCGATACTCATTTTGCAATATATACTGTACATGGATTGGTTTAATAATTAATAACTTTTTTTTACTGCATAAGGACCTTCCAGTGATTGCTTAAGTTCGTGGATCATAGTCACCTTTGACGGTATGCAGCTCTATGTCAAAAATTATAAACCAATATTCTAATAATTTTTTAACAAAATTAAAATTATAGCTTCTCAAAAAAGATAATCGTTTAATAATAAATAGGCATACATTCTGCAAATCGTATGCTTAGTGACATATTAAATAGTAATACTACGTACGTAGATAATGGTTAGCGAAAAGGCATGTCACAATGTATTAAGAAAAACGAGGTAACTATTTAAATAAAATATTCTGCTTTGGAAAAGCATTCTAGTTTAAAATTTACAACGTCATATTCATTGCAATATAATGTGGCCACTATTAGTTATGTTCTGTACCGGATCAACAAAATAAATGATCCCAAACAAACCAACGTCCTTGACCTGCATAGTAAACTATTTTTTTAAACTAGCAACCGCGTAAATAAAATACTTTGCGTAAATAAACGCAATGTATGTAGGACTACAATAATAAAAAACCACTACAAAAGATATTATCTAATAGCTGAACAAAATTCCCACGTTTTTTTCTCACTGACCTTTCGGTATTATTTGCAAGGCTGGATAAATTGTGTTACGTACTGTAAATCACACGGACTGAAATTTGAATTGAATTTAAATGAATACATTAACATAATGTTAGCGCGTAGCTATAGCGAGATAAAAGTAATAATTGCATAAAACCACCTTAAATGCACCATACACATATTACAAGCATAACGTTTTACAGTGAAAAATGGGACTTTGCAGGACATGAACTTGTTTAACATTGTGTAAATAGAATGATCATCTCCCTTTCTTTCTTTTGAAACTCTCTTTGAATAGGATTCATGTGGTGGAAGACTGCACAAATTAAAAGTTTTGGATAGTCAGATCATCTATCGTTAGCAGGATATAGAGCGATTTGTTATTATATTGAAGCTACTGCCTATTTAACCTGTCATAACACTAGGAAAATGATGATAAGAAGGTATACACATACTTGATATCCGTAAAGCATGACTGCACCCTAAAGACATTAAATGAACATCTTATGTTTTTAAACGTTTAAGATACAACATGACTGCATTCTACGTTAAGTAATTGTTACGTAAGTAGGCATGTTAATAAATATGATGCATTTACAAATAACCATTTCTCTGTAATCGTAGGGCTACTAATATTATTGTTGTAAAAACGAACCAATAAATTGGTTCAAAATATGACAAAAAAACGCATTTAAAGAAAGATGTAAATTATAATACTTAGATTAATCAACTGATTAAAATTTACACCTTGCACACTAATTATAATTTGATACGACAACTGGTATTCCTCTTTATTAATAAAAATATGTCATGTTTTCTATGTTGTTAACATTATTTGCTTTAATTTTTCCTTTCAACTACATAATAAATAAATAAGTTCTCCAGACTAACACACCAATTACTTAGTTCCAAACTAAGCTTAAAAGCTTGTGCTATGGATACTTAGAAAATTAATTAATAATTTAGAAATAATAATAATAAATTAAATAAATTATTCAGACTGGCACGCCAATTCCTTAGTCTCAAACTAAGCTTATAAGCTTGTGCTATGGATACTAGGTGAACGGATAGACATACTTAAATACGTTTTACAAATATCCATGACTTGAGTACAAATGTCTATGTTCATCACACGAAACATTTTACCCTAGCGGGATTCGAGCCGGCGACCCTTGGTTTATTGGCCAGGGTCTCTGACCATTCGACCAACGGGCCTGTTATACATACCTCTACTCATACGTTTAACTGGATCCAGCGAACCGTTTAAATTCACAGCATCATAATAATCATAGCGCACACTAAATAATTTAACCAATTTCAACGAAGCCATGACACCGTTAGATATGTCCTTGAGATCGATAGTAACCAGAACACCATTAAAACTATTCAGCGCCAGTCTGGCATTGGTGAAGCATGACTACTTGCCCAACACGCCTAGAGCAAAACTCTTCGTTACGCATTAAGAAACCGGTCCAGTACTGGATTTAGCCAGCGCGGGGCCCGTAGCAAATGCTCACCAATATCACCAATAAAGCCTATTTGTGCAACAAATAGGCTTTATTTGGATCTTTGTAATGGGGTCCTCGTTTACTAATGTAGCCCGGGGGCCCACCAAAGCGCGGTGCTCGTAGCATTTGCTATTTTGACAAGCTCGATGGCGCATTCGGTAGTGACCCTGCCCCATGCGCTAAGAGTTGTGGGTTCGATCCCCACCCAGGACAAATATTCGTATGATGAATACTTGTATTTGTTCTGTCTCTCGGTGTTAATATCCAATATTTAAGTATATATTTGTAATACCACTGTTGATTCTGATATCCGTAACACAAGTGCTTAAGCTACTTACCTCGGAGTCAGATTAATCTATGTGATGTCGTCGGACATTTATTTATTATTTATTTATTTGCTACATTCTACTATATGGGTAATCCGGCACTGAACGGGTCCAAGTAGTCGCAAATTTATCGCTCTTCTATACACCGCTTATCTGTTGCTATATCAGTACCCAAAACTGCTCATGACTCAATATTTTCTAATGCGATCAGTAAACGACTAGTCATCGGTATTTATTTCTCAAAAAAAAATAATTCTACATGTGTACTGATATTATAAAGAGAAAAAGTTTGTGCGTTTGTGAGGTTGTAGGGGGTAATCACTGTATCTACTCAACCAATTTTGAAAATTCTTATATTATTTCATATATTGATACTATATTTTATCCCCAGATTTGCACGGGAACAGGAGCTACGCGGATGAAATCGCGGGACGTTGCTAATTGTACCAACATTTTTGGCTGGCCACGAAACCAAGGGTCGCGGGTTCGAATACCGCTAGGGGCAAATATTTCGTGTGATGAACATGGATATTCGAGTCATGGATGTTTATAAACGTATTTAAGTATGTCTATCCGTTCACCTAGTATCCATAGCACAAGCTTATAAGCTTAGTTTGAGACTAAGGAATTGGTGTGCCAGTCTGAAGCATTTATTTAATTAATTATTATTATTATTAATTAATTATTAATTAATTTTGGTACGAAGTAATCGCAAGAGTAAAGAATAATATTTGCTTCAGAATGTAAGCTATTAATCATGAATTTTATCTTCCAGTTACACAAAATCCTAAGATATAAAGTTTATATATTCTTTTCGAACTCAGTCTACTATAAAAAAGTCATATAAGTATATGAATTTACTCTATATTTTAAAATTATACGTGCTAATCATAGGTGCGGTGTGTTCTTACATCAGTAAACCACAATGATGGAAATGGAACTTATTACTTAAATAAACGTGAAAAACTGGATCTTGAATTAAGTCGTAAAAACTGGCTCCTAGGCTACCTACAGGTACGATAAGATTATATCTATGAACATATTCTAACTCATGTCCAGTTACCCAAGCAAATGAATAATGACATAATTTCATTTATAAATTACACAACGACCACGCTCTTTAGCCTCCCATACACTATAATGAACAATATAGGTACTATGCTTATATAATACAACACTCCTACACGAGGTCAACATTACTTTGTTTGTTTTTATCTTAAATACATCTTAATTACATAAAACCACTTGAAAGTAAAAAAATATCGAAATTTTTTAAATTCTTTAAATTTTAATAATATTTATCAAACCCAAAGAAAGGATGCCAAAAATACGCATATTTTTAGATAAGTTGATTTTTATGAGCATGATTAACATAGAAAACAATCTATACCCTTAATGATAGTGTGAGTTAGAGCTATTAGTATCTACATTTTTATTCATGCGAAGGGAACGGCAAAGTTTTTCATATACATAATTACATGTTTCATTAACATAAACATGACTGCGTTTAACATAACACTATCGGGGAACCTGAGCTCTTGGCTGACAAACGAATGATATAAATATCATATTTGATATGCCATAAATACCATAAATACTTATAGCAAGGATTGATAGCAATATAGCTATCAATTCTTGCTATAAGTATGTACAAAGCTCTAGATTCTAGATCTAGTTAATTTACAGCAGTCATCACATATCGACTACATCCGATTGCATCGAAGTAATAGTTTTCTCTATAAAATTGATATACATAGGTTTTTTTAACAGCTTACATTACTCTTCTAGAAGGAAAAGCTCAATCACTCCTTGATTACATTGAATTATACATTTAATAGATTTAAACAAACATATTGAATGTATAAATAAGGTTCTTGCAAGTATACGTATTTAGCCATGTATATTTAATTGCACTTGAACGCCATGCTCCAGAAGACATGACATGGCATGTCACGTACTAAATTGGACAATTCACACCAAAATACAGTTATCAAATTCTCGATAATGATTATGCTCGACGCAAGGCCGGTAGATGCGGCTAACCTTAAATTGCGTGGCCGAAGCTGCGCACGCGACCAATATTGCGTGGACACCAGAGCGCGCATCATGCCTCCATTCAGCGCACCCATTCAGAGATCGAATTAAAACCGCGTATCGCTATTAGCATAAAGTGCATCACTTATGACATAATCCGTGTTCAATGTGTGAATGTGTGTGGCAGTTGCAGATAAAGTGTGCGATGAGAGTGTTTTAAAAATATTAGCTCCAGATTCGGATTGGATGAACTTTTATTTTGAAAAGGAATATTAAGGTATTATTAATGATATATGCTTATAAGATATTTTAACCGATCAAACTGAATATCAACTGTATCAGTTGATATGCAGATTAAGTAAGTAATTTATCATTTATAAATTTGATTACGGTGTTCATTAGGAGAGACCTATGTCCAGCTGTGCACGAGTATAGGCTGATGATTATAATGATCAGACGATACAATTTTACATTTAGATTAAAACAATTACATAATAAGCCGATTAAACAAGCATCAAATTAGCCATTTGAATTTTAATAACCATATATATATATATATATATATATATATATATATATATATATAGGTACGTCGATAAGAAGAGTACCTAATTATTTAGTTAGACGATTATTATAATTATTATAGTTTCGATACGTTTGTTTCCCAATCTCCTTTGACATAATTTCGGGTCGATTACTTACTTGTATAAATATAAAATTACCTTTAACCTAAACCTATCCACCTACCTACCTTAAATAGACTGCTTGAAAAAAAATTAAACAAATTGTTAAATGACTTCTTATTGAATAATACATTATCATTTCTGAAAAATGTGCCAGCCAGCTTAAAAATATTTCAGTTGATAGAGATAACTAACTACATAACTAAACTTCACGCCACTTCCCTAGCGGGGTAGGCAGAGAGAACCGAACGCCATATAGCACAAAGGTCGAAGTTAATCTGCGTTGCTTTAAAACTGTCAAATCTAGTGTGCCAATCAAAGTGCAGCGACTGCAAAGTTTCTATTTTCGCCAAATTATTTCAAACAATCTTAACACATCACCACTCTATATGATAAATGCTCGATGACCATAGCTTACCGAGACGATATTCCTACAATGGAACTACTTATATTACTAAAGTTCAAAAGTCATTATCTAAAGGTTAATAGCATTTACTATTTGCGTGCTGATTTCATCTATTATTTTGTCTTTAATTACAATTTAATAGATTGTTAGGCACAAGGATTAGAGTGGACCTTCGGAAGAATAATTTAATTTACACACAGAGGACCAATTTCAACGAAAAAGCCTAAAAAGATTATATTAAAACCTCTTCTATATAATACTGTTTTATTTAATCATCTATGCATATCAACATCATCTGTATAATTATATCTCGAATGACCCACGGAAAAAAAACAACTTTCATTTAACGCATGTGAGCACCCATAACATTTATGGCCAGTTTCACAAGAATCTGTATCAAGTTCGATGTAGGTTCAAATATACCAATGTGTCGCAATCATAATGATTTTTGTAACGAAAGCCCACTTTACCGGTAAAACTACCGGGGTTACTTGTTACATAACGTCTAACAAGGCATCCCATTACTGCACACGCTAGGTCTGATATAGCCCTATAACTGGCACGCATACACACTTAGTTCGATAGGATTCCGAGAAACAAGTTTAGAAATCAATGCAGCGTACAAAATGCGTACCTACTCAGTGGCGTAGGGCGAGTGTCTGCAGCCCGGGGCGTAGACCCAAGGGTGGTATAGGTACGCCGTAATGCAAATACTACTTTCTTGCTGCCCCCCATGCATTTATTTAAGCACAAACATTTAATATTACATACATCTATTGTTGTAAAACAATGCCGCCACCAAACAGTACCGCTAGGAGTGAACCATCCCCGTCTATATAAGCATCACCTATTCGAAATTCAATATTATCCCGATTTCATTATTTTCGCCGCGATCGATCGCGCGATATTAAATTTATCATGATACGTAGAATAAAAAAGTTCAACAATAATTTAAGATAATATTTGCAACATCGCTGTATGTCAGGGCTTGACAATGGCGATCCGTGGTCCAAAACACAGAAGGCAAGTTGCACCAACCGCGGTCAAAACTCGATTTGGAAACTAGACTGCCTACATTTTAACCTGATATTATGATTTCTACCATTACGTTATTTGGGACATTTCACAATTTTTTTTTGAACTTTTAACAAACAAACACCTATTATATGTCTGACTCAACGTCGAAATTAATCGCTGACCTCTGATATAATTACCCAGGTTGTAGGTATTTAACGTTATACATTATTTACAAGAAAGCAAAAGTGACTGTCGCTTGAGTGGACCCATTGATTTATCTGAAAGCTTTTCTATAAGAAATGCCCCTTCGGACGATAATTCGTCTAATTAATTCAAGCCACACAGAGAAAGCATTCAACGTTTGAAGATCATCAGAATTTGTGTCTATGTGATAATATGGAAATAAATTATTGTATTATATGACCAGACGGACCGTTTGCTCGAGAGACCCTGCTTATGAAACCAAAGGCTCGAATCCCGCTAAAGGCAAAAGTTCATATGATGCATTATGGGTAAATATGAATATTTATAGACGTATTTGAGTATGTCTAGAATCCATATCACGGCCATAATGTAATATGATTTATTTGAAAATTGAGAATTCAATACTTACCCATAAAATTTATTACACGAAGCATTTTATAGATAGGTACTGAATTATTTTTAAATTTAACACTCGGTTTATGCAAATCGGGGCTATGATCTCCATTTCTTGAATTGACGCCTCGAATCATATTTACCAATTGCTCTAACAATAAATTGCCTAATTTTAAAACTATGGTTTATTCGTCTTGCTATGGGGTATTATAATAAAGTTACTTTAGATTTTAATGTCTTAATGCTATCATCAGCACACTGATATTTACTAGTCAAGTAAAACTGCATACCTACAAGCATACGTATTTGTAATGAGCATGGTACTTACTGAAATTGTGAAAACATTCCAGTCCGGTTGAAATACATACAAGCTTTCATAAGAGACACAAAAAGATATGGTAATTTGACAGTTTATATAGGTTTCAGACATTAGACAAGTATTCTAAATCTCAGTCAGTTTTGTTTATTTTACGTGACCTGGTGAACCAATCTTGTTCATGTTATTTGTATTGTGGTTTGCCACTATTTTCACGGCTTAACGAATTCCACGGTTTTACGAATCACCATTAAATTTTGCTTTCGTTATGAAAGATACAGAAAACTTACTTGGCATTCCGCAAAAGATCCATTCCCACTACTCTGAGGGATATATATATAGAAATCTACAATATCACGAGCGAACCGCGGGAACAAGAGTTAATAAAATTGTGACCTTCATTTTATTAGATTACCGCCACAGATGTAAATTTCTTTAATTGTGCAACTATCAGCGTAATGAGTTTGGCTACGACAATTCCATTTCAAGGTTTGCCCTTGGAGTAGGAATATGGATTAGACTACATTTTTAACTTTCCGTATGGTCAATATCGAATTTGTATCTATTAATTGGGTGTCAGAAATTAGGAGCGGTGGTAGCTCAATGGTAAGGACACGCGCCTCTTAACCGAGGAGTGCGGGTTCAAACCCGGCACGTACCTTTGGATTTTTCAAATCTATGTACGTATTTATACCACTAGCTCGGCGGTGAGGGAAAAAATCGTGATGAAACCTGCAAATTCAAACAACTTTATATTTGTAACCATAATCAAAAATTGTCTGGTTCCCCTATCTTAGGGTTACGAAGGTCAGATCGGCAGTCGCTTCAATGTAATTACCAGACTCGCTAAATCCCGGATCATGGTCTAAGCGGACCCCGTCTAAGCACGGGACATAACGCTAGGAAGATGATGAATTGGGTGTCAGAAATTAGGTACTCATGCCCCCCTAAGCACAATAGACATAGCGATATTTTAATTTCGATTCACACCTAGAGCCCTTCCATGCTTACTTACACATAATATAAAATTGCTACACTTCTTAAATTTTGGTATGAAGCATCGATTGTTACCATTACGCCATCGTGCTTTCTATTCGCAATATTATCTTAAAAAACGAATGTTCAACAATCTCTCGACGATAACAATCATTAGATTGTTTACCCTTCTATTGAACAGTTTTTCATGAAACCTCATTTCGTTACATAAAAAATAAAACAGTTTATAATTTATAGATTTATAGATACATTGTGTAAATTGGCAGAAAGACGTACTATCCCTATTTTGCACTATACGTGAGCATAGCTTTAATTTACCATTATCTTCATTTATAATTTTGTAAAATAATAGTGTTGTGTTTGAGTGAGACAAATATCCAATCCACATCATAAATACACGATTCACCACAAAAACTAAGGCCTAATTAAGGCCTCACAGTGTTAAAAAATATACTTTTATACAGTGTTAAAATTTTTTATCAATTCCTTAAATATTTCTAGGTAAGAATTCACGTAATAAATTTTACAAAACTAAACATGCGGAAACATCGGATGTGGCAATATTATTTAAAAGATAAGCAGCTGCAATCGGGCGGTCGTTGACCCGCATACCTTCTTGAACAAAGTTACTAACGCTGGATGCATCTGACATTCACCGTCTATCTTCACTTGCTTGCAAACTTTGCAGTTGAACGCCTAAAAGCAAATAATTAAATACACCAATCAACAGCCTTTTAGCAATAACTTACTAAAGAGCATAAATATGTACAGATATGTAGGTCTACATACCTGGCACTTACGTTAGGTACCTAAGCAAATTTTCCCCGTCTGCAATAAATTTTATCTTTATACTTTTTTTCGTAAGTTAGGCAAATGTCGTAGTCTATATTGCTAAATAGTTAAATGCCTAAGTGATAATTATACATCTAATTTAACATAGATTAATCCTATCGTGTTCGAGGGTAAAAATGTGATAGGTACCTGCTCCCGTATAACAATAAGAAACAATATTTAATGAAATTTTGGAAGTCCAATTTCAAAAAATTACTTCAATAGTTTCGTAATAACAACAAAAAATACGATTGCTACACTTGATCATAATTTGTCGCTCATTATTCATAGGTATATAGCACTTCGGACACACACAAACCCCAAAATCCACAGAATTAGCCATAGTGAAAAAGGCGATCGGCTGCATTATATTCGGCCCCCTGAAAATATATAACACCCGTATTCACAAACGTTACTGTGAGGTCTCATAGTGTCCACGTGCGCATAGGGCTAGCGAAACCAATTCAGAAACAATACTTAAGTGTCAGAGCGCACTATGCGGCCGTTAAAATGAACGCACAGCTAAGGAAGCGGGCTAGCTACTTTAGACAACGCATAGTGTAAATGGTAGAGCTGACAGTAATTACAAGTGAGGTTATTATTTGTATTGTTTCCAAATACTAAGGGTTGATTTTCTGATATAAAATGTATTATAGCAGTGAAGAAGAATTCGACAACTATATTCAGGATAGATTATTCGAACAAAGGACATTAATTACTAGAAAAGTGGCCTTCCAAAATCCTTTCGATTATTATAATTCGGAAGAATTTCGAAGACGTTATAGGTTTTCAAAAGACATCGTTTATTGTATCCTTCTGCCGCTGGTTATAAACGATTTAAGTAAACTAATTGGAAGAGGCCTCATGCAGAGGTATACAGAAACCACATAGCATCCATAATATTATTTTTATTTGATGATTTCAAATGCTGGGACATGTTCAATTATAAAATAAAATGTTTTACGTAAAAATAACACGCACTGCACTGTAAACAATCAATTCAACAGACTGATAAATTATATTTGAGGTTATTCATTTGACATTACTCCTGCTGTCAAACTCCGCCGTGAACTTTGCAACACGAATGGACCAATCACAGAGCAGTATTCGACGCAGTGCGTTCCCTTAGCCGAGTATAACTTAAGTGTTGTTTATGAATAGAAAGGCTTGCCAAAAGGAACGCACTGCAAAATGGCATTCTTTGCACAGTGTTGGTGCTATACTTAAGAAAGTACTCTTTGTGAATACGGGTGTAAATCTCCAAGCGCGTGGGATTCCGGCATTAGCAACGAGAGCCACTGGTGCACTACGGCGATTTATAGCCCTCGGGGCGCCATCCGCGCCTCTGTTGAGTCTACTTTAATGCGCTTACTGAACGTGTGTGCAAACACACGAATAAAGGCATCAAGGCAAACATGTCGCGTGGATTTGAAGAAGTTAGGAGAATATGCGCATCCATTTCAATTTACCCGCTTAAGAGCTACGGTCTGGCTGTCGTAGTTCGTAGAAAGCAAAACAAAAACAGTATAGCTGTTACGACCTTTTTGGTCTGACCAGGGACGATGATGTGATAATACTTTTGACATTGCACTGAGAAAAGCGACAAAGAAGTCTTGGTTGTCGTCTTTTGTCAGTGCAATGTTGTGCGATTTTGTGGAATATGTAGCTGACTAGCTAGCTCTATACAAATGTATAATATTAGATATTTAAGACCAATAAAGACATTTTCAGACATTTCAACCTCTTCTTTCTTATAATAGCCAAAATAAAAGTAAAGAAAATCAACTCGACACGAAAATATTCGATTTAGATACTTACATATAATATTACATTTAGATATATGTATAGTGTTTTAAATTAGATACTTGGTGGTCGGAAGTGCTAAATAACGTCCATAGTCATGACAATTGAATGCGAAGGTTATTGGCAAGCCTAGTAGAACTAGGCTATTCCTAGTATTATTATCTTAAAAAATCTCTACTAAGCTTAGACTTACCTCAGGATTTGTCACTAAGTATGTAATTTTACTAAAAGATAAATGCAGAGCTATATTATGAGTATTATATATTTGTTAATTGAGCAATCTTACATTTATATTAACAATACATAACTTGAAAATGCCGAATTTTTACCACACATCATAATAAAATATTTTATGTTATATCAATAAAAATATGCATCAAATAATCAGACCATCACTTGGTCTGAAACTTTTACCTTTCCTTATGAATATCTGACATCATTAACGTTACTAAAATTTACCCATAGCTAATCGAATTAGGGGCCTTCTACCACCACTGAGCCATCAAGGTGGACCTTCGTGTCGTGTATCTACTTAGCATTTAATTAAAACCAATGTAAATACTAGAGTAGATGTGAGTAGGTTGAGTTGGTTTCGCAATGACTATGACACCTCTGGGCGTAGTTCAGATGTCACGAAGTCAGTGTACATGATTTATGTCCTATTTACAGGAATTTATTGTTAAATAGCTGTTGCCCGCGACTTTGCCTGCCCAAAATTTAAGAAAAAATATACTTTGCGGTACTTTCGTTATTTTCCTAATAGCTTGGGACTAAATAGAATAGCTTTGGACTTCGAGTTAACTTACCTGCCAGTAAAAGTTTCGGCAAAATCGGTGCAGCCGATTCGTAGATTAGCTATAGAACCAATAGACGGAATAACAAAAATATGAAAACAACGCATTATGCATATGTATAGTAATAAGCTGTTATTAACCGACTTAAAAAAAGGAGGAGGTTCTCAATTCGTCTGTATGTATAATATTTTTTTTTACAGTTCATCTTCCTAGCATTATGTCCCGTGCTTTGATGGGGTCCGCTTAGACCATGATCCAGGATTTAGCGAGTCTGGTAATTACATTGAAGCGACTGCCGATCTGACCTTCGTAACCCTAATATAGGGGAACCAGATAATTTTTGGATCATGGTTACAAATCCAAAGTTGTTTGAATTTGCAGGTTTTATCACGATGTTTTCCTTCACCGTCGAGCTAGTGGTATAAATACGTACATAGACTTGAAAAATCTAGAGGTACGTGCCCGGGTTTGAACCCGCACTCCTCGGTTAAGAGGCGCGTGTCCTTACCATTAAGCTACCACCGCTTTTTTTACAGTTATTATTTAATAAAGACAAATAACTGTAAACAGTTTCTATTTTATTTGTCTTTATTTAGGTATATAGATGAAAAAAAAAATTGTTTGTCTAACTACATAGGCATCAGATAAGTTACAATGCTATCTAAATTACGCCTCATGTACGTAGACACCTCGCACGATAGGTACTCAGACGTCCGCTAAATGGTCACTAACCTACTGACATATTTAGGACCTCTCGTGTCATCTTAGGTCGAAGGAACCAAGTTTCGCAATACCGTACTTCATTTATTATATTGGTGTTTACTTTTGCTTCGTATATCAATGATGAGTAGGCAGGTTGGTATTTCAAAGTATTGGATTGGGTATGTAAATAAACCTAAAAAAGGTACTCAAGTATGATATAGTTGCTAATATACGCACACTTCTCGACGACTCATGGTTGTATAAGTATAATAAAAATATGTATATTTTCATTTGTATTCATACTGCCGGTAAGGTGCTCTTACGCACGGTCACGCACGGTATACAATATACCGTCATATGCTAAGTAGGTTTATCTTTCCCTTATAATTCTCCTAGCATTGGCTTATTGATGTGATTGACTTATTATGCGAACGAGCATTTATAGTGCCATTTGTATTCACTCTTGTTTTTCCTACCTTAGATGCGTACGATCTAGGCAATATTATGACAAAGAGTGACCTTCAAATTCCTCGAAGCACATCAACACGGATTGTGGAACCCAAGACCGTGTCTCCAATACAAATGACTGGACATCACACTGGCCTTTACTACAACCCTTTCGATATCCATAAAACGCACGGTCAAGCAATTTATACTAATATGCACGTTCAACTTTAATTCAACAGTTCTACGTTTATAGGTATGTCGACGTACTGCGGTCGCGAACTTTACTTGCGGAACTTATAGTAGGCATTTTTGAATAATAAATTACTCACAGAATTTTAATAAATCTATTATGTATAAAGTAATAAAAACATAATAGATCAATTTAGTAGAAGTTCAAGCTTTAAACCTTAATTCAAATATTTTGTATTTTTGCGAACTAAGTAATATAAATAAGAGTAGTGTAGTACGGCTGGCAGCCCTGTCGGTATCTACCAATATAATTCAAATAGTAATATTGTTTCAGGAATGTCGTATAAATCATGCGATGGATATTCCTTCCGATATTCATCACCCTGGCACACGCACTCGATCCTTCACAATTTTTTAACTTCTGGACAGACTTATTCCGCCCGTTGCCACGTAACCCCAAAGAAGGATTCCTACCTAACTATACTCCACACGATCTAGAAGAGTTTGATTTTATTATTGTTGGTGCCGGATCAGCTGGATGCGTCCTTGCAAATAGACTCACAGAAATAACCAATTGGAAAGTTCTGCTAATAGAAGCCGGAGGAAATGAAAACTTTTTCTCTGATATCCCAATCTTTGCGCCCTTCTTATCAGCAACTCCGATGAACTGGGGCTATAACTCGGAACCGGAACATAAAGCATGCAAGGATCTCAGGGGAAAAGTATGCTTTTTGCCACGAGGTAAAGTGTTGGGTGGAAGCAGCGTATTAAATTTCTTAATTTATCAACGAGGACATCCTGACGATTACGATGACTGGGCAAAAATGGGAAATCATGGTTGGAGCTACTCTGAAGTATTGCCATATTTTAAAAAGTCTGAAAATATTAGAATAGGCAATTTGAAAAACTCTACGTACCACGGTAGAGGTGGATATCTAGACATAGAATATTCACCTTTTAGGTCTCCTTTAGAAGTACTTTTTAAAAAGGCTGGAGAAGAGTTGGGTTATAAATGGAGAGACCCTAATGGGGAACAAGTGATAGGTTTTTCGAAGCCGCAAGCTACAATGAGAAATGGCAGAAGATGTAGTACTTCCAAAGCATTTTTGGAACCTGTTCGTTTTAGGAAAAATTTAAAAGTTAGCAAGTACACTATAGCTGAGAAAATTTTAATCGACCCGATGACAAAGACAGCCTTCGGCGTCGAATTTAGAAAAGGAAGGATAAGGTATGTATTTGTACGTAGTATATTATTATTACTCTGTGGTATGTATGGACATATTCATTTTGTATAGTCCACGTCCATGTACTTATTATATTTATATTAAGACAAACGCGTAAAGATTTTGTAATTTTGACCAGAGTTTTTGGCTTCAAGATAAGCTTAGTATTCATAAATACTTTACAGCTAGAATTATTAAATGATTCTATTTTTATGCTGTTTATTCTTTCAGGCGAAAAGTATTAGCTCGTCGTGAAGTGATTTTAGCAGCGGGCTCAATCGGCTCTGCTCAGTTGCTGATGGTGTCTGGTGTGGGCCCTGAAGACCACTTACGCGAGGTGGGGGTGAAACCCATCGTGAATCTTCCAGTCGGATACAACCTTCAGGATCACGTCACCTTCTCGGGAAACGCATTCTTAGTCAATGACTCTAGTCTTTGTGTTAATGATGTAAGGATGCATCTAAATGTTTGTTTACTTTTTAGCATTTACATATTGCTTTCCATGTGTTACATTATTTTACTTATCTATAATCCTTTCGCTCCAAATAAATCAAATATCTCATTAGTATAAAAAAATATCATAAGTTATTAATATTTCACAGATTTCGTTGGGTAAATATAATATTGCATAGGTATGTATAAATATAGGTATCTAGTACCTACCTAAAGGAGAAAAATATTACCTACGTAACCCATGTGATTTCATAGATATTTATTTAATATAACAAAAAATTGATCTTAACTAAGTGAGGGTTTTCACAGAACACGGCAGCGTCGCCAATATCGAGTGTGCAGTACTTAGCAGGCAAAGGGCCCTTGACGCTACCGGGAGGAGCAGCGGGCCTCGCCTTCTTGCGGAGTCGTTTCGCAGCTGAGGACCACTCGACCACGCGGCCCGACATTGAATTGGTGATGGGGGCGGGCTCGCTGGCCGGAGACCTACTGGGCATCTTGCGAACATTACTAGGTATATGAACCATGTGCACAAATACGACAGGCCCATTAGTCGAGTGCTGAAAGACCCTGGCCACAAAACCAAGGGTCGCAGGTATTTTAGTATGTACATACATGCTTAGTTTGGAGCTAGGGAATTGATGAGTCAGTCTGGAGAATTTATATAATACATACATATTTAAATTGTCATTAATAATAATAATTTCTCCAGACTGACACACCAATTCCTTTTTTCCAAACTAAGCTTAGGTATACTTGTACTATGGATACTGGACGGATAAGGATACATTAATACGTTATTATTTTTGTTTTATCTTTAAGGCTTGCATGGGGACATGGGTTCTTTTGAGAGTTTAATCTTTTGTGATGGAACACCGGCTGGGTGTTGCCCTTTGTTGCAGTATAAAGCATACACTCAAATGCAACATCCGGCCGATGCAGGACTATTGCAAAAAAGAGAAACTAAAAACCGGGGCTATAGAGGGAGGTTCTACTATGGACACGATATTGGGCTATGGAGTAAGATACCGGACATCTGCCTCAAAAATCTGTAACAAACTTTAGGTTTGGCAGATGGTGACTCGCCGCTTGTAGAACCAAAACGTGGTTCCCCTAACTAGCCACCATACGGGCGGCAAGAAGGCAACACTAGGAAGCAGGTAAGGTTGTAGAGGAGTGACTGCGGGGCGCAAGATCCTTGTACAGTCAAAAGTGCCCCCGGCGTTATGACATTTTACACCCCCAACCTGGAGCATAGGTTCCGCTCTTGCGAATCCACTCTGGCCGGGCGGTCAAGGCAAGCGCAGAGGCGGAGGGTGTGTATCTGTCTGTAAGTGTGTGTATCTCGCATGTCTGTGTGGTCCCCCTGGAGGTAGGGACCGTGGTGTCGCCATTTACAAACAACTCGCCACAAGCCGCCCTGTGGAGACTGACTGCACTGACGGAAGTTGTTGCCAGCGGGCGATGGGATCATCACTTCCCTACGCCTTTATTATTTTTATTATTATTATTTGGCTATTAAGTCAATATAGCTATAATGCCAACTTTATTCTAGGTGTCACCGACCATTGGTATTGGCAAGTCTACGGCTCGCTGCCATTCGAAGTGAGGAAAGCATCCTTCGCAATGAACCCGGTGCTCATCCGTCCAAAAAGTGTGGGGAGGCTCAAACTTCGGACGGCCAACTTCACTGATCACCCATCCATTCACATGAACTACTTTCACCACCCTAGCGATTTACTCGCTTTAGTGGAAGGCGTTCGATTTGTGAGTACCTATCTACTGACCCATGGGCGTACGCAGCTTTTGGTCCAGGGGAGGCAATACAATATTTTTGGTCCGGAGGGGCGCAATACAATATGATTGATATTGTTCTCATAGTAAATAGACCATCAGGTACCTTGACACACTAAATCCAGGGAGGGCAGCTTTGCGTACGCTCATGTACCTACTTACCTAAAGTTGTTTTGAGGGGTGATGTAGGTATGAAATGTTTCACCCACAACAGTTCTCAATAAAAGACGAGTTTCTCGATTTCAATCTGGATCCAGTATAATTATGCTATATGAAAATAAGTAAACACCCTGTGACACAAATGATCGACGTGCGTTGTTGGATTAGTTCGCAATGCTTGTGTAAATGTGCCCTGATAGTTTCACGGATATAGGTACATACATGATACAACGTGATGTGTACATTAAAGTCCTTACCTATAGGTAACTTGCTTTTTGTTTACTAGACTAGCGACACGAATATAAGATAATTATTTAATGTTGATTACCAGCCTTGATAAATTCACGCACGGGACATACGGTAGGAAGATGAAATGATGATTTAATGTTGATATTTATACCGTTTTAGGTACAACAAGTCATAGCAACTACACCCTTCCAACGATTCCAAACGCGACTGCACTCGGTACCATTCCCTGGATGCGAGCAATTTGTCTTCGACTCGGAAGAGTATTGGCAGTGTGCAATCATGCAAACATCTATTACTCTAGATCATCAGGTGAATACGAAAATATTATAAACCAACACTGTTGGCCAACTGTGTTTTTGGCCTAGCATGTCGTAAAAGGCGACTACTTAATGGTATATAGAGTTTTGGGTATGTGATTAAGTAGGCATAGCCAATTTTTTACAATTTTCTATCTAACCCAGCCTAATTTATTTTTGGCTAAATGAGGTTAAGAGCTTGCTACCTCTGCCTACCCGTCAAGGATTACTGGCAAGATGTTATGCATTTTATAATTTTCTGATTTGGTGTTTATGGTTGAGGCAGGGGTACCCAAATGTCCCATGACCCCGCGCCGGGGTCCTCGGTTTGTCGTACGGGGGGGGGGGGCTTAGTAAGCTCTCGGCTTGGACCATCCAGAGCTAAAATTAAAAAGGACCCCGAGCGACTGGTGTCTTGCCAGCCAGTCGCGGCACCGGACTAGGATTGGCGAGGAAGAGGGGGAGCTAGGTGTTGTCGTTAACGCCTCCCTATCCTCGGCAACCCGGCAGGGGCGCACTGCCAATGCGTTGCGGTGGGCGCGGGAGCCACTCCTGCGCGTACAGGGCCTCGCCCTCAATTTGGGTCGCCGGGTGGAAGGCGGTCCCCCCCCCCGGCGAGACAAGCGAAGAGTGGCCCTCTGGTATAGCAGAGGGCACAGCGCGAGTGTGCTCACGACGCCGGTCGCGGGGACGACCAAGCAGCATTAGTAGGTACCTAAGCTGCCGACAAACAACGGAGACTCTAGTTTAAGAACTTCATGTGTAAATATATTTTATTCACATTTATATAAAGGAAGATGGGGTAACTATTTCAAAATGCATTTTCAGGTGGGGACATGTAAGATGGCCCCCGAAGGCGACCCAACAGGGGTCGTGACGCCTACGTTACTGGTGCAAGGTATGCACGGCCTGCGCGTGGCAGACGCATCCATCATGCCGCACATCCCGGCTGCGCACACGCACGCAGCCGTCGTCATGATCGGGGAAAAAGCCTCTGACCTCATCAAACAACACTGGGGAATACCTATAGAAAGGGTCGTGTAGAAAAATCACATTAAGACAATGTAATCTAGTGTTTCCCAACGTGAGGATCAATGTACCTATATGACTTTGTTCCTCAGAGATGACGCCGCTGACAATCATTCTTCATCTTTAAAGGTCCGCCGCATAACATTAGGAAATACTGGTTGAATTGTAACTATAAGCAATCTAATATTATGTATCCACATTTATTGATGTGAAAAGTTCGAATCGTACGCCATTTCAGTACACAACGGTTTTTAAATGATGTAAAAAGGAGGGGTTGTGTTTAACCAAAAATGTGGTTTTATTTTAACTGTCCATTAATGTATATAGTGTAAATATTTAAGTATTATACTAGTGACATATATCTGTGTAAATATATATCCTACACATTACAAAATAAAAAATAATTTGCTACATTGTTTTTTGATTGGTCATTAACCCACTTATATGTTAAACAATAAAATAATCAAACTCATATGCTGCCAGGCAGAAAGAAAAAATTCTACATCAGACAACATCACAAATATTCATTAACACTTACATACCACAAACACCCACCCAATAGTAATAACATAATACCTGTTTCTATTTACATGTTTTTTATTTCGTTTTTTTATCTCATCTACCATAATAACTTTATCTAAACAAAATTAACAACATATTCTAGTCTCTAGACATTCCATTTTTGGTTTTCCTGTTCAATGTTCGGTAAAGGTACCCTATCCTCTTCTCAATCTCTTTCCACTTTGTAGGTCTAACTTGAGGTGATCCTGTTTTCGCCCACATTTTTTTCTTCCTTAATAATATCTGCAAAATAATTTGTAATTTAATTTAAATGGGAACATTTAAGACTTTTCAATATAATGTAAATTGTATTATTTTGAATATACAGTGTAAACTCTATATAACGACACTAAAGGGACTGTACATTTTATGGCGTTATAGAGAGTTGCCGTTAAATGGAAAAAAGAAAAATCACAATTTTAATTAATTTTACTAGCCATGTTAAGTTTGAAAGTTTGGGAGCAACTAATAATATGATAATGTATTAAGTCCATGGCTCCTTATTTATTAGTCATGGTCAACAACAGTCTACATGTGCAATCCCAATTTGTATACAAAAGAACGACTTTCTTAGAAAGCTTGTATGATGCTGAAAGTCGAGTTTATTACAGGCTAGGATAATAAAGCGACAAAAGAACGTACACAGCTGCGCGGTTTTCACTAATTTCGGGAACTAAAAGTACTTTTTATTACTTAATTGTTGTCGTTATTGAGAGTGGGTGTGATGCTATATGGAGTGTATTATTGTATCGAAAACAAGCTAAACCAACCAAAGACGAGTGATTTCGACGCTTTAGGAAGTTTGTCGTTAAATCGAGTGACGTTACATGGAGTTTACACTGTATTTATATGGATATGTAAAATTACAGTAGTATACCTGGAATGTTAAGGTATTCATTACAAACAATGGTATTTTTGCATTACCTTTGTGCATGTATGACAAATACTTACAATATCTTGGTGTATCTAATTAAATTAAAATCAAGTTGGACTGTTTCAAAAATTTTGGCAATACAGAGAGTTCCAACAAAATATGTGATTTTTTGAGCACAAAAAAAAACATATTTATGCTACATTTTTTCAATCAAAGGTGTTATTCCTAAATATAAACTGAATGATTATTATAAAAGTAATAGTTACATGGTATTCTTTCCCGCTCACTCCTCGTATCCAAGATGGCACAGAGTACAGAGTTTTCACTGGATGTAAATTACCCGACCCTAGAATATCAATGTAATCATTTTGCCCAAATAGTGCCCGTTTCTCAGTCCATGCATTTAATGGTCTGAAAAAAAAACAAATATACTATGAAATACATAAATTATGTACCAAATGTACATCACATGTATAATAATTCAATAAGACCTAGTATAAAAATTACATGTAAAGAAAAATACTGGTAAAATACCTGTACTCTGGCATTGGCAAAGCCTTGCCTTTAGATCTGGGCAACAAACCACCGCACCACATTTTTTCTTCATAACCATATCTTTTTATCAATCGAGACTTGTCAGCATGATATCGAGTCCTGCAAAAAAAAATACATAACCCAAATTAAAGGATTATTCATAGACCAACATCTTGGCTTTACACTTAGTCATGGTCATGAACTATGCTCCTAGACTAAAATTCTGGTTTGCCCGTTTGGATATTACTTTAAAGCTGTGCCAGGTTTCTAACCCTTAAAGAAATGGATCATAGTCACACATCCCTACAGTGTATTTCCTCACTGCCGAGCTAGCGGTATAAATCCGTAGATATATTACTAAAACTCCGAATATATGTGCTTGGATTTGAAGTACTGCCTCATTGTATTGATACACGCTTACTTGCTGATTGAGATACCACACACACAGAGATGCCATGAGTTTTTAGTCTAATATAACAAATAAAATAAAATCTAACCTAACAGAATTTAGAGTAGGTCGCCAAAGTGCTTTCAATAACGTGGAGCCAAACCACTCCATGATTCTATATGATCGTCTGCCTCTTAAAAGCCTGTTATCGGGATTTAATGTTTTTTTATATAAAAACAAAATCTAATAATTGCTAAACAAGTTCCTTCCTTCTCTTGCCGTCTTTTTTTGGTCTTCCTTCACAGACGAGTAATGTAAAAGTCTTTCTTTGCTATCATCTGTCAAGCTGTCAAATAATATTTAAAGTTTTTTTTTTCAGTGGACTATCGTTTGTTGGCCGCACGCGGCCTTACCTACCGAACTGGCGGGGGAGCGGGAAGCTCACACCTCTAATCAGAGTTGCCACCCGTCCCGATTTTGCCGGGACAGTCCCGATTTCGAAGACATTGTCCCGCGTCCCGACGGCCTATCGATTTTGTCCCGATTTTTGACAATATGCGATAGGCTCTATCAATTCATTCACGGGTACTCAACCCAGTCACGCGCCATCGCGTCATCTACCGCGCGCCGCATGTACATACCTCCTTCAAATGCGTATATTGAGCGCGTATTTTCACTAATGACCATGAAATGGTCTAATGTCAGAAATCGTTGCTCGGTAGATTTGATAAAAACAGAATTGCTAATTTCTTTGAACATACACATGTCTTGTTCAGACTTCATAAATAAATACAAAAATGATGTAAGTAGAATTATTAAAAGCGGCTCGTATGGGTCATATTTTGATTGGACCAAACTCCGAACGTCTCTGATGGATGCCCAATCGTCCCGATTTTTATTTCCCTAAAGGTGGCAACCCTGCCTCTAATATGTCGACTGTTAAACACGATCATCGCTTTTATAGCGACAGTAAGCGCAATATTTTTTTTTGTACGCCAACAATGCACTCTGTGTGTATGTAAATAAATGTATGTTATCTTTTATATAACAAATTAAAAATAAAGGAATATGAAATGTCAAAGTAGAACCAAATAAAAACCATTCAAATAAGATAAATACAAATAAAAATAACATGCATAGATTTAAACTCTAACAAAAAATATAGGCCAGTAGAGTAACAAAACTTATTCCGACCACTCTCCAAGTCCCAAAAATCAAATAAACTAAAGCTTTAGTTATTGTGGCACATCTCTTTAAAAAGGTTCGCCACCTCTGTCTTATACATATGCATAACTTCATTATTTCTTATCTCTCATTAAGTCTGTATTGTATGTATTATCCTCGCAGATTGCTAATGCGCTTGGCCGCCATATTGGTGACGTAATCGTGACGTATCAAACATTCAGTACCGTTCGCAAAACTGACCAGCGAGCATTGCGGGTGAAGTCACGTGGGTGTTAATTAGACAAGGTTCCAGCGCATTAGCAATCTGCGGGGATTATAATAATAAACAAACAAACAATCAAACTCTTTAGCTTTTTATTTTGTATAAAAATTGGTCAAACCGTTTTTGAGTAGTATTGCGAACTGCAACATTTTATTTTCTTTTTTTTTAACAAGATAAGTTTAAAAAAAACGATTTTTTAAGAATTACGAGAGTATGCAATGACTTTTATCTAATTAAAAAACAAAAATATCAAACTACCTACTTTAGGGAGCTGAAGTACCGCTCGCTTTAGTTTCAGCTTAGTTTCACAACTACTTAAATACTTTTTTGCAAACTTGTTAGAACGTATGGCCCAAAATGCGAAACTCATGCAATGACATTAAAAAAAAAACGGACCCAACCAAACAAAATGGCCGACCTTCTATAAAAATAATTTTGTAGAATTTTTTTATGGAAAACTCGTAAATAGTATGTATTACCTTAAAAAAACTACTGTATTTTTTTCCATCATTCGTGCTTTATAAATAATTATTATATATTCAAACCAGCAGACAGTAAAATGCTTGTAAAAACATTCACAAAACAATTTGTTTGTTTATGCTTTGGAGATACCTACCTAAAGTTTTCAGAAATATCTTCGAATTTGATGTTTTATTGTTTAATTTCTCCTAACCTAGCGTTTCATAAGTTTAATTGATGTTTAAAATAATAGTTAAATAGAATATTGAAGACTTGAAACCTACTTTCATTCAGTTCTAAATGGTGGGCGCGCAATTGCGTTGTTTGTTTACTTTTGTTGTTCTGTAATGGGAGTAATTAAAAAATGTTGACTACAACTAAGTTTCGATTGTACAAATTAACACGTTTTACTTGTTATTTTTCAGGCTGTATTTTAAAAGATGTCTAAAAGAGATCAAAGTGATCGAAATGAAAGAAAGTTGGAGTCAGGCGATTACGAAAACTTGCTTACCCAGCACAGTATATTTGAATCAGCGAGGTCCAAACATCAAGAGTTGCCCAGTTTTCCTGGATTTTCTAATGCAGAAACGCAAACAAAACCGAGTGATATCAAAGGTCAATCAGTGCAGCCAGGTCTAGGCACTTGGCATTACAACCCATGGTGGATGCTTGCAAGTACTTCACGAAATCTCCCTTCACAAGATGATTACTCAGAGCACAGTGAACAAACAAAGGTTAAACAAGAACCATCAGGGGCTGGTACTCCTGATCGTGATCCTCTTCAAACAGATAATATGGAGTCCTACAGAACAGGTACTACACCTCCCCCTGTGGGTATGGACTCATTTTGTGATGATTGCTCTGATCCATTTTGTGACTCAAGTGCTGCAGTTTGTCGTAAACTTTTTCACTGCCCCCATTGTCGAAAAAGCTACCCCACCATCCTTGAATTTAACACACATTTAACAGGAGTTCATCCTGCCCAGAAGCCATTCAGATGCCAAATCTGTTTGGATCCATTCCATAAGAAGTCCCACCTACGTAGACATCTTGACGCCAGCCACTCAAGGAAAGATGTCAATAAATGCTCAGTTTGTTCAAAATACATAAAAGACAAAAGTAACTTACGTAAGCATATGCAAGTTCATACAGGGAGAGTTCCACAGAAGCAGTTCAAATGTGACTTATGCAATAATAAACGATACATGTCCTTGGACCGACTTAATAACCACAAAGTGGTTTGTACTGGGGAAAAAGTTTTAAAATTCTGTGACATGTGCTCAAAGGTATTTGACAATTCAAGGTCTTTGAACAGTCACAAAAAGGTTCATGCACGTGAATTGAAATGTGAAATTTGTGGTGAACAGTTACGTTCTTTGGAACAGTTCACAAACCACAAAATGTTATGTCAAGGAGGGTCATCAGAAGCTAGTGGTAGCCAAAGTGGTTCCGCTGGTGCTGCAGGTTCTAGCATGAACAGATGCTGCACACAGCCGGGGCTATGTGAGCATGACAAACCTGCATACCTGAACATACCTGGATATGCTGCTGGTCGCGTACTTGATGCTACTATATCGTCTTTAAAGTCTGAGTTAAATTGATGACATATGCTGCAAATATTTTACAGAGTAAATAAGCAAATTTGAACCGATTTCCTTTTACAAGATTACCAAATAGTTAATCAATGACAGTAATAATTTTCACGATTGAGAATTTCACAAGACTGATGCAAATATCCCGCCTCACGACTTGCTTTATTATTACCATTTAAAATTAGACTTTAGTTAGTAGGATAACAAAGTAACTTAAGCATTGTAATTGTTTGAACATATTCAAAAAGTGAACTGAGAGTTTTGAAAAGTAATTGAAATTAGTTATTCCAATTTCCCACCGAAGATATTGCTTAAATGTTGCCTCCTACTACACATAACGCATGTGTGTAATATATTTGGCTATGTTCGAATGATTAATTTATTTTTTATTTTGTAACATATTCAATTTAAATACAAGGCATATTTGTTCCGCAAAGAACAGCTTTACTAACAATACTAATAGAAATCAAACCACAAGTGCATTGCCACTAGTGGCATGGGGATTTATTTTTATTTGAACTTTGTCAATATACAATATGTATAACAATGTCTTGACTGATTTAGAGTAATATTTATGTGCAGTATTACAACATTTCTTTTTTATTTTTCTATTTTGGAATGTTATAAGAGCTATGTTATTTTTATAATTTTTAATAAATAATATAGATTACTTAAGTTTATGTCTACATAATATATTGTAAGTCTTAGTCAGAGGAGACTATAGAGAGCAGATTGTAACCTCCAAAGCTCTGAAGTACTCCAAAGACAACTTATAAATCATAGTTTGTACTAATGTGTGAATTTAACATACTTTTTAAATTGAAATTTGAAATGGTACTTTGATGATGACAGTAGACCTTTAAGGAGTAAGGTAACTTGAAAGTGCAATCAATCATTGGCGAAGCCTTGACATGTTGTGGTTATGGGAAATAATTGTTGTGTTCTCTTTACCCATTATATTTATTCATCAAGTGTTATACACTGAAAATTTTTGCTGCAATTTATAGGATTATTACTAAGTATAGTGTTCTATTATTATTATTATTCATTGCGTAACATGTATGCATCCTAATTATAAGAATTGAGGCTATATTCTATGTTATTGAGCCTTTACTGATATATAATAGCAGTTACATATACTCGAAATTTTATCTTGAGTATAGCTATAATCTTTTTATTTCTAATTTTATTTATTTAATCAATGTTATTTGAGAAATTTACTTTTATTCTGAGGCTTTATTCATTACTATTAGTTGTTGCTATTTACAATTGTTTTCACACTTATAGCCAGGTTTATTTTTATAATGTTTAGATATAATTATTTAGTTTTAGGTCTTATATTTTAAAGAGACAATGCTTTGCAACCAAAAAAATTTATCAAGTGATTCCAATACTTATGTAACACTTTTTAATTAATAATGACTGCGCTGCTATTGACAACCTGTAGTATCTGATAAATTCACATTATGGGTTAATATGAGTAGTTTTTACACATTAGCATCAAACACTGGTGTTCTCGTTTTGATTTTAATGTGCCTTTGTATGCTATTATATTTTGACATATATACAGACCAACTCACACTCATAATTAATCAATATTATCACCAAAAAAGCAAAATCTCAGATATTTAAAAGAAACATTTTGCCTACCATACACGCAGCGCAGGCGATGTAATTAACTGACTTATTGTGAATGTAGTCGAGATGTGGCTACTTGACTATAAGACAAACTGAGAATCTATATATTTACATATATTTTTATTATGAAATTAAGCGAACCATTTTAGATACTGTATTGAGTATGGTGCCTGAGCGGCGGTTATGACAATAATCTCCCATTTATGTTGTTCAAAAATAACCTGAAAAAATTGCCACTAATATATTTACTAAGCTGGCAATACCGCTGTAACATTTCACAGATTATTTTCAAATATATAGTTAAATATGCACTATTAATGGGAAATAATCTACATTTCCACCGTTTTGATACTACCTGATACAGATTTAAACACAATTTAAAATATTTTTAATATATTACCTACATTATGTAAACTAATGTATGACCTGAACTTTGTATGTTACCATGAATGTAAGAAAAACTTTGACAATTTACAGTTTACCAAATTATAAAACCTTACTTCATCATATTCTATACCTATACCTGAACAGATTATCAGCTACAAAGCCGTCGCTTCTAACATTTGTAGTAACATTCATGAGTATCGAAAACATCTCTTGCCTAAGATTTAAGCAAATACAATTAATTCCATAGACCTACTTTTATAATACATAGTGGTTATATACTTTAAAAGCCTAGTGGTACCTATCCGATATTTTTAGAATTTTGAATTATTTAAAAATGTTTATAATAACTGTAAAAATCTGAAGAGCCTAATGTAAGCCTGCAATGAAACTAAAGTGAATGTTAGTTAATGCTGTCGAGCTATGCACGTTATTATATTGTATGTTATGATGATTCCACTGATTAATCAAATAATGCTCTGGGCTTTTTGTTGTAGCAGATCCAAAATTATCTTGTTAATATTAAACTTGAGTCAAGGGCTGAATATATGCCGTCTTAGTATGCCCAGTTGCACTCGAGTGTAAGTGGAACTTCGATTACTATGGTGGATTCAGTCTTAGACTTTATACCTGAAGATTTACCTACCCACACTGCTGAAATGCAATTAGTACAAAATTCGAAGCAGTAAAGTATTGCAAAGATTCAATATAGTTTACAGACTTCTAACACATTTGTATTTATCTATTGATAACGAAATATAAACCAATAACTACAATTGTCTCTGTAGTAATATAGCATGGTGTGTAATTTTTAATGCACCTAGAAGTAAGGAAAAATGTGTTCATATGAATTTAGTTACATAGAGTATAGTTTATCTATTAGTGCTGTAGACTGTGAAACAGTGTAACTTTCATTATTTTTTAAACTATTTTTTACCCTAAATCATCCTTCCAAATACAATTTATTTTATACAGAAGAATTCGAACTTATTAGTCCCACCTAATGAATAAACTTCTGCAGCTTGTAAACTGATGTATGTGTATCTTTTAAAACTTTCATAGTGACGATAAGTAGCGTACAAAACAAATCCCTAAGGGGATGAGTAGATTTTGTCTTTTTTATAATTTGTATGTATTCAGCTTCAGTAATATAATTGCTGCTATATGGCAAACTGCAACCATATATTATATTGTAAACTTGTGTTCTTTGGAAGGTAGAGATTTAACCAATATATTATCTGCACATTATCGCATAATTTATTTTTATTTGAGTTCTTTTGATGTACATTACATTCTACCATTATCCACCTATTTGCAGTTTCAAAGATATATTCTAATGATTCTCGAGGGCTCTTCCTTGAATATTTGGAGTTAAAATGATTGGGTTCACTACATAAAATCGAAAGTCGTTACATCGAACGTCATGACAGCAAATACAGTGGCCGGACGGTCATCAAGCCGATGGTACGCCTTAGCGAATGTCTCGTACAATCGGCTTGGTGACTGCGACGCACCATGTTCGCCGTCGTGATATCGATGTAAAAATATTCGATTTTAGGCAACCCAAAATGATTGTACAAATACTATACCAATTTTACGAATTATGGATGTAAAGTGCGTCAATTGATCTCTGTTCATGACCTGTTTTAGACGATAGCTACCGCATTAAAGTATTACATTACAGAAGTAGCATACATAACATTATCGGAAATAAATACAAGTTTCTTTTCTGTTATTGTGATTATTATTTTTCTCTAAACGAATAATTAGTCTTTTCAAAGTGCATGATCTAATATTTATTCAACTACCCCGTCTGTTTTATAAAGGGCTGCAATGCCAACCTTTTGCTATTTTTGAAAAGCTTTATTATATGACTATAAACCCGCCCCAGCTTCGCATGGGAAGCACAAAACAATATGAAACTAATATAAACCTTCCTCGTGAATTACTCTCTCTATTGGTGAAAACCGCATAACATCCCTCGGCTAGTTCAAGAAATCTAAGCGAACAGAAGCGGCGACTTTGTTATAAACTATGTAAAGATAAGCACAATGACTGGTAATCCACACCATTTCTTTGACCGTTAATACCGCACAGTAGCACAGCCGTATATACATTTAGTAATCTGGTTACAGAAATAATGCCACACTTCTATTAGTTCGAGGAGGCTCAGCCCGCCGTATGAAAATGAACTTTACAAAACAATATTTGAGACAAGATACCTAAATTGCAGGTACATGCTCTATCCTCGACCTGCAGCCTATCGGACTTCGGTGGTTGGCCCGCTTCTTGGGTACAATAATTTTGTCTGCAACTATTTTAAATTTATACCATAATAACAACAAGCACTTTTTGTTATTTTGATTGCAGCTCGCAACGCCATGACTTATTCATGCTCTTCAATCCCTGCTCTTATAAATTAGGGTGACTGAACTAAAAAACACTACAGAATTTACATTATTGTATTTATGTACTTAAAATATATTGGAAATTATAATACAACTCTTCCTCTTTTGACAGCTGCTTTAACAATTTTAGTTTTCTTTTCCTTCTTCTTTTTACAAATATTTTCTTTACGTTTCTTTTGTCTTTCTTCTTTCTTTTGTTCCACACCTTGTATGCGATTATCCCACTTCTTCTTACTCTGCTTCTTTTTTTGCTCCTATAAAAGAACACATTTTTTTTGATATGATTGCTTTACTTAAAAAATAATTTGAATAATGGAAGAATTTAGTTTTTATATTATTACAAATGTATCTTACCATTTTCTTGATTGATTTCTTCAGCAAGGTTGGATCATCTTTCACTTTTTGTCCTTCAGCTTTTTGTAAGACATTTTTCCAAGCAATTTTCTCTTTTAATTCTTTTGCTTTGGAATCTCCTGTTTCTTCCAAATGTTTAATCTTTTCCTCCTGTTCCTTTAAATTACCTAGAATTTTCTTTGGGTCCTTTTCCACTTTATGATTTTTTTCTGGAAAAAGTATACATATTATATGTAATTGAGGCACCAAAAGAAATAAAATTACAATTCAATACAATGGATTGCTAAGCAATCTAAACTGTTTCTCATTGCATTGAAGATTAGTAGTGTGCAATTAGTTAAATCAAAGTTTATGAAATATGATGATGTTGCTAAATAGTCAGTACTTATAGAATTTTATTAAACATTTGAAACAGATGAAAGGATATAATTTTAAATTATTTTGCACTCCTGTAAAATATGCTTTACTTATTCACTTTCACATTGTGTAATTTTCACTGATGCTATATTAACTTAACAACTAATGATATAGGTATGTAAAGAGTTTACCTTTGTGGCCCACATTAGCAAAGTCGAATTTAGAGAACACAAGTTTTCCATCAGTATTGAAAACTGGTTTTGCAATATTAGCATTTTTCTTTTCAGTTACTTCTGTTTTTGGTTTATAGTTAGCTATTTCAGCATTGACTGCAGACTTCACCTTGTTTTTAGTAAGTCTTTCTCGTTTCTTTATTTTTTTATTTAATTTACTACTCAAACTCTTTTTTACTAGTTTATTTTTAAAGCTGAAGTTGTTCTGCGTTTTTAGTTTCTGTAGCTTCTCTTCAAGTTCTGTTATATTATGAGCTCGTTGGGAAGGCTCTTTCGTTTCTTTTTCACCCTTTTTAATTATCTCATAATCAAGATCCTCATTTTCATCTGAAATTCAAAATTTAGCTTATACAATAGAAATTTCATTACACTAGCTCTATAAAAAATGATCTGAATTAATATTCATTTTTATTAAAGAATATACTTTATGTATCAATCACGGACTAGTAAAAAAATAAGGACTTCACGCTGTCATACTATAGCGTGAAGCCACTTTTATGCATGTGTGAGTGAGATACTTATGGATACCAGATATCGGATATGTCATTTGGAGTACTTATTATGTCAATGTGTGGCATACGTTTCCGTCTAGTTAGTGGCGCGGAATCCTCCTTTTTTTACTAGTCCTGGTATCATACATACATACAAAACATCAAGCCCATAATCCCCGAAGGGGTAGGCAGAATCAAAGAGGCAGCATGCCCCTTCAACCTCATTCAGCCAAAAATAAAGTCGGGCTGGGCTAGATGGAAAATTGTGAAAAAGCAGTGACAAGCGGTTAACCTGTCGCCTACACAATCACACACCAGAACCCGATATACCATTAGTCGCCTTTTACGACATGCTAGGCAAGAACCACAGTTGGTATTTTCTTTTTAAGTCCCAGACCAATATGGGACAGTGGGTTGGGTTGGATGGAAAGCTGTGAAAAAGGAGTGACAAGTGGCTAGCTCGTCGCCTACTTAGTCACATACTCAAAAGCCCGTAAACCATTAGTTGCCTTTTACAACATGCTAGGCAAGAACCACAGTTGGCACATTCTTTTGTTTTTGTCCCAGATCAACATGGGCCAAGTCCCAGACCAACCGACCCTTTGACCCAACATGGGACTAAATGTATAAATCCGTGGTATCAATTACAATGAAAGCTACAAAGTGTAATATATTAGGTCAGAGATAAGCCATCATACTGAGCATATTGAAAAATACTGCTTAAATTAATATGAAACATGCGTAGAATTATTCAAATAGTTTAAAATACTGACTTCTCAATGGTATATTCAACACCGAAAGTACATTCCTTAAAAAACTTAATTCCTTTGCAAGATCTCCCTTTATGTGTTTAAATTTTAAAGGTTTCTTCGTTAAAGACATATTGCTGATATATTTACAAACTTGCCAAATTAAATAAACAACTTAAATTGATTTAGAGCACGCTCGAAAGTGAACAAAATAAGCACATAACCTCAAAAAGATTTCTAATTAACTGACATCAATGATCTGTCATTTTCTGTCAAACTGTTTTTTTTTATTACAATTCTAGGAATTCTATTTTTTTACAATGTTGTTTTTGGGTAAGGAATTTTAATTTAGAAATAGGTATATAAAGTTGTTTTTAGTAAATATGAAAACCAAAACACGGGTCAAATATATTCATTCAAATGATCAATAGAAAAAAAAAATATACATCAAATTCTTACGCCTTAAAGTTTTTAGTAGTCTAACTTTATATAATTAAGGATATGGTGGAAACGAGTGGACTATAAAATAAACTCTAACAAAACAAAGTCAAATTGTGTATGCCGCGCCAACAAAGAAACGACCTGAAAATGGCAGTTCGTACTTCTAAAGACAGGACAAAAAAAAAATCAAGGATGTAATGTTTGATAATTCGGTAATATATTCGCGATCCAGACTATTTCTTTTCTTTACGTTCTTTACCGACGTGCGTGACTAAAGATGAGTATAATGTGCAAGGTAGAAAAAATGATTAGTCAAAGAAAATATTATTATGAATTACAAAAACTGTTTTCATTTCACAGTTTTTGCTGTCTTTTTTTTACCATGCTTTTACCTTCTAATTAATTTAAATAGGTACACGTTTTAGGCCAATATGGTCAGCATACCAAAATGGTTCATAAAACTTGTATTTATAGTTTTGTGAATGTTCTTTGTTCAAAATTTATCAGCATCCGAGTTGTATCCGAGCATTGTAAAAACTTTAGTTTTCAGGTTTCGTATTATAAAATCAAGTGTCGATCTGTTCAACACTAACACCTTGCAAGACTAGTAGATTGATTATGTTGAATTGTTGAAATGATTTATCAGTACATTTTTTATAATAATTCCTCATAATTAATTAGGTATTGTTTTTACTATTTAGATACGTTTTACGTAATGAAATATTTGTAATACTTAAATCTTTTTATTATACTAATAATTCTTAATATCATATAATAGTTCACCTAAATCTAAAATCTTTTTCAACTATTTAAGTATTTGTTTAAAATCCATTCATATTACAAATAAATAATACGTAGGTACAAGAGCACTGGGCTGTTCAGTGCTCGGAGTAGGTACTGAAACTAATGGCATAACTACGAAAAAGTGAAGCCCAATTTGAGTGAGAAACAAATATGGCGTCTTTGCGTAGTGACATTCCACTTTACTTATTTACATACTATATGTCTGAACAATATATTTATGACGATGTTTCTAAATGTTACAAGTTAGAATAAGTTATAATCACAAATTTTATCAATATTGGCACAATACACTGCAAATTCCACTGACATTGACAACTTAAAGCGAGGAACCACAATGGTAAGCCGGCTTCACTTCACATTTCTATGACGTCCTTGATGATGTTACCGAAAATAGTAAAGTCAAATATATTGTTCTCTTTTTACATTGTAGGCTTGTTAAAAAGAGATAGATAGAGGTTTATGAATACAATATCGATATTAATCATATTTGTTTAACAGATTGTTCTTAGAGACTATAGATTATTAAGTCGTCTCCATTGGTTTCAGTCACAGACGAGTAATGTAATTTAGGTACTCAGAGGTTCAGTGTGAACAATAGATTTGATGAATAATACGCGCAACACTATGTAATCTATCAATTTAATTTTGACAGATAAATGAATAAGTCACATTTGGTCACAACAACATCACATCACAGCTGATTTTGTTCGATGGTAGTCTAGACAAGAAAAAGTTTTTGTTTCGCAAATTTAGCGTAAACATTGTGTATTACTTCCCAATAATTATATATTTTGTAGTTTTCAAATATGCGGCTCTTTCATATAGTACGTAACTTTTCGGTGTCAACTGTGAAAAAGGATACTTTTATTGACGAAATGCAGAAAAATTTCATACCTACCAATACATTTCAAAGGACATTATTGTCTGTAGGATCCGCAGCTGTTTCGCTTCTGGACCCATTTAGAGGGGACATGATAGCATGTTTAGGGGAAGTTACTGGAGATAGTGCCATAAAACATATGCGGGAAAAGATGCTTGAAACAGCAGAAGGCTCAGATATACTAAAAGATAAGCCCAGAATAAATTCAAAGACAGTTTCTTTTGAACAATTATCGACAATGCCCAAAAATACAATTGGGAGGGTTTATGCAGATTTCATGAAGGACAATAATATCACAGCTGACTCCCGATTGCCTGTTCAATTCATATCTGATCCTGAGTTAGCTTATGTTATGCAGAGGTATAGAGAGGTCCATGATCTTGTGCATGCAACATTATTTATGAAGACCACCATGCTAGGAGAGGCAAGTATGATAGAACACAAGTCTAAACATTCATTGGTACTTTTATTAGAATAAACTTTATTGATTTTGAATATCAATTCAACATTCTGTTTTATAAAAAAAAATATGTCATTCTCATGAATAACTTTACGATATCAGATATTAATATACCTGTTAGATTAAATCCTTTTGAAGTTTGTTATCTTATCATCCACCACCACCTGAATATTCAGTTAAATAGTAAACTGACTAACAAATAAAATTGCTTTATTTTATAAGAGATCAAACACTTGCTTGAAAAATCTAATCTATCATTTGATCTTACTAAGAACTTAGTAAGATCAAATAATAGAAAGTAGTTCCTACTCTACTCTTCTGCAAGTTTTATGTACAATATTTATTAATGTGATGTCTTTTTATTGTTAGGTTACTGTGAAATGGATTGAAGGAATTCAAACAAAACTACCTATGTGTATTAATGGTGGTATATGGGGAGCTGGCCGCCTAAAACCCAAGCATCGGCAGTTATACCTCAAATATTACCTACCTTGGGCCATCAGAACGGGGCATAATGCAAAGTTTATGCAAGGTAACTAAGTAGCATAAGTATTTCTTTGTGAAATTATAAAATCTATTTGTTAAATTAAAATAAATTGTATATATACACATACAAAAGTTCTTAATCCAGACTTAATTTATTTATAATAACTATATTTGTTGCAAATAGATACTCAACAAACTTGTGTATTATAATGTGATAAATTTTTATTTACAGGAATATACTATGAGAAAAGATGGGAGCAAGATGTTGATGATTTTCATAAAGAAATGAATATAGTGAGGTTACTTAAGAAGTGAAACCAATTTGTATAGATTTGTAAATAGATTAAATTTTTTTTTGTGCAAAATTTGCATCAATTTAGTGGTTATAACTTAGTGAAATTGTTTAAATTCTTAAGATATTTATATTGAAAAAATAAACTTGTTACTGAAATATATTTTATTTTAACATTTCCTTAACATGATAAGTATATTTTGAATCATAACAACATTTCGGAACTATGTCCATTAGAATTATGTAGAGGTGTAGTGCGTTGGCCGACTTCCACAATCCACTCATACCATACTCTACGAGAGTCAACACATCGCCAAAATGTGGCAGTTATAGTTTCACCCTTAGCAACCCTTAGCGGCGTCTGTAATAAAAACTGCAATCAGCATACAAATTGGATAAATTGAAATTTATGTTTCTTAAAACGAATTTTGAAGCTGATTAATACAAAATTATTTTTTTATGAGCATTATTTAAAATATTTTTTGTTAAAACCATCATGGCGATTACTGATTTAGATCAAGGAAAAATAAGAAATTTTGTTCACAAAACAAACAATTTTGAATGGCATCTAATTATATAAATATCCATAGTAGTAAGTATAAATAAAAAAAAATATAGATTTATGTACCTTTATTGGTATAAAAACTGGGAACCACGATATCATTCCTGGGCTATGTGTTGAAGGTACTATACTGATCATTTCATTCCCAAATAATGTGCAGTCAAAGTATCCACCAAATCCATGCATTACATTGTCTTGTTCCACTTTCCATGAGATGGTAGCTGATCTCCTGTTGTCAGTTAAAGGGAGTCCTCTGTAATCTGTCATTTGTTGCCCTTCATGATCTCTTAAACCATTGGTCGGATGTTCAAATGTGAACACTTTCTACAATATAAAAGCAATAATCATGTAGAAAATAAAAAAACATATTATGTACAAAGAAATCTGAAATCTTTAATTTTACATTCATCATAAAATTTCCTGTTCAGCCCATCTAAGTGAATTGACATACCTTTGTTTCTGCAATATCATGTTTATTTTGCATATAAACAACCCACAATGTTTCCAAATTCTTATCTTTTAGAACTGTTGTACCAGAGGATGCACCTTTTGCCGCTGCCCACAATCTTGAAGAAGATATAGGAGCTACATAAGATGAGTAAGCACATGGTATTGATATACCTCCTGGTTTTAGCAGTCCTGCAGCCCCATCTAAACATTCCGGTGATAATTCATTATCACCCCAAGATCCTGCAAATTATTATACATATAAAAATCTGCAACCATGAAAAAAACAAATAATATACTTTTGTGAAGCAAATTTCAAGATGAACTTCTTGTGACCAATGCATACCTAAAAGTTCGGAAATGATTATATCCGCTTTAGGAGACAAATTAATATGTCTCATGTCGCCTGGAATAACCACCACGTCACGGTCGCGCCATACCTCTCGCACTTGAGCTGCTAAAACCACAACAGCACATGGATTTTTTTCTACTGCTATTACCTGTAAAATGGAACATGAACACTCATTTATCAGAAAAATATTAGTTGTGTTTTTAATGATAGGAAAGAAATGGAACGCTAGCTCACCTTGACATTAGAGTTTGTTATATCGGCTGCATTAAATGTAGCCCTTACTAATGGACCACGTCCAGCACCTAGCACCATCACAGTTATAGTTCTTTTGTTACTATTGGATTTATGGTCACCTTGACCTATTTCTCTTTCACTCTGTAAAAATATTGATAATTTATTGGCCTTATTAAATATATTTGTAAGTAATTTGAGATTGGGCATTTGTTGGACAAAACCCCAAAGCAATGGCCATATGATTTAGGATTATATTTACCACATATAGCTAAGTTTATCTAATGTTAATTGTACAAGGTATATCACTTACTATTTCGACATTATCACTGTCCTTTTTCTGAATATGCATTAAAGCCTGAACAATGGCTTTCTGATACTGATCATACTTCACAGGGTCTTTCTCGAATACATTGTATGTGTGGGTGTCCAGGTTATCGGCCAGAGGTTGCAAAGGTATTTGCAGGTAATCTTCCCATCTATACATGTAAATGTGAAAACTTACGTAAATTTATGAAAAAAATATATTCAGTGTGTACTGACAATAGAAATAAATAAACCTTTAAACTATTACAAAAAAAAGATTAACTGTTTAAAAAATAATTACCCTCGAGCGTAACTTAGCATCGGATCGTCATTAGGGTTTGGTCGTCTTTTCCACAGCCTATATAAATACTGCAAGTAGAACTCTACATTGGATCTCCGTGCACCGCTAACAATTACTTGAGCTTCATGTTCTACCATGCTGACTACAAGCTGCTGATGTGCCCGGGATAAAACTGGGTAGCTGGAATATTTGACACATAAATTTTTGCGAAAAAAAAAAGATATTAACATGGATAGATCCTTTCATCAGAACTAGGATATATCTATCTATCTATAACCACTACCATCTTATTAGACGGAAAACTTAGCAGTTTTTGGCTGTTTTTTAACCTAATAGAAGCCACTTCTAAGGGAAAGCCTTTCTATTTGTCTTTTTATAAATATTGTTTTTACAAACTTACCCTTTTTTATTGTTATGAAAAATAGATGTGGGAACAACAATAGCTTTTACAGGCTCCCCTAGCCATCTTTTCAGTACTTCCTGTGATGGCAGGTCCGCAGATATCTCTAGTACAACACCGACTCTCTTGTCAAACTCAAGACGTTCATGAAACTTGGACCACCAATACCAAGGCTCATTCCACGCTGACTCCTCGTCATCTTCGTCACATTCTGGAAGCTCCCTTAGGGTCCTTGTGCAAACTAATGGAACTTTAACCCAAATCAATGATGGATGGTGACTGAAATTATATTATATTATGGTTATAATGCATAATTTTAACAACAATAAAAGCACTTAGCTTTTGACTACAATTATTGATATTTATTCCCTTATCATAAAAAGTACTTTGAATACTTTGATAATTAAGCCAATAGTAGATTTAATAAAATTAACATATGTATATGTACTTATTGTTATTATTTTTTTTATTTTTATTGACTGGCCCATTGGTTCAGTGGTCAGAGACTGGCGACGAAACCAAGGGTTGCGGATTCGAATCCCGCTTGGGGCAATTGTTTTGTGTGATAAACATGAACATTTGTACTCGACTCATGGATGTTTATATATTATTGCTCACAGACTGCATTCGGAATAATGATGTAAGAAAGAGAGTCGGTCTGAAAGACAGCTTCAGAGTCATGGTAAGAAGAGTCATGCTCTGGTGGTTCATGTGAAAAGAATGGATGACGAAAGATTGACTAAACAGATATACAATGCGAAAGTGGAAGTATGAAGAAGCCACGGAAGGCCCAGGCTCACCTACCATGACCACATTGGTTGTGTAATAACCGAAGATGATGTTAAGAGTCATAAAAACTGTAGAGTTTGTATGAAAAGATCATGAATATTGAAGAGGCAAGTAAGGTGTGTAAGGAGCGTGCACTATGGCGTTCGGTTCACTGCCTACCCCGCTAGGGAAGTGGCGTGAAGTTTATTGGTGTGTCGGTCTAGAGAATTTATTTATTTGGTACCACAAAAACCTATGCATTCTCCATAGAATTCATACCACAGTAATGACTGCTGTATCTTTATGAACAACTAAAAATCATCAACATACCAGCATGCCCGTGATCCCCAAAAGGGTAGGTAGAGTCCAAAAAGTGATAAGCTACTTAAACCACATGCAGCCAAAAATCAAGTTTGGTTAAATGGAAAACTGTAAAAAAACAGTGACAAGTACCTAGCTTATTTTCTACATAATCAGAAATCCAGAACTATTAGTCGCCTTCATGCTAGGCAAGACACACAGTTGGTACATTAATTTTAAGTCCCAGACCAACATGGGACAACTAATTTAACAAAAAAATAAAATAAGTAAATGTTAATGTTACAATATACATTGAAAATAATACTACCTATTCTTCATTACAGTATAGATTAATTACAGTACAGGCATTCCTTTGTAAACATACCTGTTCTCATAATATGATTGAATGATTCTAGCCAAGTTGTTGTTCGCTCCTCCTGACAAAGATATCATGATAGCTGGCAAACCAAGACCTCGACAATACGCCAACTCTTCGTTCAAGCAATCCTCATGTCGCTGTCGCACCGAGGGTATAGAAGAGTCAACTTCCAGATATGGCGAAAGCTTACCAACCATACGACTGGTCCAATCCTGAGGCGATAATATCATGTCCGAGCGAGTAAAACCGCCCGTTTTACCGGCACTCGATGCATACTCTCTGCGAAAACGTGGATGAACTATCGGCGCTACAATAAACGAATAATTAGAGTGCAACGCTTCTGTTAAACATGCTTGCAAATCTGGGGTTATCACATATTCTAAACCGCACGAAATATCCAATTGAGACATTTTGAATTAAATTGCTTTTGTCTACTTTTTACAAAATAAACCGTCTACTTTACTCCGCGCTGCACTTATTTTTTTGTGACTTTTGATGTCACAATTAATTTGACGTTTGCTGCTTTGCCAAAATGTCAGGTAGATCTTTCATAGAGTAGGTAGATTTAAATAGGACGCAGAGCGTAGGTACCGTATTATTATACGTACATTCTTTGAATGATACCTACTCCTTTTTCAATGTTTTAAAAGTTACGATAAACTATAAATTAGACAAACGCATCAATTAATTAATAACGCATCTTTTTTAGTCTAAAGTTATATTTAAGACAAATTTATTTTGCCACAACAAGCTACTACTACACTGCAAACAGGGCCTGGCAAATAATAAGCCAATGATTCCTTGCTACGGAAAAACATTAAAACTATAGACGTCAATCAAATGTCAAATTGATGGTGGAGAGGGGGGTTAGACACTGTTGGACACTGACCTTAGCCTCTGAGTACCATTACTCGTCTGTGCTGAGTACTGAAACCAATGGAGACGACATATTTTATTATTCTATATAAACAATCTGCTATACAAAAATGAGTAATATCGATATTGTACTCATAAACCTATATCTCTTTTTAACAAGTCTGCAATACTGCACGTAAAAAGAGACAACAACATTTTTTGACTTCACTATTTTCGGTAACATCTTCAAGTGACGTCATAGAAATACCTAAGTGAAGCCGGCTTACCATTTTGGTTTCTCGCTTTAAGTTGTCACTGTCAGTGCAATTTGTGGTGTATTGTGCCAATATTGATAAAATTTGTGATTATAACATAATCTAACTTGTAACATTCAAAAACATCGTCATAAATAAATTGTTCAGAGACTTATAATATGTAAATAAGTAAAGTGGAATGACACTACACAAAGGCGCCATATTTGTTTCTCTCTCAAATTGGGCTTCACTTTTTCGTAGTTATGCCATCTTTATTAGTTTCAGTACTAGAGCAACCAACACAGGCAACACAATAAATAAACCGCGAAGCAAAATGTCAAAACATACTACCTACTTATGTAGTTGTTAGGTTTTTTCCTTTTAAATTCGAACAATTCTTATTTATATTTCATCTAAATCATTACACAAGTTGTGCAATGATTATTGTGGTTTGTTGTGGTTTAAATTGTCATTACGTAGGTATTTGCGTAATATTCACAATCGTATGAAGATGGACGAAAAAAATCCTTTATATTTTTATCCGCGTAAAACTTGTTCTGAATTTAATAAGAGTGGAAGACCAACAAATGAAAATTTAATTAAATTCAGTCCTCAACCATGCTCAGTCATGTCACAAATGTTAAAACAGTTGAAACAAGAAAACCTAATAAAATCAGAATGTGATGATTCAAAGGTCCTTACCGTTGATGAGAATGATGAATATAGAGATAATGAAGACGAGACACACAGGGATAGTAGTAACTGTGATGAAGGAAACCCCTCGTATGTATAAATATTTTTTCCTAACATACAAATCTTAGTATATCCCACTGATACCTATTTTTGATGTTCGCCTCTGATAGATTTTCTTTTAATTTATATAAAAAAAATTAATACCTACTTAAATTTTTGTTACAGTCAGAATGATGAAGGGAATGATAAATTGGAAGTAGTTGACAGAAGAAGAAAGAACTATAAAAAGTTAATATATGAATGTGACTATTTAAATTGCAAATATACCAGCAAATTATTATCAAATGTTGTAAAACATAAAAGGACTCATACAATGGAGAAGCCATATTTATGTGACCAATGCACTTTCCGGTCTAATTTTGTAAACTCATTGAAGGTTCATAAGAGGATCCATACAAATGAAAGGCCTTATTGTTGTAATTTATGTGATTATCGATGCAACAGTAGTTCTAATTTGAAAAAGCATTTCAAACATAGACATTATAAAGATAAAGAATCTAATGAATTACTCCAATTGAATTCAATGTGAGAAATTCAAGAAAGAAAGAATAAATCATGCAATTATTAGAGATTACCCTTATTTTATGTGAGGTAGCAATTCATATAATAATATTATGTGAAATGATTATTAATTTAAGGCTTATATACATATAAAATATCTACAAATGTAAGATACATTACACGTGTTTGACTATAAGATGATATAGCTGTGTCAAGTAGCTTGTATCAATCTCTGATCTCAATAAGAGTCAACCAATAGTGATGTTTAGTATTAGAGATATTATGGCCATCTTGGAATTGATATGAGCAGTGAATTTAGAACAATAAGGAGAAATTAAAATATATTTCTAGTCATATTGTAATGAACCAATCCCATCATACCAATAATGGGTTAATTATGTAGTTTTATAAAATATTTTAGCAAATAAATAATTGTGATACCTACATATTTAAAGTTTGTTTTACTCAATATATTTAATATTAATCATAAATAACTATGTAACAAAACTTTACGGCACTTCCATGGCAGGGTGGGCAGAGAGAACAATATTAATCATGTTAGTATATAAAATGCAATTTTTTTATTTGCTATCCATGAAAGGCTATTAAACAGCGAAAAAAGTATCTCTAGAACAAAGAAGAACAAAGTGTCAATGTGATAGTTTAAGTCTACTACTCGACAATTTATAGAAATACATAATATGTAATCTTATTTCCTATTTCTAGTATTTGTTGCTACCCCTGTTTTCTAATGGCGTTTCTAATGATATTCATATGTCATGCATCATTCTTGAGAATAATATTTTTTTTTTCACTTGTAGAATTAGCATTATGGACGTCATCATAAATAGGTACAATCTTGTCCTGGGTAAAACTGCTTCAAAGGACCTATTTTAATAAATAAAACAAACATTTTGAAAGCATATAACTATTTTATTTAACTAGCCTAAATATATTATGTATAATATCCTAAAAAGTATATAACTGGTATAAACATTGTTGCCCAAAAAGTACCTACTTACACAAAGTCTGTCCTCTTATAACATGATAATTATACACCATGAAGTTTGTAGATGCGTTTGAGCTTCAAACAGAGCGAGGTTGTTTAAATAATAATAATACTAGTCTGGTTCACATACACGATGTTTGTAAATGTATCAGTGACAGTGTTCGGTAAAGTCTACCACGACGGATTCGCGCCACCCGAAGAGGAAGTAGCCCGTCGCCGAGCCGAGTACGACGGCCGCGCAGAGCCAGACGTTGTAAGTCATGAAGACCAGCATCAACATGTAGCTCACCAGCACCTGGACCCCGTGCAGCACTGTCTGCCACGCATGCGCAGTGCTTAGCATTGTCGGTCTGCAAGAGAAACATATACATATGTACTTACTTAATTCACTTTAATATAATTATCTACTTACTTACATAAATTAATGTTGTTTTGGGACTTAAAAATAACGTTCCAACTGTGTTCCTAGCTGTTAAAGGCTACAAACGGTGTATTGGGTTTCTGATTTACACTGATACCTATAACAGTGTAAGTACTTAGCTTGGTTACTTGTGTTATGGAAATCAAAATCAACGATACACAAACATGTAGACCCGAGAAAAACATTTGTTACACTATTCCTCCCGGTGCGGGAATCGAACCCGCGGTCCTTGTTACGTTGCTGGATGTATGTAAGCGTCATGCGAGGAATAAATTGACTATGTGGTCAAAATCTCTACATGGTCTCAAAATCTTACGTACGGGAAGAGGGCGTTGTGTTTAACCATCTTAACATTTATTGTATATTTTATACATACACAGAAAAAAGTCATTATTAAAAAACTTACACATTTCGTTCTAAAACATGAGGAACTGGCCTAGAACAAAAAATGCAATAAGTTAAAAATCAAACAACAGGTTATATTAACCAATAATATTATGAAAGGTAAAATCATAATTTTTGCTTTTAAAAATGCAATATCAGTACAATGACCAAAAGGTCGTAGTGTCATATATGTACGAACGCGGACGTAGACAACATGATAGCATGCGGCACGATGGAGGCGTTTTGTACACATATTTTATACTTTTGTTTATTTGGACCCGATTTTCAGACAAATAAATTATATTCAACTAAGTAATAAAACGTACGCATGTTTCCTATGCAAAATACCTACCGAATAACAATCACAATATAGTGACTTAGTCAAATTGCAAAGTGCCTATCAGAAATCGACTTTGTCAAAGGGCATTTATGATCCCTGCATTTTGATATTGGTTTAACAGCTTTTGACAACATTCTGCGTCAGACCCATCAAATCTGTTCATATTTAATACGAGCCTTCATTGAAATGATACTTTTTTTATCTTTGTCTTTTTTTTGGTGTCGTTTAAAACTCTTATCTAACTTTGTGTAACTCATTTTTAGTGTTTTCGAGACTAATTACCTTTGAAATTGTCTACACAAGTTGTAACATATGTAATGTACCTATCAACAATGTTAAACTGCAATATAAGTGGTTTAGATATACTTGGTTAGTTTCGGTTATAAAGATAAATCAAAACTAAGTGGCAATTTCTGAATTTATAAAGCCTTTAACCTAGTTAAGTACCTATTTAACCTATTCAGTATATATTGTATAATAAAGATTCCAAATACTCTTAAATAATACATCACCGTAATTGACGCTGTTGTGCTTAATTATTGTCCATTCTACTAACTCAAACAAATCATTTGGAAGTACACTGATAAACCATTGATTTAATAAACAGAAACAACATTGATATTTCACTCGCATATAGGATAAGAACGGTTATCAAAAACTCAATGTGTGAGTCGGTATTTTCTGGAACAAAATATCTACGTAGGTTCCTTGTCTTTCATATTTATGACGAAATCTAAAAAGTACCATCTACGTGGATACAAAATCGATGAATCATGCATCGCCTTTATAAGGGGGCCCGCTCATTACATTGACGCATTCAGTTCTTTTCATGTAAGAAGTGAACAACTATTTATTAGCAACTAGCTACTGCCCGCAGCCCCACCCACTTGGAATTCGGTCTGTCTTGTAGGATATTTATATTTTACCAGAATAAAGTAATTTAAGTAATTTCATAAGACACATTTGACGTTTCATCAGAATAGTTGAAGTGGTATACGGTCGAAAACGTATCTAGTAGAGTTAACTTTCGTATATTAGTAACTAAGGATGAAAAGCAATCGTTAATTTGTGGTGCATTAAGCCAATACGGTATGAGATAAAATTTATGTTCGAAACATAACATACTAGTCTTGTTTGTATATTGTTATCATTATCAAATATAGTCAGCGACTAAATATAACGCATGCTGATGATATGGTTTTGAGAATGCAACTCCGTCTGAAAGCTTATAAATAAACTAACTGACCGGTAAATTGTTTTAGAATTAAAAAATGACGGCTGGGGGTGACAAATATTTTCATACCAAATATGAAGAAAAAACATTAAAATCGGTCGAGCTATTTTGGACGAGTGCAACCACAAAGGCCGTGACGTGATATATTTTTAAATTAGATGATTAAAGAATATTGACTCAACTGTATCACTTGAGGTTCGTCTGGTGCACAAATATTAGATACTCCTTTATCAGGAGGTGAAACAGCACAGTACTGGAGCCCTGTATATGTTTTCCATAACAAATGTTTCCTGTAGTATTTGAGCCTGAAATGATAAGAATTCATTCATGAGTAAAGTGCAAATAAACAATGTAAAGTATAATAAAAACGTATACATATCTAGATATAATGATCGAATAGATAAGTTCCACTTGCTTTATCAAATGTTTTCAACAATGGCGTCGGTTATAAATTTATTGTATTATCGTGCCTCTGTTTATAAATAAGAGAGTATCTACATGTTACATACACAATAATGTTTGAATACAATAAGAATTGGAAACTTATTTCCTAGTCACGCCTGTTTAAGCAATTTATAGACATTTATCCAAAATACTATACTAATTAAAAATATATTAATTATCGATATAGGAAAATCCTTGAGTTTCTGATAAAGGTGAAAGCGGATTGATATACGCTACTAAACATAAAACCAGTATCCGAATTGTTTTATTACTTACCCTTCATATAGTAGAGCCATAAAAAATATCGCGAAGAATGACCCAACGAATTCTCCTACTTCCGTGACATTCCACCAAGAGAAAAGAATTTTTTCGACGTAGCCTCCATGAAACTATGAAAAAATATGAAATTAGAGACAATTATATTTATTTTAGCCCTATGACAAGATTCGCAGTTACTTAGCCCTCCATTCGGTTGTTTATTAATAACTCAATATTCGCACACGTCTCTGATGAAAGTTCTCATATTCAAGCTAAGCAATTCAGCATAGCAACTGTATACTTTTTAACCGACTTCAAAAAAAAGGAGGTTCTCAATTCGACAGTTTTTTTTTTAACTTACTTAAGTACTTAGCATTTAGCATACTTTGTTTCGCCATAATCAATAGGTACGTTGAATTATTTGAAACGGAACAGTCAACATAGTAGAATGTCAACAAGTTTTTTTGAGGAAATTACGTACAGCTACATTAAAAATAAGAAATATATGTTACGTAAACGTTACAACACAATCTATACATCTAATACTGAATCATGATATTCCAACAGTAGTGGCTTAAAAGTAGTTTGCTTAATTCCGGACACAGTTTGTGCATACATACATATCGTCACGCCCGTAATCCCCGAAGGGGTAGGCAGAGTCAAAGGGGCAGCAAGCTCCCTTAACCACATTCAACCAAAAAATTAAAGTTTGTGCAATGAAAATTAATATAGGTGACAGAATCTCACAGTCATTGAACTCATGCTGTGCTCTCCATGTGCAGTGTGACCGCTATGATCCCCATGTCCAACGTGGCCGCTATGCCCAGCGTGACTGTCGTGACCGGCGTGGTTCCTTAAATCTGCTCTGTAATCCATATTGGTAATATCTTCACTTCCATTAAACATATCCTGGAAAAGAATGTAAATCTCAGAGATGACAATGACTTAAGACGCTTCAGCAAAGTAAAAGAGTCGGGAGGAGTCTGCGAGGACAGATAGACTATTTAAGTCTTAACTCCCTCGAAGAGTATTTCGATTTGTTACAATAGAACCGGTCTTCAACAGAAACTTCCGATTGATAAATAGTATAACTTGTTACAAAATGTTTTCGAACGTGAATTGTTGCCACGCACGGCCCCATCTTTAAGACACCAATCGGCATGCCCACAACCTTTACTCGATTCTAAATACAGCTCGCCAGGACCTACGTACTAAAGAGGCACCAGCTGTAACCTGGAGCGTGTCCTTGTCTGATTTTCGGATAACGGTCCCCATAACCTCTCTTGAAGGTTGGATTCGCGGCTGCCATTATAACTCGCTTGTTGCTTTATGTTACTCTTTGTTAAGTTATGTTGTATAATACCTGTGTTGTGGGCAGTAGGTTGCCATGTGTAACATTCGTAAAAACGTTCTGTACGTTACGTTCGTAAACTCGTTAAAAACGTTTCCCAATGTTATCGTGTAGCAAATGTTGCTTTACAAAAAAAACCGGCCAAGTGCGAGTCGGACTCGCGCACGTAGGGTTCCGTACCACTATACATGTATATAAATGTTTTTCTTTATTCTTTATTATATTGGAGTTGATTGAATAAAAGGTAAAATGCGGTTTACGATTTATAACGTATTAAAAAAAACGAATTATTAGATCTAGTTCAAACCAATTTTCGGTAGAAGTTTGCATGGTAATGTACATCATATATTATTTTTACATTTATCATTCCCTTATTTTAGAAGTTACGAGGGGGGGGGGGGGGGGGACATACATTTTTCCACTTTGAAAGCGTCTCTCGCGCAAACTATTCAGTTAAGAAAAAAATTATATTAGAAACCTCAATATAATTTTTGAAGACCTATCCATAGATACCCCACACGTATAGGTTTGATGAAAAAAAAATTGAGTTTCAGTTCTATGTATGGGGAACCCCAAAAATTTGTTGTTTTTTTTTTATTTTTGTATGAAAATCTTAATGCGGTTCACCGAATACATCTACTTACTAAGTTTCCACAGTATAGCTCTTATAGTTACGGAAAAAAGTGGCTGTGACATACGGACGGACAGACATGACGAATCCATAAGGGTTCCGTTTTTTGCCATTCGGCTACGGAACCGTAATAACTGCGTTGTGGCTAGAGTCAAATTTCACTAAAGCCGTGAAGCTGTGAATGAGGTATTTTACTCAAAAAGTCCGTAAGTTATATTATCAAAAAATACTGAATAGGTACGTATTTTTTTAAAAAGGGCAAAGATACAGAGCTTCTAAGAGGTAAAATGGGGCGCTTTACGTCCCTTGGACGGTACAATTTTACGCACCTAGTGACGTCACGCGGTACTTTAACGCACTGTATCTTCATAATTTTTAGTTTGCTCAACAATAGAAAAAATACGTAAGAAATATTTTTCTAGTAATCTGAATGGAGGACTATAATTTTTTCTGAGTAAAATAGCCTATTTGTGGAGCCTTCAACAAGAGCTAGTAGCTCGGATATTTGGTTAAATAAAAAAATACTATACAAGTTGCGATATTGTGCAAGATGTTATGTTATTTGCTGTGTATTAAATAGAATACTATTTGGCAAGCCATAATAAGTTGGTAATAATAGAGTTGTTAGAAAATTTAATTTTACATGTGTACTTTTGGTCATGACAGGGTCGCTAATGTAGAGTCGCAGTAGACCTTCAAATTAAATCATCCCTATTTTCAACAGACTTATGTCTGACTATGACTCTGTCACTGTTATATTAATATTCTTGATATTACATTCTGCTTAATCATGTCCATTAACGGTATTCCATAATAATAACATCCATATGAGAGATTTTAAATCACTAATCATTAGGTAGGTATTTCATTAGAATAAAAGTTTTAAGGTTAGATGAAGATTAATCTACTTGGAATTGTAAAATAAAATTTTATCATTACGTTATTTTCTTCATAGGTTCTAATTTTTTTATCTACAGATAAGTTTCCTATGAAGATTTTACTTTTAGTTACAAAATAAAAAGTTGAGATTGGACTTGGGTGTTTTATCGACATAGTTTTAATTTTTTATCTAAAAATGTCTAATGTAAGCAAGGTATTTGGGTTATGCAATGAATGGAATTAAAAAAAACACACAAACATTACAATCATGCGCGTTTACCTACTTTCTGTGCTATAGTCAGAATAATGCAGGTAAGATATAGTACAAGGTACTCATTGTTACCACATAATCCATAATTATAATTTAACATTAAACATATGTGTGTAACATTTAAAATATTCACACAAATATAGTAGAATATTATGTATGACAGAAGTTTTTAAGTGTGTAAGAAAAGTTCATAGGTACCTATACCTGTGCGTCACAGAAAATATTTTTTATACGATACGGCACTTTTTAGATTACATCAAAAATATTGCTTAGTTGTTTGGTACTGTGATATATATTTGGTTAACATGTTTTTTTAAGGATCGTGCCATATGGCGTTCGGTTCTACCCCGCCAGAGTTCTCGGCCTACTCCGCCAGAGAAGTGGCGTGAAGTTAAGTTAGTGTTTTTTTTAATCGCACACACATATGCTATGGCTTAAATAAATCTTTTAACGTGACAATAAGTGCATACAAGTTTTGATGAAAATTTTAATATATAATATTATCTATTTAATAAATAATTACGTATGAATTTTGTTTGCGGTTTTAAGTAAAATAGTAACTCTGTATTATCATAGTTTTGAGTTTCCCCAAATCTATTCAGAGTTTCTTCATTAATTTATAACATCTAATATAACATCTAATAATTGATTATCTGCAATTAATGACAGTTTGATATTTTATTAATGACAGGATTGACATGAAAACTTACACTGAACGTATCTCCCATAAAATGAGTCATATTCCGATGATGTTCTTCGTGCATAGCATGTTCCATGTCGTGATCCATATGATCCGCATGCCCCATATCATGATTCGAGTGGTCCATGTGCATATGATCCATTTCTGCCATTGATGTCTAAAAAGAAAGCGTTCTTAGAAATCTAATGTATTTTTAATAGTTTATGAAACAGACTGGTGTATCTGAATACGATTGATTACGTTTATACCCAAGCCATTGAACGTGTAAATGCAATTACCTACCTACACACACACCAAATCCAACACCAATTCGATGAATGGTCGAACTACATAATGGCAATTCGATTGTTTAAGAGCCCAAACTGTTGAAGCAATTGAACGTTTATTAAACAATAATGGTAAAACCAAAAACATTATAGCCGGCCAATAAGTTCGAGTTCACATTTGTTCCCAGTGTAATGAATAATAAAATAAATCTGTTTTGTTAAACTACATGGTCTTCCTACCTATTTCGTCACTGCTTTCAACGAATCTAAAAAGAGCACTGCACTATGTACACGTCACGACCATAGTACTAACGTTATTTTAATAGTTAATAATACGTTAGAAGTAGGAGTTAAACCGTCATAAGTAAAAGCTTAGAAACGACCTCCGTCCGTTATAGACAGCCTTGAAATACTCGGGTACTACACTGCAACTATATACATGTTACCATACCATACACTATTATTTCCCAACAAAAGTTGTAATGAATTCTCTGTCTTGGCAACAGGTCCGCTATTGGGCGCAAACCCAACTGTTACAAAAATCTCCTCGACCGTGGTCAATGAACCTGTTTGGTGTGAAAGAAAAGTTCGCAAGGCAGTGCCTTATAGCATTATATTACTGCTCTGATTAAAAAAAGCTTCAATTGGTTTAAGATAATTACTCAGTATTTTTCATGTATAATAACATAAATTGTAATACATAGAACGTTGCAGGTTGATGTTCATTCATTGATAAATTTACGTCCAAGTTGAGAAAATATGTTAATAAAAGAAAATAAAAAAATCGTTGACGTATCTACTTAAAACTAAAACCGTATGCGAACTCATTTGTTGTAACAGGCATTAACCATAGTCGATATCGACATTAGCATAAAATTTTATAAGTTTACTAAGGGCACTAATGGCATGCTCAGTGGTAAGAATTAGTCCATCTGAAGAAATTTGGCATTTTGTGAATTAGTCCTTGCGCATATTATTAGATCATTCGTAAATTAGTCCGTTTGAGACATTTCGAAACGAATGCTTATACGAGTAGACCGGTGAACATCAGTACCTATTTTGGGAAAATGCTTCGTAGGAAGGACAGAGTAATGATAATAACAACGGTAAAGCACGAAGTGCCGTCAATAGGGCGGTACTATTTCGTGTCCAGGCACAGAGCACAACGCTTACCCTGAAGGACCACAAAAAGGCCTATCCAACACCGAATTTAAGATTATACTTGACCACAGTTATGTAGCTCACGCCGGGCGAATAAAAGCATAGAGCGCAGAATGCATAAAGTTTTTCACTACTAAATAAACTTGACCCCATGAACCGAAGTTACACTTGCCAGTTTTACAACTTACATAACGTCACGCCACAGTAGGCACAGTCAAAGGGGCAGCTGCGGTTCCTTTAACCACATTCAACCAAAAATAAAACTGGGCTGGGTTAGATGGAAAATTGTGTAAAAGTAGTGACAAGTGGCTAGCTTGTCGCCTACACAATCACATACCCAAAACCCCTTAAACAACTAGTCGCCTTTTACAACATGCTAGACAAGACACACAGTTGGAACGTTCTTTTTAAACCGTTGACATTAATTGGTTATGTAAGTAAATATCTATTCATTTGTGATTGACCTCATGTCTCACGAAAGTTAACTTACTTTCACCAACTTGGAGCTTTTTAAAGTGTAACACTTTCTAAAATTGTGACAAAAAGTACTGTTGAGGGTGGACAGATATTTGGCCATTGTTCGCTAATAAATTCGGAAATATCAATGTTGATAAATAATCGATAGTAAGAATATTAGTAAATGTATACGTATATTCGACATACTCGTAGAAGAAAATGGTTATTGCGTGTCTCAAAAAAGGCCTTAAGCCTATTGCTTGAAAAATGGCCTGAAAAAATTTAGACTCACAGGCTATTTAACATGCCAAGACTTTTAAAAGCCTTGCTTTATTAGCGTAGGCTTAAAAAAGACTGAGAGGCTTAGAATTACTAAATTTATTGAGGAGTCAACTTCTTAAAATTTACATGATAAATACCTACATATCATATTTATCATAGGACGTCTTTCTTATTCCTGACAATGCATCCCTTTAGAGGCAGCCTAACATTTTATCTATACTTATAATAAATCTGTAGAGAGGTCAATTCTGTACATGAAATATATTTTTTAAATATAACTATCAGGGGGTGATTAGTGATCGATACTGATGCCAAAAATGCAATCAGTAAAATTTTTGTCTGTCTGTCTGTCTGGCTGTATGTTCCTTATAGAAACAAAAACTACTCGACGGATTTTAACGAAACTTGGTACAATTATTCTTCATACTCCTGGGCAGGTTATAGTATACTTTTCATCACGCTACAATCAATAGGAACAGAGTAGTGGAGGGAAATGTTGGGAAAACGGGAGAAGTTACTCCATTTTTTAAGCTTCCGTCGCGTACGTGTGCAGCCTTAATGGTTAAAGTTACATAGAAATCATGTATGACGGAAATAGTCTTTATAATATTAACCATAAACGTGGGTGACACCGCTGGCACAGCTAGTATTGCATAAAGCTGAGTACAACCTATAATATTATATTTATAGTTGAGCACAGATCAGATATTTATCACTGGGAGCAATTAAACAATCGTTGAACGTTTTTGACTATAACAAATTAAGACCAATTTCGTTAATAGAATCTTACCAGATTTAAAGTGACAAATTAAATTATTGATAAACATTTCTCCAAATTGAATAGAATTCAAAGGCACCTAAAATAATTCAGTTGAATACATAGTATAAAAATACGTCCCCCGACACGTATATATGTCTGTCTGTCTATAGGCTAATCTCTAAAACTACTTTTAAGATTTTGATGCGGTTTTCGCCATTAGATAAAGTGAAGATCGAGAAAGATTTATAAATTGTGAATATTTCGTAGTAAACAACTAAGTAACTTCAGGTTTTATCTAGAAGTGGTTCTCTACTGGTGCAAAACACCCGTGCGAAGCGGGGGCGGACCGCTTGTCTAGTTATAAGTATTACATGTACTTGTAGATTTCTTGTCTGGGGTTTTCACCAACTGGACATGACGAGCTCGACATAAGCGTGTGCTTAGCGAAAGTCGAAATAATTACAGTTAGCGACAAGGCAGGAGTGCGGGTGAAGTCTACTGCGCGCCATACATTATGCCCGCCCTCGCGTTATCGCTTACTATGGTCAGGTCAGATAAGGAAACTTAAAACAAATCACTTCTTGATTTCTCTTATTTATGTGTTTAATTAATGGAATAAATCAGAGGTTCAAAACCTTTTCTTCTTATAAGTAGACCTCTTTCAAAATTTTGCTGGTCCCGGTGGACCCCCTGCATGTACATTTATTCTACGTTCGCAGTCGACAAAAAATGTGAAGATTAGATCTAACTATGGAAATTGGTGTTGCGGCCGACTTCCAAACACATATTATGAACAGTTTTTGAAAAACGAAGGAATTAATTGGTTAATTAGTTAATTGATTGTGCTGTGAGTGGATGTCAAAAAAGTAAATTCAGCCAGAGGCTATCAGATATTATTTGCCTTACAGGTGAAGTAAAGCCAACATTTTAGTTCTTCTTTAGCCAAACCGAATTTTTAACCCAATTTCTTTTGTTTTGCCGACGTAGAACCCTGTGGAGTCTCTCGTGGACCCCTGGGGGCCCTACTGACCTACTTTGAGAATCAATGGAATAAATAAATGCACATTCACGATACGCTCTGTTGGCGCAACAACATGGATTAGAAAAAATAGACAAGTCTGTCAAAAAACTGAATGCATCAACATGTGGAAAGTCCATACACACACACACACATCAAAAAAAGATTGCGATCACTTAAAAAAATCGAAATCTTTTTTTGTTACGGTAAATTTCTGATTATTTCTTCTTTTGTTGATTTCTTTTTCTTTTGATACTTTATTTAAAAATATAGAATAGAATTTAGAACAATAAAATAGTTCAATTGATTTTCCATATAAAAAGGCTTTCAGTCCTAGCTTACGCTCATTCAGAAATCTATTTTGTCAATTTTAACGGATTTAAAATACTTTTTGCGGAAAGTTGTGATTGAAACATGCCAAGAGGATTATCAGAAATTTTACGAGCAAGAATAGTAACTTTGAGCAAAGAAGGATACACCACGAGAGAAATAACACGCAGAGTTGCTATATCCTAATTCTGTGTCGTGACCACGTTGCAGAGGTACCACAGGATGGGTAATTTAGCTGACTGACCCCGCAGTGTCGCCCAACTGTTTTGACTGCTGCCCAAAAGCGCTATATTAGATTGCTAGTAGCCCGTGACCCAACAATCAACGCTACTTAAATAATAACAGAAGTTCGGGCCGCCTCTGGGCTGGTTAGCACGCAGACCATTCGGAATTGCTTGCACCAGGCTGGATTACGAGCACGGTCGGTACCCAGGCAGGTCTTAGCGAGCGCCTCTGAATTCCCGGCAACGTCAACGAAGGAGATTGCAAATGAAGATGATGAAGAAGAAAACATTTGGCAAAACTGTCTCTTCGTTGACGAAACACGAATCAGTACTCATCCAAATAACCGACGTCTCCGTGTCTGGAGAAGACCAGGAAACCGTGAAAGGCAAGGAACTGCCACTGGAACAGTTCAGCAAGGCGGGAAATCGGTGTCCTTTTGGGGTGGTAATATGATTGGAGCTAGAACGCCGTTGATCCCGCATCGAGGCTTCAATACCGGAGACATGTACAAAGCAGTTGGTATTAATGGAACTGTCAGACCACTCCGAGTAAACCATGGGCACCAATTTGTACTGGTCGATGATAATGCGCCCCCACATCGAGTTTAACGAGTCAATGCTGCTCTCCGAGAATACGACATCACAAGGTTAGACTCGCCTGCCGGCTCGCCTGACTTAAAACCCAATAGAGCACGCGTGGGGTGCTCTTAAGCGAGCTGTTTGGAACCGTCAGTCACGTCCCCAGACAGTGTTTGGGGAAGCCTATATTCAAGAATGGGGAAGGTTACCCCAAGGAATGCTGGATAACTTGATCCTCAGCATGCCCAGGAGGATCTCCGCAGTTGTTCGAGCCAGGGGAGAAGTTATATTATATTGAATAAAAACCTTTTATTAATAAATTATTGTTACGTTTGCTTAAACTGTCTTTTTTTTCTATCAAATTCCTGTTACAATTATGTTTAATTACTTAATTTTAGTAAAAAAAAATTTTTCTTTTTAATTTTAAACAGGGAATTTTTATTTAAAGAAAACAACAATAAATGAGAAAGTTTCTCCTTTAAGTTTACATGTTACAATTAATGAATCGATTTTGTTGAAATTTGATAATGATGTTTATATATATAAATATATATATATATAAAACTATATAAACTTGATGATGAACCTACATAAATTATATTATTTGTAAAAAATATAATTTATATGACCAATAAATAAGTAATAAATGGTAGAAATGGGTGACACAATTTTTTTATGGAACATTTCTGTTTGTCTTTAGATTGCCTTGAAACTTTAGAATAGAATAGAATAGAATAGAAAAGCTTTATTTGGCACACACGCAAGGAATACAATATAAAAACAAAAAGCAAACAAAAACAGTAACAAAAAGAATGAAAATTAACACACAAAATAAATAATAAGGTGTGCCAAAAGGGCGCCCGCTCAGCTTAAGTCGTGAGCCACCTGACAGTCAGGTAGGTCACGACGCTGGTTTTCAGCGGGTACCAGGTCTACACCGCGCATCCGTCCCCCTCTCACGGTACCAACCCAACGGGTGAGACAAGTTGATAATCGACACCCCAATCGAAACGGATGCGCGATGCAGAGGTGCGGCCATCACCAGGAAGAAAAAAGAAAAAAAAATATATATAAAAATAAATAAAAAGAAAAAAAATCGAAGATAGAAAAAATTAAATAAAATAAAATGAAAATTATAATAATTAAAAGAATAATAATAAAAAGACAAATAACATGCATATGTTTCGTAATTAAAAAACTTTGTTTTGAATATATTTAATCAAAGTTAAATAATCTATATGAATTTATACCACTGACTCAGTGGTAAGGGAAAACATATGTTCTGACCAAAACTTTCTTAAACTAGGATCATGATACACATCAAGATACCACCATAGAAACGGGATATAATGCTTATGAGATAATAATACGTAATGGGATAATGATAATGCATTAGTGTATCCCAAAACCTAGACCACCTCTATCAGGCCCTTGTGAGTTTGTTATGACTATTATAAATTATAAGGAAAATTTATTGATGTCTGTCTGTATAGACCGCAAGCGAGCCACTTCTCACCTTTTTGCGATTGTTTATTAAACCCAGATCTAGTGACTGCTCCTTGGACTCTTCATACCCTTTTGGGCATTATGGGTGTTATGATATGTGTCCATGTTAAATTCTTGATTTTTTTATATACGCCTTGAATTTATATGTACTACCTACTTGTAAAATAAATCTGTGCATTTTCATAAACATTGCCTAATAAACATCAAGGGTTAAAAGAATGTTATGTTTAAAGAATACATTTTCCTATTTATGTTTGAGAATAACAAGTTAAAGTATGATGTGCGTGTGGACCAAGGGACCAGTCCTGGGATTCGCAAAAAAAAAATTTACCATTTTTATCATATTTAGTAGTAGTCTTAAAACTATTTTAGAAACTATGCAGGAATTTGCAAAATAAATAATAAAAAAATACAGCCCTTTACGTCTGGTCCCTCAGTTCCAACAAGCCATAAGCGAGATCTCGAAGGATCTTGAAAATTAACTTGCTTTTATTGCACATTTTTAGAAAACAATTTGTAAAGCTTATTTACTAAATACTAGGCCACAAGGGGTAAATACGATAAACCGCAAGGTTTTTATTGGGGTACTGAGGTACCCCAATACGGTATGGACAAAATGAAAAAGTTTTTTTTTTTTTTTTTTATTAAATCAATTAATCTGTATTTTACTCAGATGATGTTTTAGTAGAACTCTTTAAGAATTTTGTACCACACGTCAGCTCTAGTATATACCTGTGATTACTCCCATAATAAAGTGATACTAGTAAATTAAATGTATTTAATATTTAGTTTAAAAAACATCTATTGATTGCATAATTAGCGGTATAATCACATTACTTTTATACTATGAAATTACAGCATGAAGGGTAACTACAACAAAATGTAGAAAATATTCAATGCATGTTTTAAAATAATTAGATTAAAATTTATTTAAGTATTTACCAATGTAATTTAAATAAGAATCTAATTTTCTAATAATGTAGTATTCAAAAAAATCCTGGATAGTTTCTACAATTGTTTTAAGACTACTACTAAATACTGGTTTTTTGCGAATCCCAGGACTGGTCCCTCGGTCCACATGCACATAAAGTATGTACTAATAAATAACACTGATGTTGCATGCCACATGTTTTGTCATGATTGTATGATATTTGTGCTCTACAGGTATTAAACCATAATCCCAACACCCACAGTTAGATGAAAAGATTTTAGAAATATTAAACCAAGAACTGGCAGAAGGTATTATTGAAGTCAGAGTACATAGTTTAAAGTATGTACTTAGTATTATTTCAAATATAATTCGTATAAACAAAATTCAAAATCGGGGGAAAACATAACGATAGTCAACCATACGTAGCCATATATTAAATCCATACAACTGGTATAGTATATACGGTATACACCTAGTATCTTTGGGTTCCATGCAACCAGTTTATATAATGAGACAATCACTTACCTACTGCAGTTCGTACGAATTTGAGAAGAACTCAAATGAATTTAGACCTACTGGCTGACAATTTAGTCTTCTTGGAAATATTAAATTTGTAAAGTCTGTACGAATCAATTAACAATATTCAAGTCATCCTTTAAAATAAAATAAAAACAAAACTCGTAATCGAACTTTACGTCCACCTCACAGATAGTTTTTTTTGAGATGATGGTCGATGACAGGTGTTCGATGTCATGTCACTGTCATTCACCTGTCATTGTGAATTTTTACGTCATTCTATTTGACATTGTTTTTTTTTCATGGCATTATATCTGAAATACATAGCAGCTCAATCTGTAACATTTGTGATAGGTAAAAAGGTAATGTGGTCCTGAGCACAGGGCTTACAGAGTGAAGATATAGATAACAACAGGGCTTGGAATACCGTTAAAACTAAGATAGCGTTACTTTCGCTTGGCTGAGGTAACGATTCTTATAAAGTAACGTTATTTTAGTACAATTATACCAATTAAAAAGATATACCGTTACAACTCTTAAACGTTATATTTTAACGTTACGTGGATAATTTTACCGGTAAATGTATCTATCTATTTTATTATCGTTACTTTCCTATATTGGTAATGAGTTAATTTATTTAAACCACTGTCTAATATTCTCTCAACTTTGTTAGTTGATATTTTACTCTGTTCATCGCAATTCTATTGTTATTTTATAATGTAAATATCATTGGTTTTTTTGTTCGTAAAAAATATTTCGAAAACGGTTATTTCGATCTATTACCCAATAAAATTTACCCTAGAGTGAATTCTCGGTAAATTCTGGGGACTGTATGTCCGAGACTTTACCGTTGAGCGGCAACGCCGGAGAAGTAACGACAGGTGTAGGCCCAGTGGCGGATTTACCCCAAGGCCCAGTAGGCCCGGGCCTAGGGCGGCCAGATATTAGAGGCGGCCAATCGTAATAAAAATTAAGTGATGACGCTTTAGTACTGAGAGTTATGGCCTGGGGCCTAGGGCGGCCAAGACTGTAAATCCGCCACTGTGTAGGCCCATTCCCGGGCAGGCTTTTTAATGCCATCTTGCGCACGTCACACTTCCCGGAAGCATGGAGAACCGGTTGCGTTATTGTTCTCCCCAAACCGGGGAAGGACCGACGGCATCCGGGTAACTATAGACCTATCACCCTACTATCTCATCTCGCTAAGTTGTTCGAGCGACTGCTACTGCGGCGGCTAAGACCATTTATTCGTTTTAGAGACGAACAGTTCGGCTTCCGCAGCAACCACTCTACAACGCTCCAACTGACGCGGGTTATTCACTTCCTGGCGAACGCAATAAATCGGGGTCACCGGCCGGTCGATAGAGTTTGGCATCCCGGCTTGCTGTATAAGCTCATCCATCTGGATCCCATTCCACCCACGGCCATCATCCATCTTATGGATCAGAAAAAGAACTCATTTTGTGTGTTTCTAGACTTGCAAAAGGCGTTCGATACCGTGTTAATCCCCATTCTTGTGAACAAGCTAGAGAAGGTAGGGGTTAGAGATAAGTTCTTGGAGCTAACTTCGGATTACTTGATTGACCGTACTCAACAAGTAAAACTGGAAGACAAAATCTTCAGTAATGAGGGTTTGTTCCACAGCACCTTACGGCGTCCCCCAAGGTAGCGTACTAAGGCCTACGCTATATAAATGACCTGACTGAGCTGAAATTATCAAATGGCACAGTGTTTTTTTATGCAGACGACACAGCCCTCTTTTTCCATAGTGACAGCTGGAATGAAACTTAGAGTAAAGTAGAAGCAGGAATTAAACTAGTAATGAACTGGCTCAGAAACAACCTTCTAACTCTAAATATTAAAAAAACAAACTATATTACATTTACTCTTAAAAAATCTACTTAACCTAATAATAACTTAAAACTCACTATAACTTCGAGTGTCGAGACTGTAACCATGGAAAAAGTAGCATCTACCACGTACTTAGGCATTTACATAGACCAAAATTTATCTTGGCAATCAAATTGAGTTAAAGGCAGCTCGAGTTAGAAAAATTTATTTGGTTTTCAAAATATCTTCGGCATATAGTAGATATAGAATCGATATTATGTTACTGCCTACCTGTAGGTATGGGGTGGTACTCACAAAACAAATATGCTAATGCTAGCATGAGTACAACGCTGTCTTCTTAAAGTAACTTTGTTCAAAAGTCGTATGTACAGTACAAAAGAACACTACAAGGAATCCGACGTGCTCTCGATTAGAAAACTATATATCCTGACCACTATTTTAAAAAGACATAAGTACCTAAGACAATTACGATTGAAAAGAACATCCATAAAAAGCGCAGTTCATATTTTGTTTGAAACTCGGTCGAAAGTAAGAACTAAATTTGCTAACCTACAATTTCTTTCCCAATCAGCGTATGTATATAATATTAAGTTTTAACAAAAATAAAAACCGAATTTAAATAAACCTGCCTTAATAGCTATTTAAATGTCCAAACACTAAAAAGTATAAAATAAATTCTTCCGACTGCTTCGATGAAAGTATTAATCTTTAACACGTATTTAAATATTTACAATAATCAGTTAGTTTTGGAGTCGGTGCCAGCCCGCGTAATTATATACGGTCGTCATCAATTCGGAATTTTGCAATTTGTTGTTTCTTGGTGAAGGGTGGTAAAATAGGTTCTGAAGATACAGAATCAATACCTAGTAGGTTATTAGATATTCATATTTTAACTAATTTGTATCAAATTGTTATTAGTAAAGTAATTAGTTATAAAGTGTCTACTATTTTTTTAGTTTGGCTTATTTTTGGGTAACATACATACAAAAAAAAAGAAAAAAAAATTCAGTCGAATTGAGAACCTTCTCCTTTTTTTGAAGTCGGTTAAAAATAAACAGAACACTAAATATTTATGGCGTATCGCTTGTAGAATGTAAAAAGAAAACAACTGCATGGTTAAAACAACTTGATTACGATGAAATTGTTTGAAAATAAATGTCTTTTATTTATAATTTTATTAAAAATAATTACACATTTATTTTCAAACAATAATATAGATATTTAACTTGATTACGATGAAATTGTTTGAAAGTAAATATATTTTTTTTTATATTTATATTAAAATAAATGACACATTTATTTTCAAACAATAATATAGATATTATTTAAACTTTAAAAGTCACATTTTTTAAAAGATATTATATATATTTTAAAAGTCACGTTTTTAAATAGATAAATGAAGTTCTTCTATATTATCTCATAGCATTAATTTTATTCAACTTTATTTAATATAATTATATATTTTTGCATGTATTATTACACTGCTATACAGTCATTTTGCGGAAGGCATACTTACTTTTGTATAAGACGAGTGTGCTGATAACGGAAAAATACCAGAATGGTCAAATTGACTCCAGTTTTTGAGATAAACGCTTCTAACATTTTCCATAAAATGCTTCAATAAATGGGCCAAAAGATGTATTTAAAATTTATTTTTATTGTTTATCTTTACAAAAATACACAAAAATAATAATAGTTTGGGGTACCTTTAATTAGAATAAATAAATGAAGATCATGAAAATCTTTTTCTTTGGGATTTTCTCTTATTTACTTTGTCAGGACAATCTCTTTTCAAGGTCCAGCAATAGTCAGCTATCTTTCTTCCATTATCCTGATATCCTGATGGAACCTTTCTCCTTGTTCCTCACTGTAATCACCCAGGTTCTGCGGGAATCGGTCCAAATGGCTGTGTGAGAAATGCAATTTTATGCTCATGTTGACTCCTACTCTGTTAAAATTTTGTAGCATTTTTGCAACTAGTTCTTGATAAAAGTAACAGTCGTTTAAGTGATTACTTGGCTCATTCCACATCATCGGCACTCCAAATTGTAACCCTTTACGTCCTCCTTGGCTCCAGTAACGCAAAGATTCTACGCACGGCTTGCACACGATGTTTGGCACCCAATATTTATTCCTTTTCACTAGTGGTATCCCGAAATATTCTCGGTAGACTGTTTTTACAAACTTTGTGATCTCTTTTCTTTGCTTTTGTAAACTAAACTTGCCACAAATAAAGCAAAAAGTGTTAGGATCGTTTAAACAAGGTTTACGTGGAAAACTCATGTTTTTGAAAGGAAAAATGCACTTTAACACAAAACAACCGATTTATAACTGATAACTACAGGGTCTGATAGCTATTAAGTTAAGTTGTTGCAAATAAATCCGTGAAAAGATAACAAACGTAAGTGAAAACAAATCAATGAACCACAATGTTTGTAGAGTAGTTTGAAATTTTCAATTGTTTCTTAGTTCCGTTTATCTCAATAACCAGAGTGAATCAAAAATAAATAAGCATGCAGCGTGAAGGTCTAATATGAGTATTAACAAAAACCATTAACAAAATCCCTGCCGCAGATTTTTTTATTTTTTTTGTATAGCAGTGTTATCATTTTCATATTATTTTAAACTAAACTGGCACACATTATTAGTAACTGTAAGATTTTATTCATTTGTTTTATTGTTTCTCTTAGTTAAATTGTAAAGGTACAGGTCCAAAATCTGGCAAGAGCGATCTCTCTCACTACAGGCTTCTTATTAGCTTAAAGGAGGAAATCATGCATAATATATTATGATAAAGCTGTATTGAAATAAACGATTTGATTTGATTTGAATATAATGTGAAATTGATAACGTTATCAAGCCCTAGATAACAGGCCTTTATATAATATAATCCAGTCCACTCGTGCAATTGATGCTAAAGAGCGTAGCGAATTGGCAAAAACGACCTCCAGCTCGATATGTACTGCAGATAAAAAAAAGAAGGTTTAAAAAAAAAAGAAAAATAAACTATACAGGTAATGATTTAATTATGTAAAATAATGTTAAAATTTTGCAAGACATTACTTATTTATTCTATGCATTTCGGCTTTAAGATAATCGATATGGAGTATTAACAGATACTTAGATAAGTTACTTTAAGTGGAGTACCATCGGGCATCCGATGCACCGTATTCGTTGTCGTGACATTCAATGACAATAGAACAACTTTCTATTTTATAAACAGCCTTGGCCGGTAGCGTTAAGGTTGGTCACAACCTGGTTAAAAAAGAATTTCTGATAAAGTAAAGAACCCTCTACTAAATTACTCGCACTTGTCATACAAATTACGTTTTAATAAGTTGTTCTCAAAAATGAAAATTTAATAATAATGTAATATATTGCCCAAAGAGTAGGTATAGATAGTAACCGGATACGGACTAGTAAAAACACTTCTACTAGTCCGTGTTTTCCATTTAATACTTTTTATCTTTACTCTTTGCTATTTATGAATGCTAACACTCCGACAAAATTGTTGAACACTTAGTCAAAAAAACCGTTTATAATGGTTGGTAGAAAGTAAAGACTTATTAAAAATCAATTTAGTAAAGGCAAGGGGACAGTATTGTTATTTTTACTACTGATATCCGTAATAGCTCTTTCCTATACATAACTGCAGCATACGATAACGTCTTATTATCAATTCTTAAAAAAAAATATCAATTTAAAGGTTTCAGTATTATTAATTAATTTTATTGTTGATATTTTGTCTAAGAGAGCTATTGACTTAATTCAAGACGACATAATATTTAAGACTGTTGTGGAAAGGTCTTCCCCAGGGTTCGGTGCCGAGTCCATTGCTCTATAACATTTATACCTACATATGATTTAGATAAGTCTTTTCATGACAATATTAACGTTTTACAATATGCTAACGACTTAAGTATTGTATATGTCTGGTAGTAACGTTCAAAACTTAGCACAATCTTTAACGTCATCTTTACAAACTTTGAAGTCATGGTTAGATAATTTTTTTTAACAACAATAAAAACCAACTTCAAAAAACCCAGCAAAAATGTTTATGAAAAAAATACAAGTAAGAAACTTCCTTAATAGCTATTTAAATGGCCAAACACTAAAAAGTATAAAATAAATTCTTCCGACTGCTTCGATGAAAGTATTATTACACGTATTTAAATATTTACAAAATCAGTTAGTTTTGGAGTCGGTGCCATGCATAACATGCGTTATTTAAACAGTGTTGCCAACACATGTAAATTATCGTTACAGAGGTAATTTTTATATCATTCCTTAGTACCTAGGTATTTTTCATTGAAATTGAATGAATGAATCATGTAAACTATTACAGTTTACATGAAGACTAAAGCATTATTCATATTTTTAGTACATTTAAATGTTTTTAAGGCCATTATGACTTTTACAACTAAATTTGTTATTTTTTGGACCGTGGCGGCAACATTCCTAGCCGAGAATTTCATCAAGCAAAGTAAATAAGGTAGAATATATGTTTTATGTAATAAATACAAACGGTTTTAATGCAATATGAACATATTTCTATTAAAATTATCAATAATTTGTAGTGAGTTAATTTACTCGTCTCGACACATACAATGGTTGAGTGAGAATTCAAAAAATCTTGTATTCGTGTATTTATTTAAATACCTAGTAATTGCTTGAATAATAAAATAAGGAAGATGAAATTATTTATTTTATTAAAATTTTATAAAAACATATTTTGTAATATTAACTTGTATCCACAAAAATAACTAATTTTTGAAAACAATTATTATAAACTTTGATGTACTAAACCCTGCACATTCTAGACGCTTTTCAGTACTTATATTATTCGATATGTTTTTCGTTCCGTACGAGAACCTTCTCCTTTTTAAACTTTGATAAAAATGATTTATCCATTAATAATATACATCCATCATTAATAATTAATAATATCAATTTTATTGACAATATGCGAATAATCCAAATCTGTTTAGTTATCTAACTACATATTTATTATAATATGGGTGTGCTGGTATACCTACCCTTTTAACGACATTGATAGATGAGTAAGCAGTAGAGTAGTATGCTTAAAAGGGTGTTAATTCACTATAATTAGTTGCCCATCAAGTGAATGCGACTTCTCAATTTAAAACGTAGCAAGTAGGTAACAACATGACATTAGTTGCGTAGCGTGTATCTAATTGTACAAGTTCAACCAGTGATTTTGGCGGGGAAATGCAAATTATGCAATCGTGTTTTTGGGCAACCTTCTACTTTATGGTCATCCAACTTCAACTTTTTTCTGATTTCAGTGTTACATCTACCCACAAGACAAGTTCTGCCACATAACATCATCTTGTTTCATAATGTGGGTCGGATTTAATAAAATCGTACTTATTTATCTCGTATTTCTATTATTGTTAATAAAGACCATAGATAGACAATAGCAATGGCTCCGAATGTGACAACACACACCATAATGTCAGTTTTCAATTTCGAGTGATTGGCTCGTATTGAACTATATCCAAAAAATATTATGAAAACCCATGTCATCTGTGAATGATAATACGAAATAAATGTGTTTTTTCCAATTTCTTACACAGATTTTATAGTATTTTTCTTTCCAGCATGAACAAAGTGTACTTTTGCCATAAAGACGCTCACCATTTTTGCTAGAAGCTTGGCCGCCATGTCTATGTTCGGCTGGGTCTTTGTAAATCGCGTTGTGCTGTTCTTTATTGTTTGAAAAGACAGTGTTATTGTAGTTCTTGAACAATGAATTAGTAGGTACGATAATTAACTATGAACTTGGATTATGTGTGGAGTGTTTGATGTATCAAAGCAAATCAATAGAATTGCTTTTGCAGAAGTTGCTCCAACTTCCCCAACGTCGTATTTTTAGTTCGTCCGCCATATTGGCGTTAATATCTTTTCGTAAGTCTTTTTTTGATAATTTTTAGCTTTAAAAGTAGTGTAGTGTTATTTTTTTATGTGATAATAGTGGCCCATTATATAGGGCATAATTGTATTAAAAATTTATGTGTGCATGTTACGATGTACTAAGATATTTCAACATTTGTTCTTGGCCTCCTTAGAGGTAATTTTCACCCATTTCTTTACCTTCGTTTTGGATATAATATCCTCCTTTGGTTTATTCTATGAGTTGTATTTGATTCCGTAGCAGTTATTTTGATATTAATATGTTTATTTTTGTTTAAGACATTGGAAATGTATATTTTCGTTTCATTGTTTGTAGATGAACTTTCATAATTTTAATTTTGTAAATCAGGAATTTATTCAACGAAATATAATTTATTTGCTATTTCCAAATAAGAAAAGAGTTTTATTCATATTTTGTCCCCAAGATTACCTAGATCTTTGGTTGTCTATCAGTTCATAAATGGATTTTGGTTCAGAGAACATTCTAGACTTTCCATTACAGACTCCTCACTGTCTCTTGCAATAAAATGCTATTTAACCAGATCTATGTCACGATATCAATATTCGAGTTGCTTGGTGCTGTTATTTATCTTTGTCTATATGTGACCATAACAAACATTTGCATTTACCATTTTAACATACCTATTGAAAGGCTACTGTACTTAAAAAGCTTATTCCAGTATCAGTTTTTCCATATAACTGTTCTCCAAGTAGTAAAAAAGTGTACACTGCATGACAAAACAAGTGTATAAACATTAAAACACATCAAAGAATTTATATTATTTCTATGAACAGGGTGCTTAAAATGGTTTTGGGGTTATCAAATGTAATTTCCTAAATGTTGATACACATCAACATCCTTTTAGTATGGGTTGAAGTGTCAGAAAGCCCTTTTGCCCAAAGGTATTCGAGTGTCATGTTGACTAGACGGCTAAGGCTAATTAAAATCTCTAGTAATCACTAGTAAAAATTTTAAGGCTCCGTCAACTCTATTATTGAGTGAATAAGAAAGAATAAAACTGTTTACATACTGGTTAAGGGTTTTCCTAAGATACATTTTGGTCAACAACATAAGAAATCTGTATATATATATATTATTAAAATATAGATAATGAGTATCTAATATTAACCAAAAATTAAAAGTGTAATAAAATCGATTGGGCATTTTACCAAAGTAATATTTTTGAGGCTTGTTATTAGAAATATTTTATGGAATGGCGAGCCAGAGCATGCTTGTTAAGTTTCCTACGGATAAATTAGAGGCTATTATTTTATTCTTATTTATATAGCTTTCAAAATCTTATAAACAGTACTGTACAGAAGCATCAGTCTCCATATCCAAGGGGATATGCATGTGGAGCAGACAAATATAAATGAGTATGAATTTACCTTTATATAGTTCTAGCATATAAATCTAGTGATACCAAATGAAATTTGTGTGTTACTCGGATAGTGTTATATTTGTTGACATGTATGAAGTTAACAAGCACAGCTAATTTAGTAAAAAAGTTAAAAACTTTGTTGTCATTAATTGAAGATATGTGATAATGTTAAAAAAACGAGTAAACAAAAAAGCAGAACAATATTAAATGCAGCAGTCACTTTTGCAGAGATCACATTTAAAGTGAAACTTCAATAAAAAAAATGTGAAATTCTGAGAATTTATTGACTGATTATAACTTAATGAAACCTTTTGTGTAGCAAGTATAAATAATGTTGTTACCATCTTACTCCATACCATTCCATATAAATAACTATGCGATAATAGCAAGCCTTTCTGAATCTCATGAAAACAACTTTAAAATAGGTTTATCCTGATCACAGAACACCTAGCAATGATTATCTAGTCATTTAATTTTTTTTTTTCAAAATTAATCACAAATTAATAAGTTATTAGTAAAATGGAAATCTTTTTAGGATGTTTGTTATATAGTTTTAACAAAGTTTTATTTTTGTATTTGTATTAAGTATATTAAAAAATTTTGTAAAAATTTTTGATGAATGAGTTGTCTATCAAATTGTTAAAAAATGTCTGGGTGGCATAGGGGTCAGTTTTATCCAACTTTATTATTTTACAAAGGCATATAAAACGAACCTACAGCAGTTAAAATGAAAACACTGAAGTAAAGGTCCTTTTGGGTGATTTCAGCCCTGAATTCCTTGTTAGCAGTTTTGATAGCAGAGCTATTATGAACTTACCATTTTGTTTATAGGTAACGCATGTTTACTTCTGTTTCTGTTTCTATATACATTTAAGATAGTTTGATCATGATTGTTTTGTCATGGACACATTGTTTGATTTTACCCATTATATTTTAATAATTATATTGTACATTGTTTATGGCATAAGTTTTTCAAAGACTAGGCAAATTTAATTCTGGCTCTCAATAGATATGTATTTTCTTTGCAGATTGGGTGGCTGTTTCCTGTAAGCAGTTGGCTGCTTGTAATCCTACCCTGCTTGCAAGGTAAGATTCTTTCTCTATAATATTATATAGCCATAAAATTTTAAATGTACATATTTAATAACAGGAGGACTATTCTTGTTGATTTTCAGGTTATAACAGTTTCTTTTAGTCTCTTTCAATTTATATGAGAAATATATAAGGTACTATGTGTTTAATTATCAATGATACTTTTCTATGGAAGTATAGTTGTATAAGGGTAGTTATTGTTTGTTGTTTTTACATAAATTTATTTTTTGTCTCTTACAGGTAGGACATATCAGTATATGAATGAAATGATTTATAATTAGGTGTCCGAGCACCAAAAAAATTTTATTATGATAGAACAGTTTAATGTCATAAGAGGGTTTAGCTGATGCCTCTTAGTCAGAAATTAGATGAACCTCTTGTTACAATTGAGGTGAGATTTTCATTCACAACCATTTTGTTTATACATTTCCTTGTAAGTGTCTCTACAGTGCCTGTGTCCCTTTGGCAGGTAGATTGCTGACTCAAGCACAATGCAGCAGGCAGTCGACCCTCTTGCTACGACGAGTACGGTAAGTGCTAGACTGTTTAATTACGTTTTAATAATGTTATAAGGTTAATTTGGATATTTTAAAACTTTCGTTAATTGTTTAAAATTAAGTTTGTTGGTTAACTTTCTGTTCTAGGTCACAGTTTCATATATATCAATTATATATTTATTTAACATAAAATAAAATTATTTGAGGAAGTACAATTATGTAATAATGATGTATTTTATAGCCTACGGCGGAACCTGTCAATGGCGCTCCTTCGGAGGACGCGCCTCGAAGGCAAGGGCGGATGACCAATCAATTACAATTTCTTCAGAAAAATGTAATGAAAGCTGTATGGAAGCATAAGTTAGCATGGCCCTTTCACCAACCTGTCGATGCAAAAAAATTAAATCTTCCCGTAAGTGTTTATACCACTAATAAGTATATTCTCATAAAGATCATTTCATATGTATACATGGAACCTATTTTATATGGCCATTTGTTTTTAGGACTACCACAAAATTATAAAAAAGCCCATGGATTTGAGCACTATCAAAAAGCGCCTCGAGTCAAACTACTACTACTCGGCGCAGGAGTGCATCCAAGATTTTAACACCATGTTCACCAACTGCTACGTGTACAACAAGCCCGGCGAGGACGTAGTCATAATGGGTCAGACGCTGGAGAAACTATTTTTAAACAGGGTGAGTACCGAGTGCCCCGCGGTCCCCGATCGCGGTCGACGCGCGAGGCGGACTCGACTCTGACGCGGCGACTGATTTCAGATAGCGCAAATGGACAAGGAGGAGAAGGAGATCGAGCTGTCGTCGAAGGGGCCGAAGGGCGGCGCGAAAAAGCGCGCGAGCACGACACTCGTCGCGGGCGGCGGCGGCGGCGTGGGCGGCGGCGGCGGCGGCGGCGGCGGGGGCGGGGGCGGGGGCGGCGCGCCGGCGGGCGGCGGCGGCGGCGGCGCGGCGCCGAGCACGCCTGCGCCGCGTGCGCCCGTCAAGCCGGTGGCGGCGCCGCACGCCGCGCTCTTCAGCGCCGCGCCCGCGCCGCCCGCCACGCCGCCCGCCACGCACACCGGCCTGCCGCAGCAGGTGACCGTGCTTTCTTACTAATTCGCGTGGCTCAATAGTATGTTTCGTTAGAATCTACTATCGGATTATTTAACTAAAGCATGTTTTAATTCACACAAAAAAATGGCTTGCGCGGGTGCGTCCGTGCAGTAAGCCTTGTATATCATTGTACAAATTACTCGTTTTATTTAGGTGGCGACGCAACCCTCCAGTTTCCATGTAGCTCAGGCCGCAGCCCCTCCCGTCTCCGCCATTCCGACGGTGGCTTTATCTCAAACTCAACCAGCTAAGGTAAAGTATACTTGTTAAGAGTAGATTAATTGAAACTAATTTATTTAATTTCAAAACACTAAAGGTTAAAAATTGTAAAGTTTATATAATAAATGCGTAAAAATATTTTTTGTCATGTATATTCATGCGAAAATATTTTTAGGTGAAAAAGGGAGTCAAAAGAAAAGCAGACACTACTACGCCAATGGGGAGCTCCTTCGAAGGCGGATACACGACTCCTACCATAGATCAGCAAAGTGGACCTAAACCCGCCAAAATATCCACCAGAAGAGAAAGTGGGCGACAGAAGAAGGTAGTTTGAATCATTTAGACACTTGCAAAATTAAAAACTGTATTAAACTACTAATAATTAATAATTTTTAAATATTTTTTTATTAATTTATAAACTTCACACAAACAGGTTAGTAGAGCAGGTGAAGACGGGTTCAAAATGGGTGGTCTTTCACCAGGCGTCGGCGGCGCCGGCGCTTCTCATCATTCTGTTATGACACCTCAATTAGCTAAGAGTAAAGAAAAATTATCGGATGCTTTGAAGAGCTGCAATGAAATACTAAAAGAGCTATTTTCTAAGAAACATTCAGTGAGTATACATATTATTTACATAATGGTTATGAACTGTGCTTAAGAATAAATGTATATATGTGGCAAATTGATTCGCAGGGATATGCATGGCCGTTTTATAAACCGGTAGACGCCGAGTTATTGGGTCTACATGACTATTTTGATATAATTAAAAAACCCATGGATCTTGGAACTGTTAAACAAAAAATGGACAATAGGGCGTATAAAACTGCCGCCGAATTCGCTGCTGATGTACGTTTAGTATTCACCAACTGCTACAAATACAACCCACCGGACCACGACGTCGTTGCTATGGCGCGGAAATTACAGGATGTTTTTGAAATGCGGTAAGTTACAATATTTAATAAATAGGCGGTCGGAAATCTATTGACATTATTAGTTTGTCCATAGGGGACAAAACTGGGTCAAAAAACTATCATTCTGTTTAGTCCGTCAGTTAGATTATACAAAAATACAAGACACATATATTTGCTTTGGCAAGATAACAAAAAAAAATAAAGATAAGAGCATCAAAGTTTTGGAGTGGGGGACTTGCGACGTCACTTGTAAGTAAAAATTGTACCTACGTGTGACGTCACTCGCAATTTGAAAGTATCGTTGCTAGTGGTTGTTTGACAAATAAATGAAAAAATATGTGTTAAATATTTTTTTATAATCAACTGACGGACTAAATAGAATTTTTTGGTCCGATCCCCTATTCTATAGCATTATCCTCAATTCTCTTATTACTTGACAGATATGCTAAAATTCCTGATGAACCAGTCCACGTTGGTGTACCACATAATATGGATAAGGGAAGTTCTGCTTCTAGTTCAGAGTCTGGATCAGAATCAGATTCGGAGTCTGACGATTCGGAAGAAGAAAGAACGAATAAAGTGAAGCTATTAGAAAAGGAGCTTCTAGCGTTACAAGAAAAAATGAGGAAGCTCGTAGAGGAATCCAATACTAAGAAAAAAGCAAAGAAGAAAGTAAAGGATAAGCAAAAGAAACAAATTACAAATACTCCTGTTCCAAAACCGAACGCGGCGGCCGCGTACGCGGCTAAAGCGAATAATATAGCTGACAATTTAGGTAAATATTATGTATTTTTTATTTGTTTCGATTAGTATCATAAAGAGTATTGCCGGGCGACTATAATATATCCGATTAAATATTAAAAGAATGGAGGCAATGCGTGCCTTGTCATAGCGTGAAGCGTCGGAAGCGCAGTAACACGGGGTAGATTTAGTTTGTGAAAACTAGTAGAAAGTAGGGGAGACCTTTCAGGTGACGAACATATAATAATTTATTATTATAAAATATTTATTATAAAAATTTGAGTATGTATGTACGTATTATCACGGCACCGGGAGCATATGATACGCTCGAGTTAAGGATCTGTAGATCGATAGGTAAATGTAGTTGTGCCCTCAGCGGCGAGCGGCGTGCGCGGCAAGCCGGGGCGCGCGCGCGGCGGCGGCGCGGCGGCGGGCGGCAAGGCGGGCGCGCGCGCGCCGCCGCAGCCCAAGAAGAAGAGCTCCACGCCCACTGCCGCGCCCGCGCCGCACCTGCCGCCGCACCCCGACTCCGAGGACGAGGACGTCGCCAAGCCCATGTCCTACGACGAGAAGCGCCAGCTGTCGCTCGACATCAACAAGCTGCCGGGTGAGTGCGCGCCCGCATAGGGGGGCCGGCCCGGGTCGACGGCGTCGCGAGAACGCGAAACGGAATTCGTCGCGCTCGCGATCCGGTCGGTCTCGGGCTCCGTTTCGAATCTTAGCCGATCGGGGTCCCGCTCGATCGTTGAGTTTTCCGCGCGGATCGGTCCTATGATCTTACATTTTTCGCAGGCGACAAGCTCGGGAAGGTAGTCCACATAATTCAGAGCAGGGAGCCCTCGCTTCGCGACTCCAACCCCGACGAGATCGAAATCGATTTTGAAACTCTGAAACCGTCGACGTTGAGGGAGCTAGAAAATTACGTAGCGTCATGTCTACGGAAAAAGACACGTAAGCCTCATTGTGAGTCGAGCCGACATTATTTACCTTCTCAGTTTTACTGTCACTGTAGTGTTTTTTCCTTTTTATATCTCTTTGTCTGAGATGCTGATTACTGTTTTAATACATTACATTAGTATCACACTTATTATTTCCAAATTTGATATTATCAGTTGTCAGAAATCTTACGACAAATCATTCACAATTTCATTGTTATAGTATTTTTGTCTACAATATCACATATTTACACATTTGTTATTTCCATTTAGTTAGAATTTTAAATTAATTGTAATTTTTTGTAGTATTGAAAATTGAACAGTTTTATCATATAATATAGGCAAATAATGTTGGTGGTACTTATTTTCTATGCTTATTTTAATGTAGCTATTGGTGTAATTATCTATTTTTAAAAGTAATTTGCATAGTTGAATGGCATATATGTTTTGTATTTCAGATCGTAAAATGTCAGGTAAATCTAAAGATGAACAAATGGCGGAGAAAAAGCAGGAGTTAGAGAAACGATTACAAGATGTATCGGGACAATTAGGAACAAATAAGAAACAGCAACAGAAAAAAGGTAAGATCCAGTTGTGCCTAAATAATTTCTAACTTGTTATTAACAGATGTTAGTTTTTAGATTCTGACATGGTGTATTAATAAATAATTAGGTGGGAAGGTAGGAAGGCGTGAGAGCTTACTGGTGAAATTGTTTCCAAATGTTTTCATTATAATAATGTGTTTATTATAAGTTTTTCATAATGTAATCATTCCTTTCATCTGAGTATATTTTAGGTATTTTAATTATTTTGTAGCAATAACATTTTATAAAGTCAATATGGATTTTTGAAGGAAAAATTATTTTTATCTTTGCTATGCTACCACTCAATATTATCTAATAATAACAATGATGTATTATATCAATCTATAACATTTTATACATACATATCATTATGCCCGTAATCCTTGATGGGCTGAGTCCAAGGGGCAGTTGAAATTAAATTAAATAAAATTGTCTTTTATTTACATAGACTTCAATAAAGCACTTATAGAACGTCAGAACAAGATCAATATCTACTGGTTCAAAAAGTTAAATCCTCTATCCACTTTTAGCCAAGGAACAACATTGTGCTGGGTAGATGACAATTGTCACTACCGTTTAACAAGAGCTAGCTGGTCGTCGCCGACACAATCACATACCCAACACACTATTATTATAATAACATTTATTTTACGTTATGCAAAGCAAGAAACACAGGTGGCATATTTTCTATAATATTATATATATTTTTATTTTTATTAAAAAATGTATATGTTTACTGCCAATGGTATTATTCATAATAACCAGATATTATGTATGAATAAATGACTGTTAATGATAACTTGCACTGAATAACACATCACATTATCCAATTTGATAAAAGTACTTTGGCTATAACATGTACATCAACTAAATACTAACACGGTACTAATGCAGGGATGTGGCTGGTTGTAAAGATGTGATAAATTGTTAACAGAAGGCTGCAAAGACGGTCTTGGTGGAGGCATGTCGTCGTCGTCTAGTTCTTCGGACTCGTCCAACTCGTCGTCCAGCACAGACACCAGTTCGTCGGACAGCAGTGACAGTGAAGCAGGTTAGATTACATAACGGCACAATCTCTTGAACGCTCATCCGTTCACTGAGACACATACTACGCAGTGGTACCGAAACGTGTAAATTACAGTTTTACTATTAGAATTTAATGTTATGTGCATTTAAATTAAGAGAAATCTTACAACTTGTACATGTTCAAAATGCTTGAGATCTTCGAACATGAGTTTGTCGGCAACGTTTTCAAAATGTGAATGGAAGTTTTTTACCTTTGCCAGTATTTTTATAGTATGACTGAATTTTGTCTTTTTTTTATATAAAATTTAAATGCGATATTAGCAAATTTAACCATTCATTAAATGTTATTCTAGTCTGAAAAATATGTCAACAGCTGAGTGAATGACGAGCAAACCCATGAATACTGAGAGCTATATTTTAAATGAGTAACAATATATACCATATATTAGATTACTTATAATTATGGTGTATACAATCTTCGAACATATTGTTTGAATAATAATCCTTCCTGTCCCAGGGAGGGGAAGGTTAAGTTATTACTTTTTTTATTTCACATTGAGTAGCGTCCTATAAATTTAATTAGATACATTATTAGTTTGGCAATTGTTATTTATAATACCATTTATTTTGACGGCTACGTTTTTATTTCGTAACT